>JAGSMW010000020.1:10477500-10817500 GCA_029286795.1 Byasa hedistus
TGTATTTCCATACGTTTATCGTTTCGTGTTTGTTAGCGTGTAGTTTATAAAGTTTCCGATTCTAGTTATTAAAAGAAACAAGAGAATGAAGTATATTCCAAAAGTTAATGTAACCATAGCTGTGTGAAGTGAATGCTGTGTCTCCTTAAACTTAAGGTGCACAATGTTTTCTATATTGCCTGGTTTAATTTATGTAAGTTGTATTGTGTAATCTTTTTTGAAGACCTTATAAATAAATAAAAATAAAAAAAAATAACCGACTTAATACATGATTTTTATAATCTGTATTAAGTATATTAAAATTTTATTTGATTAACCAAGAAAAATTACGAAAAGGCCTTAACGTCAAAGGCCATTGTTAGTCTAACTTACAAAGTAATTTAGAATGAATATAATTTAAGTTTGTTTTAATAATATTAACACTATTGTGATGTAAAACAATTCACTTCTAAAAAGAAGCTGGTTAATTACAATTTCTAGAGGGTGGAGTGTATAGAAAGAAATATAGCACATAATTTTTATGCGGTTTCGTTTCGACCTAAATTTTTCGTTTCTAATTAGGTACTAAAAGAAGTGTCATAATGTGGCGGCCGCGGGCATAATTTTCGTTTCTGCTGTAAAATTTAAGTAGCGACCTCGCCACCTCGCGACCTCGGGGTACATCTGCCGAAAGCTATACAACTACTAAAAACAAACATTTTCATTATTTATTTGAGAGACTGGAAGAAAATAAATAGGTTGTTTAACGCGAGTTTTAACAAAAAAATTTATAGTCCCAAAAATTTTAATTAGTGCATTTTTTTTATTATGGCAACACTTATTTATAAGTGATACGCTTGCCAATAACAACGTGGCGTTGTAACAGCTTTCCCAACTGACTTGATGTTGGCAAAATTCTTTTAAGAGAGGCCATTAAGCATAAAGAAGAAGAAGAAGAACAGCTTTCCCTCGTTTTGCGATATAAGTATTAAGTCTCGTTACCCCAGTAAAATCACTAATTAGTCCTTTCAGATCGGGACACAGTAATATTTTCTCACATTACTTACTAAATAGATAGTAAGTAATAAGTGCGCAGCTTAGACGATCACCGACAACAGTCCTATCACCAGTTAAGTTGAAACACTAATAATAGTGATTTTTAAATTCACTGCAATGAATTTTTTTCCTATAACGATAAATCACAAAACAATTTCTTACTCGTACAGTTCGTACGATTGTTACTGCTATTTAAATCTGATACGATATCAAATGATTTCCAAATGTAACACGATAATTCGTTGAGAGATATATATTCAATATAACTGTGCTTCATAATAACAATTTACATAAGAATAAGATACACATTCACTGATAAAATACGACGGGCATGCACCTGCTTTCAATACAATATGATAATAATATACTGTTAGTTGATTAAAAAATATTTATATAAAGAGACCACGAGAAAGAAAGATTTGTGAGGTTGGATTAATATTTAGAAAGAACGGTTTGTTTGTTAAACGCTGTATAATATTTAATCTCAGTTGAATTCACTCCGCTATCTCATAAATAGTACATAAACATTACGTTCCGTTTTACAAAGGGAAAATATGAAACGAAATTCTCATGTTTCCGCAAACTACTTGCTCAGCGTATCTCTGCTTTCCACACATGTTTTCTATACATTTGGTTTTATGTTGAAAAAAAAAAACATTCAGCATTTACGCCAGTCAATTTCATAAAAAGTTTATATATAATTTACAACTGAATTTTTAATATAAATTATATTAACATTGTAAAAAAGCTATAAGATGTTTTTAATATAAACAAGTCCAATAAAACCTTTTTTGTGTATTCCACCTCATTCGTTTATTGGCCGTTCGTAACGCAAAACCTGGCTGGAAAATAATAATCAGTTATTAAAAACTTCAAATTTCGAATGCCGCGTCATTATGATCCTTATAAACGTAAAATTAAAGTTCATTTTCTATTGTGACCGGGACTCGGTACGCTTACAAGTTAAGTATATATTATAAAGGTATTTGAACGCTATTTATAAGCAACATCACAAAAGAGCTCATCCCGTATGCCCAAATTACCGCGAGAGTCTAATCTAAAGACTGTTGGAGAGATAAGATATTAAATTCGACAAAGAAACCATCGTGGAGTGGAATTATTATCGTTTATAATACCATTTAGCATATCTCCGTCTAAATTGAACGCTCATGGCCGGTGTTTTATTCCGTTACATTCCGGAGGGGAGAGGGCCTAACAGCGTAATCACATATTTGGAGGGCGATACTATTGTAATATGAAAGCTCTTTGTGGCGTTAATCGCGTAATAAATATACAGCCGGCGAGCAAATAGGCTGACCAATTAAATTTCAAAACTGTTTATCTCTTTAAGTTAACACGAATATAATAGTAAGTGTTAAAATTATGTAACTACTACGTTTTACGATTTAATTTTTTTTAAATGTAATAAGTTCTTATAGTTTGGAATTTTTTTCAACTCAACAAAATACAACAAAAAATAAATTCAATGGCTATCTTCATCTATAACTAATTTTACTTATTTAAAATGTTTAAAATTTTGATTTGCAGAGAGCTTTATTAATTTATAATGGCTACCCTAACTTCCGTCTCGTCTATCTGTGGCGTTTAGAGAAATGCAAGCGTGAAATTGTAAATAATTACATTGAGATGAACTATTTGATATTATACTACAATGGACATGGCCCCTCATCCAAATAAACTGAGAAACATGAGTAGACAAAAGCGTATGTTACTTTTATATCTATCTATGATTTTTATTGATGACGTTTGCTGTTTATATTTTTACCAATATTTCGTCTTTTGTAACCTTTGATTCTAGTATCCATATTTTTTTTAGAGTAACTTTTCGAGAGAATCCTTTAAGTAAAGTTACGACTAACGAATTATATTTTCGCAGAACGTTTAAACAAAAGCGGGATACTATAGAATTGAACGCTGTAACAAAAAAAGGGTAATCTTTCGCTTCTGATAATTTTCGACGCGTAAAAAAAGGGGTCGATCGCTTCCGGCTCGCGAAATGTTCGCTTATAAAAGTAAAATCGCCGTAAACGTCCCGGATAAGATAATAGGCGACAATTAAGTTAAACAGAGACCCGTAAGATCGCCATTTCCGTTTCCGGATGCGAGCCCCAGTTTTATCCCAGTTATCGGACTTTATTGCGTTATTTAGAATTAAATTCGATGCGGCTATGTTTTTTTTTTAACTCCCCTTTCACATATTCTCTACTATAGTCACTGTAAACAGTTTGCGGTGATGAAATACATTCGGTTTTTTTTCATTCTAACTAAATGAAGATTTAAGCTTAAACCAATCTTTTTAAAGTGTCGTTTATTTATTTGTAATAGACACTTCTCTTTTCAACATACATATTTAATTTACACGTTTTTATATATACAATTCACAAGTCGCTGAGTTCACACTTCTTACGCTGTCTAAACAGTAATGAGCTCGAGATCCACAGTTGTCCGCCATTTATACTAAAATGACAGCGGCGCCATCTTTACAATAATCAATACAACTATTTAATTATTATCAATTTTATAAAAGTCATGGATTAATAATATTCCCAATATTTCAATTACACTATAAGAAATATAAATACAATTATTACATAAATATTAGTATGAAATATAATAGTACAATATGCAGTAATTCATTTTGGATTCATTAACAGTCAATACAATTACTATTTTTCTAACAAAATGTTAATAACCACAATTATTTATCCTCAATATCTAACATTTGAATAAAATAACATTTGACAAACAAAATTTTCCTTTCCCATTGATGGGATTGAGTGACCAAGTGCGAGTTGGCGTATGAGACATATCTATGATAGTTGTTTGAGCTTTGAATACATCGATTTCATCGCGATGTTATTCTTCATTTGAAGCTCAAAGCTAAGGATCATACCTACGCCTATCGTATATCATATATTAATTAAGAACTATATGTATTATTTAAAATATGATTAAAATTTCAACACTGGCAGTAGCTGTATTGTAGATTTTCTTCTAGGAATTCATGTCAACTGTGGAGCGCGTAAATTCGAGTCCAATGTACACTTTTGCAGTCAGCGTGCGACAGCCAGAATTTTGTGGGGATCTCATAGGAACCAGACCACGTGGCGACAGTAATATCGATCCGTAGTTATATCGGCCGGGGGACAGCCGCCTCCTCCGGGATTGTGCGAAATTGATGCTATTATTAAACGGAAACTGTGACAGAAGCGAAACGAAGCGAGCACAGTTATACGGATTGTATACGATTGCTGGATAAAGTCGTTTAATTTTAAAAATTTATCAAGTTTCCAACAGTAATACAATAATGATCGGAAATCGTTAGATGAGATTGAGCAGTAGATTTTTTTTATACTACTATGCGACGAGACGAGCAAGACGTTCACCTGATGGTAAGTGATACGCTTGCCCATGACAACGCGGTGCTAGTTAAGATGGTACACACTGCACCACATTGCGCTCGTCGCCTGAGACATAAGGTGCTAAGTCTCGTTACCCCAGTAATTACACTAGCTACAGCGCCCTTCAAACCGGAACACAGTAATGTTTGCACACTACTATTTGTCGGTTGAAATAGGAGCTGCGGTGGTACCCACTCAGACGGTCTCCGGCAACAGAGACCTACCACCAGTATGTTCCTGATGTTCCAGATGTTACTAAAATCTATTTAATAAAAGAAACTGACTCCGGATTATATTAAACGTTTGTATGAGCAAACAAATCAGGGTATGCTAACCGAGTAATCACGTAACAAGGCGAGGTTTATCCGAGATCATAAATCAGAGCGACGAGGAGCATTTCATCTTTAAACAGACCGGAGATTAAGTCAGAAGTTGTAATCAGCGCTGGTAATCATAACTGGACTTTTATCAAACGCTGACGTCTAACTTCCTTTCACCTACCCAATGTTCAATTAACCGACAGTTAACTCCGGTACTGTTTAAAGTATATATACTCCCGGACACATCTATCGGCCCACCACCCAGTGTTTAAAGTTTCGATGGTGTCCAGTTAAAAATAAATGTTAGGTGGAGCAATAAGTTTTAAAGCAGTTTTGAAGCAGATTTCTTGGTTAACCCTTGTGTAGGTTTATTTTTTATTTTTTTTGGAATTTCGAATTCATTTGGCCGGCAGAAGTTTTACAACTTGGGCGACAATTTCAGGCAGAGTATCCATATTTTTTGGTCAAAACTGGCTCTAAGTTTAGATCTGCCTTTTTATAGAACCAATAATCGGACACTTAAAAAAAATCCAACTTGTGCGAAATAAAAAAGTTTTCTCCATTCCTGGGTCGTTGAAAACAATGAACAGACTCGAATTTTCGTTTTTTTTTTCATAATCCTGAATTCAAAATTAAAAAAAAACATACATAAAGGTTGATCAAAAAATCAGCTTTAAAACTGCATTAAAACTTATTGCTCCACCTAACATTTATTTTTAGCTAGGCACCGTTAAATCTTTTAAACACTAGGTGGGCCGATAGATGTGTTCGGGAGTGTAGTTAATTTATTATGGTGAATTTAACCCCGAAAATTATTGCGCAAGTGGCTTCAGGTCTCTTCTAATTGCCGCTCTCGATTGTGTTAACTGAAATGAACGAGGTTATTTATCTCGGTGGGCGCCGTTTAAAATGTCCATTAACCGGTGTAGGAATGCACGGTGGCGCCCCCGGTGAATAGATGGCCGACGGTGAGATCAGTCCTTTTAATTGAGGAGGTCAACGGCGAAGGAAAACGCGAATACGGCGAAGAGTTTGCTCCAATTAAGCATTAATCGCGAACGGCGTTTCGCTAATGTAAATGTTTGGATACGTATCGGCGTCTGTTTGAGCGTAATTGAGGTGTATCGTTAGATTAGTCGGCCTCTTTGATACGAGGTAATGGCGTCATCAAAAATTTAAGAACGGATCTGTATGGCGCAGGCTGAGTAGAATTGTTCGGCTGTGCCGGTCCCGCGTAAATTGAAACTAACATAAGGAGATGATTATAAAGAAAAATTACAAAGATATGAATTATTTCTATAAATACTTTAAAATTGTTAATCAAGCAAAAGGTTTTCAAGAGAAGAGTGATATTAGTACTAGACTATAACGCTTTATTACCACTTGCCACTAAGAATATAATACAAGTCACTAACTTTGAAATGGTATTATAATTAAATAATAATAAGACGTTCGTCTATATATAAATTCAATTAGAAACGCAGTTGTCTGTCCGTACAGACGCGTGCAACTTAGAAAGGGCAGAGCATTCGATTAAGAGACGCGATCGCAATACAATCAGCATTACACGGGTGGCAGCTGCGGAACCCTAAATTACGAGCCGCTTAGCCGTAACGGAGGGTTCCTCACAGGGTTGCCAGTATACACAGCCCGGAAAAATTTCGGGAATCACTCTTCGCAACACGAACGTAACTTCAGTTGTGTCCGATTAAGTTTTCCCATTGTTAATACTTATCGAGTTCTTCTTATTGTTACTGTATTGTTTATCAATCTGTTCTTGATGATAGAGCTCAAGATACACACTCTTTGTGAAGTGTGCTCGCTTAAAATATTTCGTAGAAAAGTGTAAATCGCAACAGCAATCAAATTCATCAAAGTGAAGATCCGGAATCGCATCGGAATTCTCTTTGATACAAGGACTAACCTACTGCGTAATATCATTAGTTCTTGTGAATTGAATTTGGCTAACAATACTACTATACATAACTAAAAAAAAGGCTGAGGCTATCAGATCGGCTCAGTGGCGTACGTTATCAGAAATGTCCAGCAGTGGGCTCAGACTGAAATAGTATCTACCTGATATCGCTTGTTACATTTTTAATACTATTGAAAATAATAAATCAAAGAATATCAGATATTTTAAAGCATAATTTTTTTAAGCATGAAAATTCGAGAAAAGCAGACATTTCAAATTATCAAGTAACGAAAAAAAAAACATTCTAGTCTAGCAACCCTGCAATCTCACAAGCGGAAGAGAAAAAGTATGCGAATTGACAGTTTAATCTGGAGAATTGGTGGTGCGGCTGAGCGGGGCGCGCGCCGTGCTATGCACTGACGTATAGAGAAAAAATAAACCATTCCCTAACCTTATATGAGCAAAAAATAAACGCTTAATTTTCTCTTCAGATTGATGTTATCTTAACTGACAGATAATAAAAGAAAAGTAAAGCGGCAAATAAAACGTACGCGGAATAAAAGGAAGCGTAACTTCGACGAAGTTGCTCTCGAGCATGTGGAAGTTCGTCTCGCGAAAATTCCATAATGGAGGAATACTTTCGCACAGATAATAACTAGTTCATTGACGGGATATACACAGATAAGTGACAAAGAAATTATAATCCAAAAATTGATATACATATTTTTTTTTAATCCAAAACAAATCGCTGTAACTACTATTCATAAATTTTCTAAAACTTATATAATACGAATATATATTTATTATATACTTATCACGATAAATGTAATAAAATATAATTATAAAATTACTACAGTAACATATTTTTGTCTAAATATTAATTACATTACATAATATTACTAAATAATATACATTTTTATTATTAGTAACATTAGTCAGACTTATAAAGCAACAACATTTATAATCTGTGAGGAAATGACATGTCTAGGAATAGACTCAATAGATAAAGATAAAAACAAATTGAGTTATGACGATAGTCATCAACTTTTATAATAAGCAATATAAGATATATATGATACGTTTAAAATCAATAAATACAAATTTATGTTCAGTTATAATGCGGTTTGATTCCGAACCGCCATTTTATTATGTGCAGGAAATTGCCGTCGCGTGTGTGGAAAGTTAATATCTCTTATTTGCTTTGACCATTTAATAAATAATTAGATAACTGACACCTCGTAAGTCTAACAGACGGCAGCGGGTTAATTTATGGTTACCGCGGCAAGTGTGCCGCAGTTCCCACGCTCTCTGTCCACTCGATGACTTTGATATACATCGAGTTAGTTATCGTCATACAAAATAAATAATGAACCGGCCTTTTTAAATCAATTAAGATTAGTGCTTCACCAGAATATCACCTGGTGTTGATGTGGTAAAAGGTATCGATTATTTTTTTTAAAAACACCCACGTTGTATTTACATGGAACCATTGACGGCAACTTTTTCACTCTTTTGTTGTTCTTAACTAGAAAGTGTAGTCAATTCTTTTAAAAATTTGTACTTAAGTTAAATTACTAAATATTTTTTTTTAAAATAACATCAAACCGCCACTTACTTCCGGTACGTTAACAAAATGATCAATCGGAAACGCAAAAAGGCGAAACAAGATGCTCCGTTGTAAACAAGTCGTCAAAAGATCCCATCAATAGTTGGCCTTGATCTTACCTCACGGAATGTCTAGACCGGGTTTCGTTTCTTTTATTTACCGAACAATACAAAGACGGTCCGAGTAATAATAAAGAAATCAGCCCATCGCCATTGCTAACGGAGAGTCGACCTACATACAGTTTTATTGTTCCTACCTCTTGTTAGTTTACAATGGATAACGTATTGGCTTTGTTGCTGCGGATTACAGATTAAATCTTTAATTATTTGTTACAATTTTCGATTAACCAATATTAATGGCTCGGTATACTTTAGAGAGTTTATTTAAACCTGATCTCAATTCCATATGATGTTAGGAAAGGTATTGATGATGAAACTTGCTTGACCAGGATACACTGGCTCTCATATGGTGGCAGATTGACGAAAAGGCTAGAAAATTTTTCATTTTGAAACTCATAATAAAACATAAAAAATTTAAGTAAATATTAATGAAAAGGTTTTGCTATAAACTACTAATCGTCATTTCAAGAGTTCTTCACTCTAAACCTAACATGTTCTATAAATAATCCCAATTGATGAGATCTATATTCAGCAGAGAACATCAATAGGTTAAAATGATGAAGAAGGTATCTTCTCTCAAACTTATTTTCTCTTTTCCTATATAAAGGAGCGGACAAACAAAGCAATGATAGCTATGAATGCTTTGCAAGGAAAACACAAGATCACAAAGTTATAGGTAGAACTAGAAAATGGAAAGATTAGAACTAGGTAGACTAGGTTATTTAATCTTTAGCATAGTGTAATAATACTTCACTATTTCGGGAATAGTACACAACACAGTATTTTATTTTACCTTTTTATATGTTCTGAAGCTTATGTATATTTTACAGTTTGTTTCAAGTTATTACTATTTTTTATTCGTTATTAAAGTGTACTTATAATACATTATTTAAATGCGAGTGCGCGGTCGGCGGGAGGACGCGCGTTATATAAAACGTTTGCCGTTTACCATAAATCTGAATTATTGCGTTCAATTTTCCCCGTGTGTCAACAAAAATATCATTTCATTTGTTGCGAGGGTAAATCGGCTGGAAAATCGGCTATTTGCACTATTATTAAAGCTTTCAGTTAAATTAAATATAAACAAGTGCCGTATAATAACGTAGAAGAGATAACTAAATTGTTAGTTGTTATAATATTAGGATCCGCCTGGCTAGCTACTATCCTCATTAATCGATGTATTATGAATTTACATGGTCTTCTTATCACTTAACAGCATATGAAATTGAGTATAAGTGTTGGTAAAAAAATAGTTAAGAATTATAAAAAGCGACGAAAGCCTCTTTAGTTCAAAGAACGTTATAGCAAGTGAAATTAATGAAAGTAACGAAACTTATCGATCCTATTTCGTTACCCCAGTTATCCTAATTATCGCGACGTTGTTATAAGCATCACTCTTATACAGGTGAGTGTCTCTTCAATGGAATTGAAGCATGTGGACATCTACATTTATGATCAAAAAGCACATTGCCATGCTAATACTAGATAAGACTGAATGCTAACAATATTCTGTGTTTATATAACGTTTGCCGTTTACCATAAATCTGAATTATTGCGTTCAATTTTCCCCGTGTGTCAACAAAAATATAATTTCATTTGTTGCGAGGGTAAATCGGCCGGAAAATCGGCTATTTGCACTATTATTAAAGCTTTCAATTCAACTCTTACATACTTTTTATGTATGGTTAAGTGAAGTTGATTCTACTTTTGAAGGTTCAGTAGGTTTTCATTCAAAAAACACATCGCAAAGTTAAGTCCCAAAAATTTAAACTTGAATCTGGGAAAAACAGGATTTTATTTTACCTTTTAATCTGTTTTGAAACTTAAGTATATTTTACAGTTTGTTGCAAGTTATTACTATTTTTTTTTATTCGTTATTAAAGTGTACTTATTATACATTATTTAAATGCGAGTGCGCGGTCGGCGGGAGGACGCGCGTTATATAAAACGTTTGCCGTTTACCATAAATCTGAATTATTGCGTTCAATTTTCCCCGTGTGTCAACAAAAATATAATTTCATTTGTTGCGAGGGTAAATCGGCCGGAAAATCGGCTATTTGCACTATTATTAAAGCTTTCAGTGAAATTAAATATAAACAAGTGCCGTATAATAACGTAGAAGAGATAACTAAATTATTAGTTATTATAATATAATATTAGAATCCGCCTGGCTAGCTACTATCCTCATTAATCGATGTATTATGAATTTCCATGGTTTTCTTATCACTTAACAGCATATGAAATTGATTTTAAGTGTTGATAAAAAAAATAGTTAAGAATTATAAAAAGCGACGAAAGCCTCTTCAGTTCAAAGAACGTTATAGCAAGTGAAATTAATGAAAATAACGAAACTTACCAATCCTATTTCGTTACCCCAGTTATCCTAATTATCGCGAAGTTGTTATAAGCATCACTCTTATACAGGTGAGTGTCTCTTCAATGGAATTGAAGCATGTGGACATCTACATTTATGCTCAAAAAGCACATTGCCAAGCTAATACTGGATAAGACTGAATGCTAAATAATATTGTGTCTATATAACGCTAACTTACGAAATAATAAGTAATGAATTAAAATACAAAAAAACACTAATTACATTTTTGTCATATCAATGTATATTTAATTTCATATGATCTTACTGCAATGTTGTTATTATTACTAGATAGATCTTCCACATCTAGTATAGGTATAAAAAGTTATTTAAATCTAAATTCTGTCCGCGAATACCAACGTGCTACCTGAATGTACAGGGTAACCTCCGATTGGCCTTACATATTAAGTATAATGTTATATTTGGCCTATACTTATGTATGGTTGTCAGGCCTGGACTCTTAAAGAGGATACCAGGAGGCGTTCGAGATGTGGTGTTACAGACGCATGCTGCGTATAAGTTGGACCCGCAAAATCACCAACGATAATGTTCTCCAACGTGCCGACCAAACCAGGATAATATTCTTCTTCTTCTTATCGTGCCTCCCCGACTAGCGGAGGTTGGCGGTCAGTTCAGCACACTTCTCCCTGTCTCTTGCGAGGCGGAACAGTTGGGCGGCACTCGCAATTCCTGTCCACTCCCTTATGTTACGCAGCCATGATTGTTTCCTACGACCAACACTCCTTTTACCTGCGACTTTGCCCATCAAGATGAGTTGGAGCAGTTCGTACCTATCGTGCCTAAGCACGTGACCGAGGTAAGATACTTTCCTCATCTTGACGGTTTGCAAAAGTTCGCGCTTTTGGTTCACACGTCGTAGGATAATATTGTAGACCATCAAAAAGCGAAAGGTTGAATATCTTGGCCACGTGTTTCGGCACCATAGATATCACCTGCTTAAACTTTTTTTTTATACTACTAAGCGACGAGACGAGCTAGACGTTCACCTGATGGTAAGTGATACGCTTGCCCATGACAACGTGGTGCTAGTTAAGATGGTACACACTGCACCACATTGCGCTCGTCGCCTTGAGACATAAGGTGTTAAGTCTCGTTACCCCAGTAATTACACTAGCTACAGCGCCCTTCAAACCGGAACACAGTAATGTTTGCACACTACTATTTGGCGGTTGCAATAGGAGCTGCGGTGGTACCCACCCAGACGGTCTCCGGCAATAGAGACCTACCACCTGGTAAAAAACTTATAATGATGGGCAAAGTTTAAGGAAAAAGACGTGTTGGACGCCGAAAAAAATCCTGGCTACGGAACATAAGGGAGTGGACTGGTATCACCAACGTAGAGCAACTGTTCCGTGTGGCTCAAAATAGGCAGAAATTCGCATAACTGACGACCAACCTCCAGTAACGGAGAAGCACTTTAAGAAGAAGAATTAAAAATAGTTAGAATATTACATACTAGTGTTCAGTAGGAAACGAACTCGCGCCGCTTTAAGCGTCTAACATCACACAAGTGATAGTTAAAAATCCAAGAAATCGACGAGCATTGTATTTACAATCGCGCATACGTCCCCTATGAGCATTGTATGGCGAAGGTTCTAATCCAATACAGGGGTAGGATCAAATATGGGTCGCTCCCGCGGGACTATTATGTAACTGTCCGCGTTAACTTACAGCGCACATATTGATGTTGGATAATATACATAGCTGCGTGTGCACAGAGCATTGATGCACAGCCGTGCAACGCGGGGAATGTACGTTGTATATATATATTAACCTGATAAAAGGAAGCGTTACGCCCCGGGGACGGGGTCCGTTTGAGAATCAGTAAGGAGCACCCTCTCTTTGTGCTCCCTCGGCAGACGGCCGCGTGTAAACACACGCAGTACTTGTAAATATTGCATGCATTGTGATAAAAGGGATAACAGTGAATTAATGATCAGTATCCAGTCATATTTGAATTAAAAAAATATTGTAATTCAAACTATTTACAATTTGCAGTATACATACTATCTGCATTCGAAATTCATTGGGAGAAGAGCTTTTGGAAAAATATTTGTTAACAAAAGTTTTATTACAACAAGCAAGTGTTATATTATCTTTTACTTAGTAAGTGATATTTTAGAATATCTATTTAATTCGACTAATATATTATATATGATACATATGTTAGATATTGAGAAAAATTATTGTGATTACCAACATTTTGTTAGTAAAATAGTAGGTATATCGATTTTTAAAACAATAAAATGAAAAAAGGGAGGGTATGACATAACATCGTTTCGGTATAAAAGACAGATGACTGTAAGTCTCGAGACATTCGTGTTTGGGCGGTGTACGAAATGAGAGCTCTGTGACTGGTGACGTGTGAATGTGAGAGGTATGGCAGATTTAATTTATATTTGAATTGATGTTTTTAATACATACAAAACAAGTCCAAATAAATTGTAAATAGCTAAGAGGAAAATAGAACAGAACATGTATATATCACAAACAAGAAATATGTAAAGAAAATAGGAGATACTAAATAGAAATAAACGAACTGATTATGAATAAAAAAAAAAAGTAAACGAAAATCCTGATCTGCGGTTTACTAAGTTACCTATGTCTTATATCTTAACTAGCGGTCACATACACGGCCTTCCATATACCATCATTAGTAATAAACGACTTGTATTTAACTGAACATCATATTAACCATTCGTTTATTAGTAAAATACCAAAAGTAACTTAGTAAGTTGTATATTTAATTAGGCATACAGTTTAAAATGAATATGATACAATAAAACACATTAAGATGGTATACACTGCAACACATTGCGCTCGTCGCGTCGAGACAAGGTGTTAAGTCTCATTCAGTAATTTCACTAGCTAACAGTTTCAAACTGGAACACAGTAATGTTTGCAAGCTCCGGTGGTACCTACCAGCAGTAATAATTACAAAAATAGCGTGTTATAAACAAAGGGTTCTTTAACAAAAAAAAGGTGATAGCTTTAAGTAAATACATGCATTCCGCGACACCCTCATTCCTTCTTTAAGAGTCGTGAAGGATTCGTTATCGAGCACGCGACTGGCAGACCGGCGGAGGGTCGCGAGGGTCGCGGAGGGTCGCGGAGGGCCGTGGCGAGCCATTTACCTCGCCACTAGGGGCCCTACAGCGACAGATGCGTGATCCCTTGAGCTTCGAACGCAGTGTAACTTACAGACAGACACATCACTTTTATACTTATTCATAAGCACACGTTCTTTTTACTTCTACGATAAGTTAAGAGTTGTATAAACTTTAAACAAAATTAAGATTTCATTGTTATGTTAAAATATATTATAGCTAATATCTTAATCATCATCAGCCTATAGACGCTCACTGTTGAACAAAGGTATTAACTACTTTAATGATAGAAAAATTATTAACTTTAATTACACTATATTTAATTGCTTTATAATTTAAGTGTAGATACGAACTTAAATCTATTAAGTTCTTTTTACATAATAAAAATCTCTAAGTCCCCACTGGTCTGTGCAACAAACAAGAGCGATTCGTTCGTCGTTTGTTGTATACGAGGGGACGCGCAGGGTCTAGGGGCAACTTCGGATTCGCAAAGCGAAGCGACGAGTTACATTTATGGTCACTTTAACCTTTCGCAGACTTGAAAGAGTCACTAGAATTTGCTGTTTAAAGCTTACTTTTGTTATAACAAAGTGATGAAACACGCAGGCCGTTCGCCAAATTTAATTTTAAGTTCAGCAGTCGATAGCAAATGCAAACCTACATCATTATATACACACGCCCGGCGGATTTTGCCATCAATTCCGCCTACGCTCGCGTTAATCAAGTAAAACGTTACCGCGGCCGCTTTTCCGAAGCCCTGAATTATCGGCGCTTCACGGTTTTTTTCGAAAAAAAAAACCCGAACGGCCGCGTGTTTATTCAAAGCGATCGTAAACGCGCGTTATCGGCTTGATGAATGAACCGGCGTCGGGGGGGTTAACAAAAATGTTTCAGATAGAAGCGATGCTATCGCCTCCCGAGTAATTTGTCCGAGTAATTTATAGACGCCGGCTCATAATTAGATATATCTCCACTCCGACGCTACAGCGTTGGCTGCGCGTCGGCAGTTTTATCACCGCTGGTGATCCGCCCCGTCTTCCGCTTCAGGGTTGGGCTGTTCGAATAAAACACAAAAAATCTCAGACATATCAATTTAAATGGAAATCAAAGCAACGTCTTCCCAGCAAATCCTAGCAGACTCCACCAGACTGGAGAAATGCTCACATCGATGATGCTGGTTGCTTTGGTACTTTAAATTCATCTCCAGTTATTTCACTAGTTACAAACATCTTTTTGTTTGTAATTCTTTGTTCCTTAGGTATCCTAATATTCAAATTATCATGCTTTAAGCTTGGGATCTGGACCATCTAAGATTCACATTTGTAGTCACAGCTTTTTCTAGTTCGTAAGCTAAATTTTTAGTTATTAAACTTATTTTTGTTTTTTTCACAAAGTGTAGTTTTCATTAATATCAATAATTGTATTAGAATATTAAACGATTGTGACAGCACCGGTTCTTATATGTTGTCTTGGAATTGAACCAATAAGGCACATCCGTCTGATAAGGCACCAATAATGCAGTTAAAGAAAGGTTAAAAGGTTTTTTTTGTGAATGAGAAGTAGAAAAAAGCCGGTGCTTTTTTAAGCCTTTCTTCTCGTCTTAATTAAGTATTGGTAACCCTGTGTAATCCGAGCAGTTATCGGATACATTAATAACGGGAACGTTTTTCGTGCAGTAGGACAGTTAACTAGATAAACCTGCATGACTTCAACCGTCGCCAGAATGATGAAGTGGTATCGGGGCATTTTTAATTAAACGTCACGAAATAGAAATTAGATAGGTGGTGGAAAGGGTGTGAACAGTTTTTAATGATGCGGAGACGGCCGGTCCATCTGTCGGTTTGTTGCACGCTATCTTGGAGCCTTTTTTTTTAACGACTTTAGACAAGCGGGATTATCACCTAGTAGTAAGGGATGGGTAAGCCGGAGCTATGAGGCGCGAAGAGGTGATAAAGGACTTATCATCATTTTTGGAGTAATTGTTACTTACTACGATCAATAGTTTTCTTTTCGTAAAAAGTCTTATTGTAGCTTTATCGGACATTGAAAAATGTATACATATATAGATATTTTCGTAATGAGATGGGTGGTGAAAGAAATCGATGTTTTACTAATATACTAGTAGCATGCTGAATAATTAGTTTTGTCTGATAAGACTCCAAATCCCAGTAGTAAGAAAGGTTAGCAGAGAAAAGGATGATCATCTATTAGCTCATTGTAAATGATAATAAAAAAAAATTACTTACAACCAAAAAGAGACAGTTTTTCTACAAACTACTAAATTCCGACTACCTAGTTCACTAAAATATTATGCCTACAGTGTTAGTTTAGTAATTTACATTCCAATGACTCCTGAGTCTTTGTGTACGTGGTCCACATTCAGAACCAACACAAATTGTGTAGCGTAAACTGTGTAGTGTTGTAGCGTTAAACTTAACCGCCGTGTGCGTGGATTACGGAACACAGGTAACCGTTCGGTTTACGCGGTGCGACGTAAACCAACATTTACAACACTCGGTATTGTTGCCACGATTCCGATACTAAATTCCCAAACGCTGAACTAGAACTACCAGGAATAGATTTTGGTAGATCCAAAGCAAAAAATAATCGTTGAAAACTATTATTATATCATATTAAAATGAGGAAATCTAATATTGTTAATAGAAACTTTTCGACAGAATCTTAAAAACTTTTGGGGACTGAATTGCTTATAGCGAATGCTGCTTTAAATTCCATATAAATAATAGCAATATGACTTAGTGCTTTATTATAACGATAGATCATGATTGTTAATAAGAATATGGTAAAAGAAAATAAAAAAAAAACAACGAATTGTAATAGAAAAAGAATATTGATACAAGATGGTGATCTCCACACAGCATCATCTCCAGCTTCTTTGCTGATATTATGTGGACGCGTTGTTTTTATATTTGAAATTACTTTTTGGTGTTGGTTAATTTTAACCATTATACACTATATAATTTTCAAACAAAGATTTCTAATGATCTATCACTTTCTTAAAGTTGTGATACTAATAACCGTAAAAAACTATTTTAGATGTTTATTCAATTAACAATCTGAAATATTCTGGATTCTATGTATTATGTAGAAATAAGGGTTTATTGAGTGCTTCTGAATAAAAAAGGGGTGTACGCTGGAGGGAAACTAAAAGGGTGAACACATCAGAGGGTCGCAAAGCCGTGCCCATAAACTGTGTTCCTTACATCCCGCGTCTTTGTCTCCGCGGCTGAATAAACGCGAACTGTGAACTCGAAATGCAATCTCGCCGAAACAAAGTATCGCGACGGGGTTTTTTTTTCTGTTTGTATGTAACGAAATATCTCGGAGCTGGCAACCCTATCGCAGATCGTTTTTAGCGGCTGCCCTCTCTCCCTCCCCCCTCACCACCCGTCTCCCCCCTGTTTACCTCTCTCGGATTACTCGTCTCAGTTCCGACGTAACTCTGCACATGACAAATAGAACTAGTTTAAAATCCACTTCGTATCAATTTACTGGCAACATTTGTTGGTGTTCGCGTTAAAAAAGAGTTTTTTTTTTTTGAGTGCTTCATTTTTCTTTTAGATCTCTGGCAATATTATTTCGCATAAAAGCTTCTTTATTTAACTATGCTAAAGAATTACGAGTATGATGAATGAGTGTTTTTTTTTTTTGAGTGCTTCATTTTTCTTTTAGATCTCTGGCAATATTATTTCGTGAAAAAGCTTCTATATTTAACTATGCTAAATAATTACGCGTATTATATATGAGTTCTTTACTGTCCATGTTTAACTGCAGCTGTTTTACGCTTGCTTTACTCGGTCTCTGGTTCGTTTCCGGGTTATGACACTATGAAGTTTAATGATCATTATAAATCTGCCACCATCAGCGTCAATGTTTCAGGTGGCAACATATAGAGTATTCTATGCTTAAGTAAAAACTGAATATAAACTGAACTAATAAAATATCTATATAGGTTACCAATACGAATTAAATGTATGTACAAGTACGTTTGTGATAACTTATATTTTAGTATCAATTAATAAAAGAAACTTAATATAACGAAGCACTTCAACGAAATGAATGAAAAGTAAAACAGTGAGTGCCGTCTTCGAATCTGTACGAACTGATTTCTATAAAACTAATGTAACGTACCGTTTCATGAGTTGCCTGAAACTTGTGAGAGGACATTTTATTTCTGGAAATGAAAAGTTCACGCTGAAACGGTAGTTACGCGAAGTAACGAATACATATTTATTTTTGCTATTGAATGATACAGAACTCTGTTCATGTTTACTGTAACAGATTCAGTTTTCTCATAATTACTAATTTATTTATTTATTTTATTTTATTTTATTTATTCACACACAAAATTACAAACGAAACAAAACATGTAGAGAAATAAGTGCAAAGGCGCTACTTATTCCAATATGGAATTTCTTCCAGTAGGCCTGTGGTAGGAAAATTTTATAGCAGTGACTGTAAGTCCGGTGCACTCAACTAATACAAAACTTATATACTAAACACAAACTAACATTGCTTATAAATACAAACAAAAAACAAACCAAAAAAAAAAAAAAACAGTGTATCAAAAACTGTTTCACATGTTGATGTCACATTTATGGACATTAAGATATCTCAAAATAATGGTTTTTGACGCGCTTTTTAAAAAGTGCCGCTGTCCTGATCTCACGAATTGCTGGAGGTAGTGCATTCCAGAGTCTATTATAGATGTCAAGTAATAAACTCAAGCTCAAATTATAGTATTATACAGTAAAGGTATTTACTGGATCTAGAATTAGGTCGTGTTTGTTAATATTTTCATAACGATAGTCTAGTTAACTGCTCCCTCATTCTTGATAAATGAGACGGTAGGTAATTGTTATTACAACAGTAATTACTCAAACTGCATCGCTGATTAAAGTTGTATAATTATTCAATTAATTCGGAAAACTTATGTGTAAAAATGTATCGTATTTTCTCTGAATATAAGCAATCTGAAGTGCGTCACTGATAAATAACATGAAGTTGTACATGTAACCATGGTAACCGGCAAAAAATTGAAAAACGGAGTTAGGTCACTTTCAAAATAAACGGCTCATATATCATATGCGATAGAAATACACAGGTGTAATTTTTTTGCTATACTTTCATAACTAATACTCGGGATCAGTAATCAGCGTTAAGTTCCTCATGTTACATGACCTTCGCAGCGACCAAGAGTAATAACCTTTGAAGAGAGTCCAATTAGGTCGGTGCTAATTGCCGCGCCTGTAATATCCGACCTCATTGGTTCTGATAACCTGCTCCTGACATTCGGGCCCTACTGTCGCATAGAGATTGCGAATTAGCGCTTCAACAGTACCCTCCATAGCGATAATCGTTGAAAACGTTTTTGCGGTAATATTAGCTTTAATAGAATAGGCTTTTTTACTATCCATATACTCGTGAAGCGTCACTTTTATAGTTATTACTGCGGTATTACTTATAATTACTGCCCTTAGTTACTAACAGTCAGTCATTACTATATTTTCAAACCCAACTTAAAAAATGAGTGTTGGTGTAAAACTCTTGACTGTGTCTTTTTGTATTTATGTCTGAGGAGTCAAAGCTCCGAAATTTGAATAAGAATTGTGACTACTTATTTCTATTATATAGACTATAGTAAAATTAATTTTAATAAATAAAGAATATTCTTTATTGACTCAATCGTATGAGGTTAAATGACGGTCTGAAGATGGAGAAACATGGTTACCAACAATTCCAAAAATAGCAGTGCTCATACCTCTGAAAGAACTTTAAGAAAATTTCTTATCATAAACAAATTAGTAAACTATATTGCCATGGAATCGAATTTTAGACTAAAAGCAGCTGTTTTGATTATACTGGAAATATTACTGTGTTCCGGTTTGAAGGGTGTTGTAGCTAATGAAATTACTGAAGTAACGAGACTCAACATCTTAAGTTTCAAGGTGTGCTTCTAATAAAATATTCTTTCGTAATCCATGTAAGCGATAACAGCGCGACGCTTTAAATATTAACACGCTCGCGCCGGTGTGAATTGTGACCCCTCTCGCACGTCTTCCAGATAGCGCCGCGCATATATTCTCTTAAAGGTCTGATTCCAGATGGTTTAGGGTCCGGAAGAGGTTAGCACATCCCAACGAAATATATTTGTCTACCCTCAGAATGTTAACACTTAAACTAGCTACGCGTTTATATATTTATAGAAGAGGATGTAAAAGGTAAGCTGAAAGCGCTTACGTGGGACGGTTATGTGAGACTCGATGATGACTGTTTAACAAGAAGAGTTTTAAGCATTGAGAAGAGAAGGGAGACTGCATGTAAGCTTGTCACGATCTATTAAAAACTATTTAAAGAAGACAAACACAGACAGACGAAATCCAGTCTAAAGAATTGAAGCGCTAAGTTATAAGGGACGACGTCAAATAAATTGCGACTTAGAAGCAGAAAGAAGAGACACATGTTGCAAATTACTTTGTTAAACAAACATGTAAATAAATTGTGTGTTATCAAATAAAATATTAAGACATCTTTCGTGGTTAGTATGTGATTTGATTAATTTAACTGCATGCCTCGTGTTACATTTCCGGCGGTACGGCAAAAGCGAGATACAGTGAAATGGTAAGAAACGTAAAATACGAACATAAATTCCGGCTCCGTTTCACCTTTTCGTTTATAATCCACTCGGGAAATTATTATAATAAATTCAAATAAAAGCAAACGGGAAACCGCCGCGAAAAACTTAACGGCATAGTCCGTGAGCGTCAGCGAGTCAGGAAGGAAAGGTTCCCAAAGTTTGTCCGAAAAAAGCCCCCGAAAATTTAAGCCCGACATTCTGTTTCCGCCGGCCGAGGGACCGCGGCGTAAATATTATTCGGGGTCCGTCTTTTATTCTCTTTGTTTTACACTTTATTATTTGCGGTCCGAGCTCACCTTTCCACACTCGGGCCGCCGTCCTCGAAATTAAGGGAACCATTCCCCGTAACGCAGTAACTCCCGGCGAGATATTAAAACTGTGTAAGTTTAAATACAAAGAAATTAAGACTCTTATTAATACATCCGATGCGGGTCCTAATTGAAGAATTACAAACATCGCAAAAAGTTTTCGCGAACTCGACGAAGCGAAATCGTACATAATTAGCCGGGCCGATAGGGAAGAGCTTTCGTTTCGTCGTTGTCGTAAAGACGGAATTTTATTCCCCGGAATGCGAAGCCTCCGGGCTCTTTATGAAAACTGCACCCTTCGACCCCGCGGATCCTGTAATTTGTGCTCTCCGAGTGATTCCTGAGGAGCGTCCACCAGCTGGTGCGATATTGGACGTTCAGTTTTATGCGTGAACCTTCGCCAGTAGCGTTACACTCGAGCGGGATCGTAAAACGTGGAATTCGTCAACGAGCAAATACAGGCTACGTGTGGAGCCGCACAGGCCGCAACGGGAATGAATTCAAAATGAGGCTTTATTTATACTACAGTGGCCTCCTCTGACCTTTATCAACGCACGTTGTCAGCCGAGCCAACTTTCTCGTTCCGTTTTTACTGCGCCTTAAAAGTTACTACATTTAAATTACATGCGAACAAGAAAAGATTTACGGCCTAAACAGAAATAAAAATGGAAATTGCTGTCTATTTCAAAACGAAAGTGCGTAACGCTCACCTTTGACATTCTGGAGTTAGGTCTGAATGAACGAAGTTTGCCTGCATCGGTCTTCTGAAACAAAATAACACAACAATTAGAAATCTATCAACGGACAAAGCGGAATGAGAATTTCCTTAACACAAATACTGATAATTTATTTGAGTAAACATTTGGCGGTTAGATCCAACTGTAATTTTACTGTCAAAGAAAACAATAAAACGTAGAATGAAGACAATCGATACCTGCGAACTATTACGCAATAAGTTAGCAACGGTATTTTATTAGGCCAACTCTACCCCAATCAGGGCTGGAATTTGTCAATAGGGTTGGGAAGGGGAGCAGGGCCACTCCGTCGGGCCAATCGCTCGTGTCTACAGCACCTGAGCCTTTGTGGAAATGTAACAAACACACGCTGGTAATTTATTAACTCACTCGAGATGAGAACGAGCCGCGCTCCGGGGAAACGAAAGAAAATGTTGCGTTGGAAAAATATGGCGGTCTACGTGCTAGAATATTATGTGCCTTGTGAGGTGCTTAATCAAAAACGTGCGCCGCACCCGCAACTCGTGATAAATGCTTTATATATTTTTAGTATGTAATATAAAAAACGATTTATACATATTAAAGAATATTAAACATAGATATAGCATAAAAATATTATTTGTTGTGTTTTTTTAATTAGCAAAATGCTCCGTTAAAACTAAGTAATATAATATTAAAACTTAAAACTTCTAGACATATCACTGAGGAACAACAAAATTATTTAATGATAGTAAATTTCTAGGGCTAATAGTCTTAAAACAACCAGACTCCTAAGTATAAATAACCAGAAAAAATATTTTTGTTACACTAAAACAAAAATAAAAATGGAAATTGCTGTCTATTTCAAAACGAAAGTGCGTAACGCTCACCTTTGACATTCTGGAGTTAGGTCTGAATGAACGAAGTTTGCCTGCATCGGGTCTTCTGAAACAAAATAACACAACAATTAGAAATCTATCAACGGACAAAGCTTTCCTTAACACAAATACTGATAATTTATTTGAGTAAACATTTGGCGGTTAGATCCAACTGTAATTTTACTTAAAAGAAAACAATAAAACGTAGAATGAAGACAATCGATACCTGCGAACTATTACGCAATAAGTTAGCAACGGTATTTTATTAGGCCAACTCTACCCCAATCAGGGCTGGAATTTGTCAATAGGGTAGGGAGCAGGGCCACGCCGTCGGGCCAATCGCTCGTGTCTACAGCACCTGAGCCTTTGTGGAAATGTTACAAACACACGCTGGTAATTTATTAACTCACTCGAGATGAGAACGAGCCGCGCTCCGGGGAAACGAAAGAAAATGTTGCGTTGGAAAAATATGGCGGTCTACGTGCTAGAATATTATGTGCCTTGTGAGGTGCTTAATCAAAAACGTGCGCCGCACCCGCAACTCGTGATAAATGCTTTATATATTTTTAGTATGTAATATAAAAAACGATTTATACATATTAAAGAATATTAAACATAGATATAGCATAAAATTATTATTTGTTGTGTTTTTTAATTAGCAAAATGCTCCGTTAAAACTAAGTAATATAATATTAAAACTTAAAACTTCTAGACATATCACTGAGGAACAACAAAATTATTTAATGATAGTAAATTTCTAGGGCTAATAGTCTTAAAAGTACCAGGAATCCTTAGTACAAATACCTAGAAAAATTATTTTGTTACACTAAAACAATAATTAAAGATTACTTTAAATCATTAGCCCGAAAACGTAGCTATTTATGAGTCGTTCAGTAAATATTTTGTACATATACTAAATATTATTTTTAACTAGTAAACATTTATGAAACGTTATATTAGAAAAAAAAGCTAAATTTTTAGTATTTTTTTTTGAAAGACTCTCCACATTGTTTCAATAATAAAAATAGTTTACTTAAGATAAATTAATAGAAGGCAAAACATGTGTCTTCTATTTTAGCAATAACTGAATTTTTTGGTTACTGCTATAAACTATTATGAAATTCTGGACAGGTTTTGTTTAATGATAAAAAAAGCTATTCTAAAACCTGTGGGGCAATAAATAAATAAGGTCCATCCACGAGTGCCGCCCGCCCATAACTCACGGGCCCCTCGCATCTCGCAGGACGTGTCCGGAACGTTTTATACCTTTTGCGGGTCCCGCACTAGCGCGCCGACGTGTCCGCGGTTTTGCTCCATTTTAATATTAAACCCCGGTCTGCACTGGAGACCGAATTTTGGGAATGATATTTCAGGGCTTCATTTGTTAGGCTCGTCATAGGTAATATACGCTCAGCGTCAATCTCTTCTTTATCGGACTCTAAATTGCAATGACCATGTCACACAACCTGTCTATTGGATTCGGACCTTGGTGTGTTCCGACCATGATATTATGCTGTTCTTCGTGCATGCATACATTTTACTTTCCCTAAGATGTCTCGCTTCTCTAAATAAGTAGTATTTAAAGACATATAAATTATCCAAAATCTGTTGTCTGACAATCCAATAACATTAGAAGATATCTCCGTACCCGCGGAAGTGGACCAACCGCGGGCAAGCTCTTACGTGATTGCCACAGCTTTTTCTCATGTATATTAATTCTCTTTATATGGGTGTATGTAGGTTAAAACGTGAATATTGTTCACGAGATATTAAAATGATTGCTTTCAAATTAAATTCCTTTTTTATCGACAGTGGCCTTAATGTAAAGGACCTTAACAACTTCATCTCATAGCACGATTAGGTTAACACGAGTTAGCTAATGCTGAAGGTGTCATTATCGTTTTTCTAAATAAGTAATATTTAAAGACATATAAATTATCCAAAATCTGTTGTCTGACAATCCAATAACATTAGAAGATATCTCCGTACCCGCGGAAGTGGACCAACCGCGGGCAAGCTCTTACGTGATTGCCACAGCTTTTTCTCATGTATATTAATTCTCTTTATATGGGTGTATGTAGGTTAAAACGTGAATATTGTTCGCGAGATATTAAAATGATTGCTTTCAAATTAAATTCCTTTTTTATCGACAGTGGCCTTAATGTAAAGGACCTTAACAACTTCATCTCATAGCACGATTAGGTTAACACGAGTTAGCTAATGCTGAAGGTGTCATTATCATTTCTCTAAATAAGTAGTATTTAAAGACATATAAATTATCCAAAATCTGTTGTCTGACAATCCAATAACATTAGAGGATATCTCCGTACCCGCGGAAGTGGACCAACCGCGGGCAAGCTCTTACGTGATTGCCACAGCTTTTTTTCCTTCCTCTTTATGCATCAAACGTTTCACGCACCCTCGTCAGCCCCCAGTGGAAGATCCTGACCCTCTTTACTTAAATGTCGATATCGGAAATAAATATATCGTGTATTAACATTTCATTATAATCGGATTTTAGTCTGACAGTCGATATGATTTCGTGCGAAATAACTCCAGCAAAAGTTTTCTTTTCAGGCAATTGAATCGATATGAAAATAATGAAAAAGAACTTATTGCTTGTTTAAAACATTGATCAGCGACTGCTTTATCATTGTCGGAGGCTATACAAACTAAATGTGTGATTCCAAGTGTCCACACATATGCTTCTTTCATCATTACTGTTTGTATTCGACATTGTGCCGGCGACGTGAGCAACAAAAGAACTGTCCCTAAATATAAATGCGTTTCAATTATTCACTGCCTCGGCCGCTACTATTTCCAAACTAATTGCCACTGACGTACATTTTCTGATGTAAGTCTAAACAGACCTTTCATACCCGACTGATTTATATTTCCCGACGTCACCGCAAACAAATAGATATTTGGCGAAGTGAAAAATGATTCGGCGCAGCGGCCGAGACAAAACTCTGGAATTGTTTATTGTCCAAAGCAGTACAGGGCCCTCGGAACGTTAAGCAGACATTGCACGGTACATAAACGGGATATAAAAGAATTAGAGCACTTCCGTTGATGCGAGAGGTTTCATATTCTATTTGAAATAGACTTATCTCGGCTCTTGCGACTACCCTAAACATCTACTTTTTACATCAGCTACATAAAAAATAAACACCTTGTGAGCGATGAGTACTTAAAAAAATGTGGTTCGTATATTACCAAAATTCGCTGTGTACAAATTTTATATTTAAAGTCGCAAAACGTATTTCCATTTAGCAAGATCTCGAAAAATTCAACCTAAAATATTAAAAAGACATAATAGAAACGGAACATGAAGCCACTACGTCGGACCGAGAACTATTTGAATGAGCGCGGACAATGACAGTGTTACAAATTAATCGAATATTTAAATGGATGTATTCACGGCTTTAAAACTTTTTTCTCATGTATATTAATTCTCTTTATATGGGTGTATGTAGGTTAAAACGTGAATATTGTTCACGATATATTAAAATGATTACTCTCAAATTAAATTCCTTTTTTATCGACAGTGGCCTTAATGTAAAGGACCTTAACAACTTCATCTCATAGCACGATTAGGTTAACACGAGTTAGCTAATGCTGAAGGTGTCATTATTATTTCTCTAAATAAGTAGTATTTAAAGACATATAAATTATCCAAAATCTGTTGTCTGGCAATCCAATAACATTAGAAGATATCTCCGTACCCGCGGAAGTGAACCAACCGCGGGCAAGCTCTTACGTGATTGCCACAGTTTTTTTTCCTTCCTCTTTATGCATCAAACGTTTCACGCACCCTCGTCAGCCCAGTGGAAGATCCTGACCCTCTTTACTTAAATGTCGATATCGGAAATAAATATATCGTGTATTAACATTTCATTATAATCGGATTTTAGTCTGACAGTCGATATGATTTCGTGCGAAATAACTCAAGCAAAAGTTTTCTTTTCAGGCAATTGAATCGATATGAAAATAATAAAAAAGAACTTATTGCTTGTTCAAAACATTGATCAGCGACTGCTTTATCATTGTCGGAGGCTATACAAATTAAATGTGTGATTCCAAGTGTCCACACATATGCTTCTTTCATCATTACTGTTTGTATTCGACATTGTGCCGGCGACGTGAGCAACAAAAGAACTGTCCCTAAATATAAATGCGTTTCAATTATTCACTGCCTCGGCCGCTACTATTTCCAAACTAATTGCCACTGACGTACATTTTCTGATGTAAGTCTAAACAGACCTTTCATACCCGACTGATTTATATTTCCCGACGTCACCGCAAACAAATAGATATTTGGCGAAGTGAAAAATGATTCGGCGCAGCGGTCGAGACAAAACTCTGGAATTGTTTATTGTCCAAAGCAGTACAAGGCCCTCGGAACGTTAAACAGACATTGCACGGTACATAAACGGGATATAAAAGAATTAGAGCACTTCCGTTGATGCGAGAGGTTTCATATTCAATTTGAAATAGACTTCTCTCGGCTCTTGCGACTTCCCTAGGCATTACAAAAATCTGGATAGGTTTAAAGTATCTCTAGACTATACTCTGAGTTCGGATCATCATTTGCTCTACTTTTTATATCAGCTACATAAAAAATAAACACCTTGTGAGCGATGAGTACTTAAAAAAATGTGGTTCGTATATTACCAAAATTCACTGTGTACAAATTTTATATTTAAAGTCGCAAAACGTATTTCCATTTAGCAAGATCTCGAAAAATTCAACCTAAAATATTAAAAAGACATAATAGAAACGGAACATGAAGCCACTACGTCGGACCGAGAACATATTTTAAACGGGAAACATTCCATCTCTCCATTTCCGACCGGCCTTGGGAAATTCTGTAAATTGTGAAGATATTCAGAAATAACGGCGCTAGATGCGAGACAAAGGACGGGGCTAAGCGGAGTAGGTAAGCCATAATCTATTAAGCAATAATAGGGATGAGGAGGGGAAGAAGGTGCGGCGGGTTGTAGTGTAGCGTGGCTCGCGACTAATTGGCGGCGAACAAAGGGCCCAGACAAAGCTGGATGGGACCCGTCTAATGGAGTCGAAGACATCTTTATACGAAACGGTTTACAGTAGATCCGGAGCGCTTCTTCCTAAGGATAATAGTAAATCCGAAGCGAACTCGAAGCTCGCTTAGCGCGGGGTAATGGCTGCTGCTACACAGATAACGCACCGGTGTTAACTATTGGAGATCCGATAAATTCGCTTCTCCTAAACTTATCTAGAGCCTTCAATTCAATATTAAATACAATCATTTAATGAATTGACGAACAACTATTAATAGATAAAATGTCTTAACTGTTCTTTAGTTTAAAATACCGGGAAATCTTCAACATTATGCAAACCACACATCAAATCACTGGTAGTATTTATGGTCTACAGACTATAACATAAACTTTGCTTCAGGTTAAACAATAAATACAAGCTTACAGTCATTTCGGAGTAAATAGGTAAGCCACTTGAAAATCTAGGAGTTGTGGTTATAGAATGAATCATAGAACGCTTTTAGCATATCGATGGAACTGGCGTCAAGTGGGCTGTGCATCGATACGGTGCAATACCGCGCGAGTTTGCGCTCGGACTACAAATACTGGATACTGAAGCCACTGACTCAGATATACGGCAATGTTGTAACTGCTGCTTCACCATCCAGACAGAATCGTAAAATGTTGCATTGTTCATAATAAACTATAGCCGAACGATGAATTTACGATATAAAACATTGAACACAAAATTGACAAAATTAAAGAAATAAGATGCACACAAAAATTTGGGAAGTTATTCAGAGCTAAACAAGACGAGCAGAACATTAACCTAATGGTAAGTGATATACGAAACGAGAAAATATAAATTTATTTATATGCAATTCCTAATATTCATTAAATAGAAAATGTTAAAAGTATAATAGAATATAGAACTTCTGGTTTTCCGTTGGCAATGATCCGAGGTCTTGGCTCCAATACAAAAACTTGAATCTATCATATAACCACCAAAGAATTCTCTAATTGTACTTCAGTCCATGACTAACATTTAAAATGTTATATAAGGAACAGCAGAAATAAAAGGAAAAAAAATATAATCTCCTAATCAACTACAATATTGAAATTTAACGATGTCCCTCATCAGTTCCTCTCGGAACGGAGAGAGACGTATGTGACTTGAAACAGTGCGTGATAGATGTAGCTTCATCTCAAATATCGGAAGTTAAGCCAAGTTACACATGAGTATTCACGAGAAGGCTTCGCCGCATACATGCTTGTTCATTACAAAGCAGGCTCAACGGTCGCCGGAATGCAAGTCGAGACCGCAGGTGTTCTCTGTGGGAGTGCCCATTCCATCGGCACATTCAAATATCTCCGCTGCTTTACTGCACGAAGATTCAAAGTACATCCCGTTTCTGTTTTTACTGTACAGTTACGGCCATAGGGTACAGTACAATATTGTCTACATCACATACGAAGTTTAGGCAAACAAAGAAACACATTGTAATCTAACTGAATTTATAGTATACACGTTATAGAATTTGATGTCTTTATTTTATTAATAAGGTAGTAAAGATGGGAGAATTAACTTTCTCGGAGCTACAGATAGTCATCAGTATTTAAACAGCATAGTTGGAGGTCAATAAATCTTAAAACTATTCAGTTAACTAATAACGCTTATAATCGACAATTACTTTTGGACTATTAATATTTTGGAACTCTTATCCCATAACGGTGTTAATGGAAATTTTGGTATTTTTGGCAATTTTGATAAAATTTATCGAATGAATAGAATCATGAGTTTTATTGTTGGTGTAACAAACTTTATAAGTGTTAATTAAACTAGAATTAGCACCCGCCATTCCAGTTCTAAACATTCGGGGTTGCTTGGTAGAGAATGCCCCTAGCCGTTAAGTCCGTCCGTTGTATCGTTTTGGGGTATACAATAAAGTTTTTAAATATATAAAACAATGTTCAGGTAGTTCAGTTGATCTGAAACGGTTGTGTCGGGTTCGAGTCGCGTGTTGCGTGGTAACAACTTCAGCCGCTCATACGTATGCTGCAGCCGTCTCGCGCAGGACATAAAGCGTCCGTGTTCGCGGCAATCCACTCGCCGTCGGCATCTTGCCAAACGTGGAATTGTCGTGCTGCCATTAAAATGTTTCTGTTCATTCTTACTCCCAGCTATTGTTGTTCAGTGCGCATCCAGCTTTATTTTCTTCCCTGAATTATATTTAAACAGTGCGCTTTCCAGTTGTTTTGTTACTTCGGAAAAAATTATTACAGCTCTGTTGGGTTAGCTATTCCATAAGTCGTATATTTCCTTTTACTTCTTGATCATTTAAGGAAATGCACTAACGTATCCCATAGATCTGTTGAGTAAAAGGTTGGATAAATTGCTTGAGGGACTGACGGCCGATGGATCATATGAGACCCTCGTGTTTACTACTTTTCAAGACGTAGTGTACAAAAGGCCGTTAACAAGGTTTACTGTCCATCAGCCGAAGGTCGGAAACCAATGGATTGTCATCAGTGTAAGGACCGAGGATCAATGTGAGGATCTTTTGATAACGATGATGAAAGGAAGTGCTGTTATTAAATAGATATTTCAGTAAAATTTTAGTTCATGGAAATATATCTTTACAGTACGTTTTTAGTTTATGCGATTAGTAAGATTAGATTTTTAACAAATGTACTCAATTATTATTATCAATGTTGTAATATTTTTTACGGCGACATTTTGAATAAGGTACAGATATCATAACTTCGATATGTAATAAAATATAAGGGCGAATATCTCTCCGGATGTATCGAAATAAGATGCGCGGCTTCGGTTACATGAAATATTATGCATTTTAACGTCGAATGCATCTTTAAATTCAACGAGAAATCGACCGCCCTGCCGTTTTTGAAATATTCTCGATGCATCCAATAATTTTCAGGAAACCAATTTTTGTTTACGCTACACTTTTGAAATTTATTTCGCAAGTGAGATGATAAAGATATACATTCCGTATATTGGAACGTAAATATTAACTCGTGTGAAAATATAGTTTGTGTTCGCGAAACTTGTTAAAGTAACTTTATTAAACAAATTAAAGTTAATTTTAGCCTGGTTAAATATTAGAATAACGATTCTTTTGTATTAATTATAAACATTTGTTAAAAAGGTAAATGCTAAAAATAAGTTTTTGCTTCTTTTAATTCAGGTGAATATATTTTGTTTGAAATGAACCAGTAGTCACTATTGTACTGAAAAATTTTACTACAGATCTGTTACTGGATTGCAAACAGAATAGTTTTTCGATTGTCAATAGATTTTTTTATGCGACGTCCATTGGACGTGGATACAGCTGTACCGATTGGTAAATGCACAAATTACCGGCGCCTCATCTGTTCGTTTTAGTTTCACGAAAAGTGTTTAAACCATTGGAAATACAGAGTATAATTACAGATTTGTGTTGACTTCTATTTAATCCTTAAAAGTCTTACTCTTGAACTAAATTTCAAATCGTATTCGTTACTGTAGATTGCAGCGAGCCTTTGAACCTCTAAGAATACGAGTATAACCTGAACAAAGCATATTGTTACAAAGGATTTTAAATATGAATATGGTAGCTAGATGGGTTTGAGAAAATCTTACCACCATCTAAACTCTATAACATATCACGGAATCGATTCAGATAGCACCGTGATACAACCCAAGATTACAGCTGTTGTGGTACAAATGTGAATTGTTGGTCTTTATGAAGATTATTTACATCACGGTTAACGGACTATGAACCTTAATAATAAAATAACCCAAACAATAAATTTACAGCCCCTCCGAAGAGCAATAAAGTGTTTCAATAGTTAGCAACGAATTGTACCCTTAAGAGAATAAATCGAGATTATGTATCGTCGGACCCACATTTTGCTATTTGGATGTTTACTTGAATATAGTCATTTGATTCTATGTTTGTTAGATTAAATCTTCGTTTATTTAACTCCTGTATATTATATAACGGTATGAATCCTAAATATGATTACTTGTGTTATATTTAATTGGTAATTTCTTCGTGTAGTGTTTCTGTGTATTAAACGTCTGTAGTTTGTTAATCATCAACATAAGCCATTGTTAGATCTTCCCCAAAGAACCTCGCATCGTTTTTTAATGAGAAGTTATTATCTAAATTTTGTGATTCCGATTGCCAATTGCGTGTGTTTGTTAGACAGTGTTTAAGGTCTGACCATTTTTAATAATTCCCGATTCAACGCGTAGAGTCCGAGGCCGGATATTAAAGCATCTATCGGCGCGTAAATGAAAGATTCCGGAAGCAGATGTTATTTTTTCGCATTTAACTTGTTAGTCCATTTTCGAGTAACACAAAAAACGCTTATACAATTTATTCATTACAATGGGTAATGTTAATAAATGGAGTTCAATATATCTAAAGTTTAACGAATTTTCGTATAGAATTATAAATTTTATGCGATTTTCTTGATAAAATACTTTAATGACAAAAACACAGTACATTAATAACAAGCAAAACTTTAAGTAAATATTTTCTTTAATTAAAAAAAAAATAGAAAACTTATAATTCTCAATCGGGTTAATAGAGTTTTTTTATTATAGCTTGAAACACTAACGATTCAGTGAAGAGGAAAAAAAAAGAGAGTCTAAAATCGATTCGGTTCTTGTGGAGCCTTTTTACATAGACTCATGTATTTTGGGTTTGGATAATGAAAACAGAATTGATGTTTCATTTTCATAATCTACCGCAATGGCATAAAACAATTTCGCTGCCCCCACAGCACCAGCGCAGCGCTCGCCACATTATAGCCGGGAATTTTAGACGGCACTCAAAATGGTCGACGGCTCGAACTATGAAATTTTATGCATTACCCATCTCCCGCTCCCGGCTGTCTGCTGCAGCCGGGGACCACAGGGCTGCCAACATTCAAACGACGTTATTATATTAAAACTGTCTAATAATCCGATTTCTACTTGCTTGATATAAATGTCGGGACGACTGGAATATAAACTGCTGGTATGTCTCTGTTGACAGAGACCATCTAGGTACCACCGCAGCTACTACTTCAGTAGTGTGCAAACATTACTGTGTTCCGGCTTGAAGGGTGTTGGAAGCTGGAATACTGGCGTAACGAGACTTAACACCTCATGTCTCAAGGCGCTAACTAGCGGTATGTTATTGGCAAGCGTATCACTTACCTTCAGTTGAAGGTCTTGCCCGTCAAATCGACGCGCAGAATAAAAAATGTAAGTACGGTTGGTGTATCTACTAACAATATAAACAGCACTCTTAAAGTTTCCCACTGTTAAGATTGAAGGCATTTTCTCACAAAGATTTAAAGCTATTTATTTACCCTGGTTGTATGTATCATGTATTAAAGCAAGTTTAAATTACAATTATAAAGGTAACACGTTACTGGTGGTAGGTAACCGTTGCAGGTGACCGTCTAGATAGTTCTGCAGATCCTATTTCTGCTAAGTAGTAGTCTGCAAACATCACTAAACTCCTGTAGCTAGTGACGATACTTAGTATTGTCTACAAATGAATACAATGTGAGATAGTATGGGAAGCGTCGCCTACCATCACGTATACATACTTTTCGTTGCCAATAAAAAGAAATAATAAGTGGTAATTGTTGAGCGTGTAAGTGGCAACCCTAGCGGTGACCGGCTTGTCAAAATAGCGTTTGCATTCGGAGACAAGCGGTTTCGACAAGCAACGGCGGAATGGTGTTATATTCCGACGACAGACCAAGTCGAAAACCCTGCTGGATGGAGGAGCAGACGTTTAACCTTATGACGGGTCTGGGGGGGACGCGTCACGCTCAGACCCTCTGCTCGGGTACCCCAAAATTGCTAAGCCTTTGTTTTTAACGCTCTTTCTTTATTGCGCATTTAACAATAGCTTTACAATTATCAAAGGGTACAATAGTAATATATTATTAAGATCGGGGCTTTTTCAGCATTTTTTATTGTATCTATATTGTAATAATAATGAATATTAATCATCTTTATGTTACCATTGCCAGGACCTTGATCTTCATTCAGTCCGAGAGAGTTAAAGCTATTTCTTCACCACGCCCGTGAAACGCTGACTTTCTAATTGCAATGATAGATGATACACTAACGCTTGATTTTATTTACTGAAGTGATAGACTGAAGTTAGTGAATCTGGTCTCGAAAAATACAGCTTTATTATATGTATTATTAATATTTATTTATATCATTATTAATGTCTAAAAGGAGTGGCTTTTTAGAGTGAAAATCTATCCTTTTCAGTCTCTATCATCTGATAGTATCAGTGTAAGCGACTGATGCGCTGACTTAAATACTCCGTAACGTTTGTAACTTTTAAACCGGATGAACAGCATGGATACTCTTTCGGAATAAAATAAAGTACAGGATAAGAAGACGAGAAATCCGAATTAAAAAGTCCATAGCTGTTTCGGGTTAAGGAGATATGAAAGGTCAAAAAGTTAGCACCGTGGAAAGGAGATAAAAAGCAAAAAAGAAAAATTTCACTGAGAATCGAATTCATGATCTTTGTGTCCAAAGCATGGAAATGAGCCCCTGGTCCATTTCGGCACATTCTAATCTTATAAGGTAATAGAGACCTGTATGATAAGACTATGATTTAAACATGTACTAAGTTATGATCTAAATCTTCATCTTCAAGTGGAAAGTAATAGCAAGTTCTTATACTCGGAGGAAATAAATATTTTACATGATTTAATTATAAAAATGTAATGTTTATGTTACAAACAGACAGATTTGACATTTTAGTACATATAATAAAATATATAGTTTAACAATATATTCATGATTACGTAAGTACTCGATATAGAAATTTTAACGCATATAAAATACATCGTTAAAGCTAAACGTGCATTTACAAAATGCTTTAGATATAAGTTTATTTTGAATAAAGTGATGGTTAAAGTTTAATGTGTCTAGACATTTTAGAGGGTCACATTATTGTATCAGTTGAATAATTACTGAATGAAATGGCTGTTATAAGAGTTTACATTTTAATGACGTCTGTTAATGAATAATATTACAATGTTACACAAAGCGACTGTCAGCGAGTTGCTGAACAAACTTTTAAAATAATCCGAGATATTTTGTTTGCTTTTATTATCTTTATGTCTGTTTGTATGTTACCCTTGTAATCTAATTCTTTATTTATGAATCACTTATAAGTTTGATACAACAAAACTTACAGGAACTCGCATTTGTAAAGTTCAATAAAGATTCTTTTAGTTACTACCTCGTAGGTTACTAAGTGGTAATAAACGGTGGTAAGTAAGTACTTGTTCCTTTTATTAATACCATGAAGCGACAAGTAAAGGAGTATGTTCCTATGAGGGTAATCGTTGCTATTAAGGATGCTAACACAGATTGCTGTATGAATATCTTAAATAGCAAGTATTTGTGGTGACATTCCGTCCGTCTCATGCTTCATGAGATATTAAGGTTTGTTAGCAGTAATCTCACTAGCAATAGCACTAATTAAATCACAAAGTAACCTTTGCACGCATGCAAAAATATAAACTTTTGGTAAGAGATTTCTTAATTTCTTAGAGCCGTGAATTTTTATGAAATCTGATGTTCATAGACATTTAACATCAAAAGTAATGACAGGAAAAGAATACTTGCTATACCCACTCCATTGGTAAAAACAACTTTTGCAAGTAATCAATGTAAAAAGAGATTAATCTATATGTACAACAAAATAAATAAAAAACTTGAAATATTAAATAGAAATGAGAAGGAATGCAAAACATTACTAAGTAAATGGTTGGAAAAACAAACTTATAATGAAATTAAAAAATTTATGAATTATATTAATTAATAACACATTTACAAGGAACCACACGTGAACAAAATTACTTTGGACATAAACAAGGACAACAAAATTTATGTACGATATGGAAGGGTGGTGTCTCCTGGCACAGGCTTTGTAATGCCTAAAAGGGGACACCAAAAACTGTTGTTAACAAGAAATGTATGTTGTAAAATAAACCATTTCTTTTTTTTATTTTATTTTTTATAGAACATGTTAGTTTCTTCACGATCTTGTCCTTCAACTAACTCAAGGACCGAACCCGCGTCCATTAGAGACGCAGTCGAGTGAGCTATAGTTCAAGATGGTTTTTGACGAATGTAATAGTTTAAAAATTTATAAATTATTATAAACCGGTGAACATTTGACTATTTTTAAAACATAACGTCAATAAATGTCAAATGTAATCCACTACGCTAACATTTATGTCATAACAAAAATTTGACGGCGTTATGGTGATGGCGAGTTGTAGGGTGCGAGGGTGAGAGGAGCTCGCCTCCGCCCCGGCACCGGCTGGGGGATGTTATTTTATTAAAAACCGCCGGAGCAGGTGAAAGGTTAAGGGGCGAGAAGGGACCTCACCGCTCGGATAATAACTGAACCTTACCAACGGACTCTCTCCAGCTCTTCAACGGACTGTATACAGTGTTTTCTCGCCGCGTCACTTCATCGATCATTTTCTTGAAATTATTCTTCGCGATGTCGCGACTCGTTCGTCGAGTACACCTCTATTGTATGTGTATATCAATATTTTTGCTTTATTACATAATGAGCTTAAAGAAATCGCTTTAATGATGCTTTCGGGACATATTTATGACGATCCTTCATACCCAATTCCTCACAACGCGCTGTTGAAAGATATAATGATTGAAATGGACTTATAACTGCGATGTCGAATTTCGGATAATCAAGATTTTATGTGGGATAGTTGAAATGCGAAAGAAGCAGGTTAAGCACTTAAATCTTTATTATTATTTACAACTATTCTTCGTTACGTCTCTCATCTTAATCATCTTTTTCGACTCTCTCCACCCGAATGTTCTCTGTCACAATTGACCTTTAATTTATTCTTTTGTAGTATAGATACAAATAGCAAAACCTTAACCTCTTCCCACATATATATAAAGCATTAAAGGTATTATACACACTACAGCTTTATAAGAAATAATATGTTATGTCCGTCAGTTATTTTTGCTTTATAACCAGTTAGAACATACTCACAAATTGTGCAGTTTACGGTTAACAGCTTAATAGACGGTGAATTGTATCTAATGTCGCACAGGTTGTGGGAACGGGGGCTGGATTAACACTTGTATACAGCCAGCAGTTCACACCTGCGCCAGCAGACATTTTCAAAGGCCTGACATAATAAATTCCCTCGAAGTGTTATAACGTATGGCTTCGCTGTAGATTAAGTCTGACGATCACTTAGATGATCTAAATCAAGAAAAAAAATCAAACTAATTCAAAATTCCGTTTTATTTTAATGTTACCATTAAGTCAATTATCAATCAAAACTATTTGCAGATAGTTATCGTTCAGGATCTACGATGCCACAGATATAATGGACAAATAATATTTTATATGTCACATCAAAGTAAATTAATAAATGTTAGATGATGCTGACCAACTCGCAAATGTAAAAGATTTAAAACCGTTTCAAGGGAACAACTTGGTATTAAATATAGTAAACAATCTTTATTTCACTTGCTAGGTATCGTAATATCTAGGATATATCTAGGCATATCGAAAAGGAGAACCATTCATGAGAATTTATGGGCTGAAGGTAACCATCCGAGGTTTGTTTCGTGGATACAAATCCTACACAAGCACTGGCCTTTAAGTGTATAATTTGAAAGGTACATCGATAATGCTTTCAATGTAACAAAAAAGCATTTAGTGTAAGAAAATAGTTTTTAAGTAAATGTAGATAGTTAAGTATATAAATACAAAAGGGACAAAGAATTAAGAAGTAAATGTTGCTGCATCAGTAATAACAGCAAGACTAACAAGACTAATTTTTTTTTATACTACTATGCGACGAGACGAGCAACACGTTCACCTGATGGTAAGTGATACGCTTGCCCATGACAACGTGGTGCTAGTTAAGATGGTACACACTGCACCACATTGCGCTCGTCGTTTAGACATAAGGTGTTAAGTCTCGTCACACTGTAATTACACTAGCTACAGCACCCTTCAAACCGGAACACAGTAATGTTCGCACACTACTATTTCGGTTGAAATAGGAGCTGCGGTGGTACCCATCCAGACGGTCTCCGGCAACTACCTGGTAATAATATATAATCAAATTTCAGAGCAGTGGTTAAAAAACGCCAACGGTTCAGTTCGCGTCTAATTCGGACGTTTGGCGTCGAGATCGGCGGCTGAATAAAATATGAAACCGGGCGCGGTAACACGCGACTCGATATCGATAACTCACGCCGCACGTCACTATAAATCAACTGGACCTTGGATAGTGATGCCCACGTCCGCTAACTAGATGCTCGATAAATATTCTAATCTTGAACGGATCGTTTGCGATCCGCGAAGTGAATGGATGGAGCCCGGTGAATGGTTTCTATGCAAAAAAAAAATATATTTTAAGTATTTTAATATAAGTTCATGGAGAAGGCAATGGCAACACCACTCCATTATAACTGACAAGTAAGTCGTCGTGTGTTTCATTACACGTGACGACCACGACCCTCAGTCAAGAGGTAATACGACTTAGAAGAAGAAGAATATAAGTTCTTTTTAATCCATAAGATTTATACAATTTTTTAGTTAATTAGTTTGATTTCAGATTATGCGTCTAGCATATACAATTCTGTTTACAATGTACATTTTGCTATAATTAAATTAAAAATTTAAAAATAAAAGGATAACATATAACACTTTAACAAAGTCTCTGTTACAGCCAGAGGAAGCAGAGAATGTTAACTAACCTTGAATAAAAAAAAAACACGGTTAGTGTAAAATACTATGTGAATGTACGACCTTATGTTAGGTCTTATTGCAGGAGGACGTCTAGGTAATTTAACTAGATAATTTCTACTGAGAAACAGTATTGTAATGATATTACTGTGTTTAGGTTTAGTAATTAATGATTTAGTTATTTGACATCTTTTACATTTAACATCTTATGCATTAACGATAACTAGCAGCATGTTATTAAAAGCTATGGACTTGAGTTAGTCTCCTTATCCATATGATAAATCTTAAGAATGTTTACACTACTCCTTTAGCCGTTAGTAACTAAAATATCTTTTTATTCGACGAAGTGACTAAAACGTCATATAGTTACCTTAGTAATTTTATTATGTACAATACTTCAAACAGTAACCTCAAACTTCTAAACAGTAAACAATCTTTCTACTTGTCATTTTTCAACTGGATAAAGAACAAAGTTAAAACGATACCAATTATTTACAACCAATATCAGAGCCGGTGTAAGTTTGAACGTGGGGAAGGTAGACAGTATACACTGCGTCGTAAGGCAAGTGACGAAGTTCGGCGATAAACGGTAAGCACCGGCGGTTAATATGAAATAAACGTTATAAAATGAAATACATTCGCTCACGAAACTGAATGTTTGTTTATGGTAATGTGTTCCCCGGCGACGGAGCAGTAACGGCTTGTGTATATATTTTAATGTTGCATTGTAAAATTTAGAGAATACCAACGCCGATATCTCCTATATATGCTGATTTTATACACTATCCGTTCGTGTTTGTTATCCGTTTACGAATACAGCTAGCACTGCGACATGTAGCTATTTCGTTTCTATAGTAATCTCTTCGTGAAGTTTGTACTTACTATTTCTTAGTGACAGCTACTATTTTAACCGTCAAACAGTAGTGTGTTAACTTTACTGTGTGTTACTTGAAGGGCGTTGTATGCTAGTGAGATTACTGGGGTAACGAGACAACATCTTGTCTGAAAGCGACGAGCGCAATGTGGTTCAGTGTATACTATTAACTAGCGGCAAGTTATAGGCAACCGTATCTTACCTTCAGATGAACGTCTCGCTAGTCTGAATAAAAAAATACTATAGTTCCCATTATTACGGGTAACGATAACCAATTACCATGAGACGACAGTCCTGTTGATATTACTAAAAATATTTGAAAGTATAAAATTTTATAGCGGTCATAATATGAGAGATCGAAATTTTACGATCGGGATGCAAATGTGAGAAGTAACGATTCCCGATTTGAGGCACCGAGCTTTGGATGGGTCGCCGGCGAATATTCTTGTACGATTCGAGTGGAGTCGTCTTTGATAACAGCTTCCATGCATAGAAGATGCCCACTGAATGTTCCCACTGCTGGGATTTTAGAATTTCTCTCATAGGGTATGATGGATATAAGAAGTCGATACGAAAGCTATTGCTCATTGAAAAGCTCGTTCTCCTAAGTTTTTAAGTTCAAGTACAGAGGGAATCGAACCCGCGCCCATTCGCGACGTTCACATACAAAATAAGCTATCACGAGCTTTCAATTATCAATCATTTTTAAACTCTTACTGTCTCTTATCAATGTTGTGAGTGAAAAGACTGTAAGAGAAAGGGTCAAATTAAAACGTTTAAACATATTTCTTTTATACCTTATGTTAACTTGATGTATAATTATTGTTTAACAATGATGTATATATACTTAAATATTGTTAATGACGAATATTTTGATATCAAACCTACAAGAATTTGGTTAATAAAAATATTGTCAAGTTATTTTGGATTTTAAGTTAACGTTCACATGATTCTGTTTCGCGGTGCGTTGTTAAAAGATAGCGGTTATGTTTATTGGAATAGTAATTTAAACTTTTGGCAGAAATAAACAAACTTAATTTGAAATCAAGATGTCTGCGTGTCGATATTGCATATAAAAGCAAGCAGAATCAGAGAATCAAACATTTATAACGCTTGGCAAAACTCCCGGCGCTCGCTAAGAATTATGGAAATGGCCGCCGTACGCGAGACACAGTGATAATTGTCATGTTTATTAAACACTCGATACAGGGTGAATGGAGATGACAATTACAACGCAGCGGAAAGCTAATCTGATACCATAATGAGACCTGTGCAAAGAGAATGCTATAAACATACATATTATAAAAATCCTCAACACAAAACTATCTAAGTTTTTTTTGTTATTATCCAGGTCTCTATTACATTATGAGATTAGAATATGCCGGAATGGTCCAGCGGCTAATTTTCACGCTTTAGACACGAAGGTCATTAGTTAGATTCCCAATTAAATTTTTCTTTTTTCTTTTTCTCTCCTCCCGCAGTGCTAAGTTCGAGCTTTCACATCTCCTTTACCGGAACGGCTATAGACTTTATAACTCGGATTTCTCGTGTCCTTATCATGTGCTTCATTTTATCCTGAAAGAGTATTCGTGTAGCTGTTCCGGTTTAAAAGTTACAAGCGTTGCGGAGTATTAAAGTCGGAGCATCAGTCTGTTTTACGCTGATGTAATCAGGTGATAGACTAAAATTAGAAATGAGGATCAGAATTAATTGGAACTTCCAAATAATTAGTAAATGGCTGAAAACTATTGAGTCATTCCTAATCCAAAAAGAAATCATGTAGATCAGGTATCAAATTAAATTTTATTTTAAATATTTGTGTTGATGTTAAGCTAAGTCTCAGCAGTGGGTATGTTAATTAGACCAAGAAATCCTTATTACAATAACACCGCAATGTAACCCGTTATCCCGATTAAACTATGATTGATTTATATTCGTAGTTTGTAAGCGAGGCGGACAACTTTGCGGAGGTAAACACAATCAAATTCGAAACTCCGGCTTTGGACAAGAACAACAAACGGACCTCTAAGAATGCGCCCGAATTGATATCCTAACTCCATAACTTGACGAGGAGTCGATTGACTATCTAATAATGAAACTATCTCTTATAAATACTCAACCAGCTTAGTTACAAAAAACAGTTTCATCTAAATGCAAACTGTGCCAACGCGAAAGATATAACGAAATTCGTTAGCAACGTACGATAACGAACACTAACACATTAGATTTATATCTATACACAAAACGGGGTCAAATTATTTTGCTTAATACTCAAGAGACGAAACTCTGAAGAAAATAAACGCAATAATACGTTACGAAAATGCGATATCACTTATTTTAATGAGATGCTTTGGAAGTCTTAACGAGCTATACATCTAAGTAGAACATCGAGAACTTTCCAGAATAACTAAACGGCGACGCAAAATTTATAACGATTAAATTTCAAAAGCAAAAGATAAGATGGATATTTTTATCAGCTATTTTGTTAAGACAGTATTTATTTCAAAAGATTTCTTGGAATGACTTGTAAGGTCCACTGGGTCGGGAAACGTACCTATTTATAATATATGGTATATCTAGTGATATAGTTTATATATTGACTTAAAGTGTACTAACTTACAGTCTTTCAAATCATAAGAAAGTGACAGACTAGGAATAAAATTTCCAGGGCGATGCAGCGGCTATACCACTTGCTTTCTATGGTTCATTTCCATTATATTCACCAACTTCTACAAAAGTTTAAGGTGATATATCTTCAGCTTCATTACCACTTAATATAACGTGAAATTGACCACAATTCAAATGTAAAGGAGTAACAAACGGATTGTAGGTAATACGAATGTCAACCGGCACCGGGCCAACATCAGAAATACTAATAATTCAATTGGCTTCATACTCCATTAGCATATCAATTTGAGCCAGGATTTTAACAACGATTAAGATTTTATAAAAGTTCTTATAATTTTTCCTGACATGCTTTTTTGGACACGAATTAGATGGCACGAGCAAAATGAAAAAGAATCTGGTAATAACATAGACACATTTCCATCAAATCGTAACGTGTTCGCTAATAAATATACGGAAATAGGTGCTGGTGATCATCTGGATAGCAACAGAGAAATCGCAACTTCATTCGATCACAAATTGCCCGCGTTGAATCTTGAAAAGATTTCGGATACCAATAATCTCGACTAACGGGCACCGATGAGAGATGTTCCGTTGCCGGATAAAAACCGAAATACTAAGCGCACCAATACCAGTTCAGCTCGTGGAGAAATGTGAAATTGTGAAATTTGAAATTTCCTTCAGCGGAAATATTGTCCGTGAACAAATGCACATTGTTAGAGGGCGCGCTCCGTCCCGGGACCGGTATTAAATTACCCCCGCGATTCCCGTAAAAACTATAAAAGACTGTTCGTATGCAATACGTCGACGTACGGAGCTGGCCCTCCGCCAGTTGTTCATATATTTTTTTTTAATATCCCGTACACGAGCCCGCGGGAACAAGTGTACTTATTGATACATCGAGCATGTCCGTAAATTCATTTCGGCGAGTTTCGTTTCATCCGCGTGAATTTTATATGGTCTTCCTCCATTTAACCCCAGTCCTGAGAACGGTGTTTATAATGTTTTTTTTTCAGCATTCCCCTGCGTGTGAGGGTCAGGGCCTATAATCTCTTGCTTTTATTTATTCTCTTTTCAATCCTTATACAATCTATTTCCCTACTTTCTACTTTCATTCTTCCAATCTTTCATACTATCCGTTTTTACAAATGTCGTCCCACAAACTTCTTTTTACAATTTTGTCATCTTCCACGCATCGCCTCTCTCAGACCAAATTCGCCGCATATCATCACAATATTTGTTTTCTTCTTTACCTTTGTCTTCTGTATTTTCTTGCCATTTTCTTTCCAATTTTATTTTACAATTTTTTCTTACAATTATTTAAAACTATTTACAATTTCCTTCCTTACTCTTTATTAAAATTTTTCCTGCTTATGTGTTTATAATGTTAACGTATATTTGTGTGATACAAAATTTTTATATTAAGTTCGTAAATATACGATTCATTTAAAGCTAACTTTAGAGTGGATGGAAGTATAGTTTGCGGGAGAAACGAGTCTAAAATCAAAGTTGGTGATATTCTTTTGTAACATCGCGGTGGTAACATTTCGTTACATCTTTCGATAGCTTTAAAAGAACATAATTTTTAGAATCCGTCTCATCGCATTGCATAAGGGAATTTCCTTGTAAGTACAATGAAAATTGCTTCATAATTTCCATACACGGCCAATGCACGTTTACGCGAATGATATTGTATGGAATAACAATCCTCAGGCATAAAGTTGTAAAGCGTTCCGAGCGGCCATTACGCGGCCATTGTACACTCACGCGCACAAATCTGCACACGTCTGTGGTACTTTTGAGCTTTATGGCGCCGTAATAAAAGTTCCTACGAGCGTACAGTTATTATTGCGCCGAGTGTACCGGGATACAAAAACCCCGAACAACGGGCGGAGCACGCCACTGCGGACTTAATCGCGCCATCGGTGCAATAATCGCATTTACAACATTCCCCCTGCTGTGGCACAAGCGATCACAGCGGATGTTGTAAGCAATGAAAAAGAAGGAATAACAATATTTTTATTAATGCTATTCGAAAATAGAAATATAGTTATAAAATAAATACATTCTACAACCAGATATTTTAAAGATACCACAGACAATGACAAGAAGAAAGCAAAACGATACGCAAATAGAACTTTACGTTGCCTAGCAAATTTAGTGTACTAAATCCGATGATAATGGATGATATACTGCAAAGCTTATAATTATGAATGAAGTAGAAGTTATATTTAGTAAAATCAATATATAAATAATCACGCTGTGTGTTTGATAATGTTATGAACGGTAACACTAAAATGCAAACTACAAGAAGTTTCTTATCTGGATCAGGACTCCTACAATGTTCGAGCACGTCAACCAAATCTAAAATGATTTGATGGATGATGAATCCTGCGAAGTTCTTGCGGAAGGCATGTGAAACTAGGCCCCGACTACAGCGCTACACAAACGTTAACTTTTGTTTGAAAAACAATGCGACACAAGTGAAACGGAACTAGGAAACGTCCTCCCGCTTCTGTTTTCGGCGGCATTTCTGGGAGCGTTCGCGTCCATTTCATTCCGCTGCGAGGCTGTGCAGCCGCCATGTTTGTTTGCCTTTCGTTTTTGAAATTGGAACGATTTCTTTTTAATAATATTATTCGAATTTAAATAAACAGCCATGTTAATGCTCCCACTGATACAACTCAAGATTCGTTGAAGGATACCAGGTGGTAGGTCTCTGTTGCTACAGACCGTCTGGATGGGTACCACCGCAGCTCCTATTTCAACCGCTAAATAGTAGTGTGCAAACATTACTGTGTTCCGGTTTGAAGGGCGCTGTAGCTAGTGTAATTACTGGGGTAACGAGACTTGACACCTTATGTCTCAAAGCGACGAGCGCAATTTGGTGCAGTGTATACAATCTTAACTATCACCACGTTGTCATGAGCAAGCGTACCACTTACCATCAGGTGAACGTCTTGCTCGTCTCGGCGCAAAGTAGTATAAAAAAAAGGAGGTTAAAAGCAATTTATTCACCTTTCAGCCAAATGCGAGTTGGTGGATGTCACTGGTGGAAGGTCTCTGCTGCCGATGACCATCATAGCAGTTTTTTTTAATTATGTATTGACTGACGCTTGACCACGATTCCAAATGATGGTAACTGGTAAGCATTTTCTAATCCTACCGCCAAATAGTATTGTGCAGTCATTACTGTATTCTGGTTTGTAGGGCGCTGTACGCTAGTGAAATTACTGGAGTAACGACACTTAACATATGTATACCATCTTAACCAGTACCACGTTGTTATGGGCAAGTGTATCACTTACCATCAGGTGAATGTTGCTTGACTCGTCGCTTCGTAGAATAAAAAAAACAAAACCTGTGGTTTTTTCCTTCGTTTTAAGCTTAGTAGGAATTAAACCCGTTTCTCTTAACTTAACTTATAACACATTCTTTGACAAACTTAGCTATAACGGCTTACAAAATCAGTTAAATCGCCAACATTTCAGTTTCTAGAACTGAAAAGGGTGTGTATTTGATATCACCGTATTTTCTTTTTAAGTTCAGCGACACCATCCAATAAAAATGTATCCAATCTTCGGAATCCTGTCACATCAATATCTGTCTACACATATTACAATACATTTTGTTTAGCATTACTAGAATTCAGGAGTGCTAGGATATTATTTAAATGTGAAATATTTACCACAGATCCAGCGTGTTTCGTCAAGTAAGAAAAGATGTAGGATTTTATTCAAATTTCTATCACTTTATTATAAATCGGAAATATATACTTTATAGTAGTTTAAAGGTGAGGTTTGTTATCCTATATATTGATTGTCTGATGATGATGATTCTCTACCGTTTTTCAACTACGGAAAAGTTATATAGATTTAAAACATATAACGGCATACAAACTGAAATATTGTGAAGTCGTAACGTCATTTGTGACATCAGCGTGGAAATAAATTGGTAGCACCGTCATTATTCCGGGCTTCATTATGCAGACACTATAAACTGATCAGAAGCGAAATGAATTGTAAAATGTTTGTAAATTTCGATATACACGAAATAATATACGATTATTTATACATCCAATTAGGTTGTGTAATTGAATTTTGAATGTATATTAAATGTTGTAGCACAAAATGGTCAATTTAATAAAACAATCACGCTTTACAATTTGGCAATATATGATAGTTATATTGAAGAAATAATATGGAAATTCTTGTGGAAAGTAGATCTTATAAATAGAAAGATGTCGTGCTCATCACCTTACAGTAGAGTTTGCACACTACTACTTATAGGCAGTAATATACATTGAAATAAATATTATTCCCCCAACCTTTACTTTTACTGTTCATCAAAAATATAGTTAATATTTTTGGTATTGGACTAAAAATAGATTTATCTAATATATATTGACGTCTTATAATGTTTTTATTCAAGTCAAAAGCATGAAAGATGTTTTAGACGTATTCTTAGGCTGTAACAAAAAACCGTATCAATGTTAAAATTATAGTTAGTTACTCGCATTTGAGTTAGACTCTTAAGCAATTGATTAATCGCCTTAAATGGCTCACTATTCATCAGAGGCGCAATTCTAGAATATTACTTGTTCTCTTCTCAATTTTAAATGATCCAAAAACTCCTTTGTACCTTAAAGGTAGCTTTCAATTTCTTTCTTCAACCCATGACAGGGACCTCCGCTCAACTACTAATTAACAATTAGTATTCCACAACACTTCACTGGCTTCGTCGGTAACTCTTTTACAGTTCAGGCAGCACGACTCTGGAACTCCTTGCCCGACGATATTAGAAGGGCTCCAAACAAAAATATCTTTAAGAGAATGGTGAGGAGGTTTTACTTAGATATAGAACATTAATTCTTATGTATGTTATGTATATATTAATTATGTATGTATTTATTAATGTATATTTATGTTTATGTATATATAAGTATTCATATTTTATGTATGTATTTATATGTATGTGTATGTATATATTAGTATATATCTTCTTTTTTTTATATAATTTTCTTTTTTTTAAAAAAACATAACTTTTCTTTTACCCTCACCTACCACTGCATTTCCCCACTGCCGAGGTTGACTGGGAGAGAATGCCCTATGGCATTAAGTCCGCCTTTTTGTACAATATTTTTTGTGTGCAAACAAAGTTCTAAATAAAATAAATTAATGTATAACTTAAAATCTTTTCTTATTTATAACATGCTTTTAATCAAGTTTTAAATAATGATTGCGAAGACAGTAAAGAGCTGTCCAATTTTATAACATGCACATGAAATTACTGCCGGAACACAAATACTAATAATTATATGACTACGGAATGGAACCTAAAATTACTATGTAAAAAGAGAGGAAGCAATAAAAAACAGTACATATTCCTCAGTGTAAGTATACCTTGAATACTTCCGCTCCGAATAAGTGATGACGCATGAAGTAATCCAAGTTCACTATAAAGGCCGCCATTAGTGGCAGCTTGAAACAACGTGTAAGTTCTCCTTTTGGAATATTTCCCCACAGAACTTTTCACGGCGGAGTTTTAAACCCGATTCCGCTGAAATACCAGTATTTGAAGGAGCGCTTAAAACGTAAGCGAATTCATGAAATAAAACCTGACGATTAAATGTAAGTTTATTCAACTGTAAGACTAATATATTACTAGGTTATTATTAAACTTAGTATTTAATGTGATATAAACGCGTGATGAAGTAGTTTTTAGGAAACAGGTTTTTTCAGATCTCTATCGAATAAAACCATCACAATGTTCTATCTTCGCAGGCTTCGAAGACACTATCGTATAAATCCGTGACCTTGTTTACTACTCCTTACTAGAGGCTATTAAACCAAAAGAGAGTAATCTACCCGTTCAGGCTACACAAACTGAAACACGGTAATGTTTTCTTTAGAAGCCAGCTAGTAAAATTCGTAAGACTTTCTAAATCAATTTAATCAACTGTACTGTGCCCTTATCAAAGGTTAATACAGGCGCTGTAGATTACTGAGAATGTTCTTAACACGCTAATAGCACTGCACGACCCTATTCGGAGTAGCTAAAGGTAATTTCGCAGCCTGATTAGACTGCAAGCCGTCTCAATCGATTCACGTACTCAAAACTGGGTCGCGTTCGCTGCTAGGGGGGTTCGCTGCCTTAAGCGGAATCAAATTAAACAGCTACTGCTTAAGTATAAACCTCAATAACCCATATGAAATCTTGCTGTTTGGGATACCATCATAAAGATTGTCTGAAATTATTAAATTGTGGCTCCTAGTGTCAAGAATGCGCTTGCGCATCTAGATTGTAATGCCATTATAAACTTATCAAGTACGAGTTGTTAGTGTTTTTTAAAAAAAATTGCTGGTGTTTATTCAAAATTACTTCACATCAACCTCCGAGTAGTCGACGTCTTCTCCAATTGTTGTAAAAGAAAGACTTCTTTTAGTGATTACGACTATATTATAAAAAAGAACCGCACTGTCTAATCGTAATGAAAATATTTGCATACAGTACACTTCCTAAGGTACAGTGGATAACTGATTGTCTTGTAACACGACTCCCTAGTTCGATTCCGGGGAATCACGTCTTGTAATTCTAATGCTATAATATTACTAGGTTATTATTAAACTTAGTATTAAATATGATATAAACGCGTGATGAAGTAGTTTTTAGGAAACAGGTTTTTTCAGATCTCTATCGAATAAAACCATCACAATGTTCTATCTTCGCAGGCTTCGAAGATACTATCGTACAAATCCGTGACCTTGCTTACTACTCCTTACTAGAGGCTATTAAACCAAAAGAGAGTAATCTACCCGTTCAGGCTACACAAACTGAAACACGGTAATGTTTTCTTTAGAAGCCAGCTAGTAAAATTCGTAAGACTTTCTAAATCAATTTAATCAACTGTACTGTGCCCTTATCAAACGTTATACAGGCGCTGTAGATTACTGAGAATGTTCCTAACACGCTAATAGCACTGCACGACCCTATTCGGAGTAGCTAAAGGTAATTTCGCAGCCTGATTAGACTGCAAGCCGTCTCAATCGATTCACGTACTCAAAACTGGGTCGCGTTCGCTGCTAGGGGGGTTCGCTGCCTTAAGCGGAATCAAATTAAACAGCTACTGCTTAAGTATAAACCTCAATAACCCATATGAAATCTTGCTGTTTGGGATACCATCATAAAGATTGTCTGAAATTATTAAATTGTGGCTACTAGTGTCAAGTATGCACATGCGCATCTAGACTGTAATGCCATTATAAACTTATCAAGTACGAGTTGTTAGTGTTTTTTAAAAAAAATTGCTGGTGTTTATTCAAAATTACTTCACATCAACCTCCGAGTAGTCGACGTCTTCTCCAATTGTTGTAAGAGGGAGACTTTCAGTGATTAAGACTAAATTATGAAAAAGAACCGCACTGTCTGATCGTAATGAAAACATTTGCATACAGTACACTTCCTAAGGCACAGTGGATAACTGATTGTCTTGTTACACGACTCCCTAGTTCGATTCCGGGGAATCACGTCTTGTAATTCTAATGCTATAACATTACTGTACACATATGATAGAGAGCTAAGCTTAATTCTCATATTGTGTAAAATTTAGATCAAAGAGATTTTCCAAAACGTTTTTTTTATGAGTAAAGAAATATTATGTTAGTTTTATAAATAAAGATCCAAACTACACTTCTATTTGTAGTGATTTCAGATTCTATCAGCGTTATACATCTAAAGGATACCTCACAATAGCGGTCAGATTGGCGCTCGTGAAATATTTCGCGGACTCACGCTCCGGGATTAGTTTTTTTTATATTTTATAGATGATGTAAAAGTGACTATTGTCTGTGCTCTCCAGAATACTCAAGAATACTCTCAATAATTTCAGGGGAAACACATAGATACGTGCGGAACTGAGAACCCCTTGCCAAACGATTAACAACTACACAGTTGAGTCTACTAATAGCTGGTTGAATTTGACAAAGTTGTTGTGTATGCTTCATTTATATTAGTTTGTTTCTTTTATCAGAAACGGTTAAGACGATTTCGACGCGACTTTCGCTGATGTATAGCTATTGATATGAGGAATAACATATTTGTTGTAAAAGGAAAATTGGAGTCGTTGGCCTTAGCGTCAGATGGATATAAAGTAAAAATAATCGCCGATTGAAATGTGAAAGGTATGACAATGTCTCGCTGTGCAGTCATTATTGAGTGCTGTTCCCTCCTATACAAGTGAAAGGCGAGGCAAACCGGCTGCGTTTGTTAGTTAAATATACTGCTATGAAGTAGCAGTGCCACGAATTAATATTCAGACGATGTCAATCTCATTCTTGCTTTAAAGAAGTTGTCTTTTTAGAATTAAATTTGTCGGAATCTCATAGTGAAATGGTCGTTATTGTATAAATCCGATAATGCGTTTTTAATTTGACTAAGAATTTTATAATAATATATAAAACTGCAACATAGTATATAAATATAAAAGTCAGCGCGATGAAGTTGTAAAATAATTGAATTGATAAAATTAGTAAATTATCAGCGAATATACAGTTTCAAAATCGTCTGCTCGTCAAAATTTCATTATTTATGATTTTAAGTTCAACTTGGAAATAACTCATGACTATGCAGACCTTGCGCGGGTATAAATAGTAACGCGCCGGCGTTACAAACAGTCGCGCTCCGACCGCCGAAGTGTACGGACCTGTTAAATGGTCGTTACTTTATAGAAAAAATGTGCAATAATAGGAAATCCCAAAAACGATATTGGCAGTGCCATCAACGCTGACATCATGTTTTACAACATATATACTTATTTTGAACGTAAGCTGTATTTTTATTTTAACGTTATTAATTATGTATACAATATTGAGAATATTAAATACACATTTGTTTAATTTTGACATAAATTGTCTAGTTCTTGAGGCGTTCAAGAATTAGCATAATTTTAAATATTTACAAAGAATTCTGATAATAGACTTTGCGCGACTTACGAGTAAATTACGTTAGAATTAGCAATGCGATGGAAAATGTTCTTTAATCTTTTATTAATAAGGTTCAAGTTTCCTTAAAGCCAGTCTCGCTCACTTATTCAGCGAATTAATGTATTCCAATTTACGAAATAACAAGAGTAATAAACATAAATAATAGAAATAATTCTCTTTACAATGGAGTATAATAAGAGATTTTGTATTAAATGGTATGTAGGGGCCGCGGATTCGATTTCGGGCGAAACGGAACTTAAGTAATTTATATTTGAGTAACAGTAACTTGTTGAATGTAACGTATTAGATAGTCACGAAGGTCTATGACAGAATTAGAAATGGTCTAGGACTACCTATGGAGGTACTATCGACGACTTGAGACTTTAAGTCCAGTGTCTAGTCACTTTACTGCTACACAGTAAAAAGGATAGTTGCTTAAATGAATTTGTAGTAGAATCAAGACTGAAGTTAAAAATGTTTGGTGATGTTGTAAGAGATCTTAATGATAGTGTCAATACAACTTTTACTGATATATGAAACCGGTGAATGTTTTGCAGTACGACACGAGTCGCGTCGCGTTACGTTGTTACACCGGTATAGATCCCGGGAACAGACATCGGGTCTGCGGTTATCGATGAAATTTATTGACGCGAAGGAACGCTTCGTTAATTCCGGTTGAGCTGTGAAATTATATAAAATGAGCCATTATGCCCGGAATCGAATTTTCAGCTTTTAATAGCCGAATTGAGCGTTTATAATAAACGTTTCGGTACACCATTCGTTTATATTTATGTTAAAGGATATATAATGAAACTTAATTTTATAGATTTTATAAAACATGACTAAAATTTATATGTTATAGGCAAATACATGAAAAAGACTGCTATTTCTCTGTTCCCGGAAACCGTCTGGATACCACCACGTAATATGCAAATATTAAGCTAGTTAAATTACTGGGGTAACGAGACTTATCAAACAAAAAAAATACAGATTCATAATAAGAAGTTATCATCTTCTAAGTCGTATTTTCTCATGACTGAGGGTTGTAGTCATCAGGGGAATGAAACACACGACTTTTGCAGGTATAATAGAGTAGTTTGCCATATTGCCATTTAAGAAGTTATATAACATACTAATTTCAATATAAAAGACAGTTTGGTAATACCAGAGAAAAGAAAACAAAGAAAAGAAACCATTTATTAAGGATCATGTACATACATACAGGAAATTTACATAACAAAAATTAAATTAAATAGAATTAGAGCTTAAGGTAAGTACTGCACCCCCTAATAGGGCCCAACTCAGCATAAAGCTGCGGCACTAGTACCCAGTGCCACAGCGCTGGTATTCTGTTGGTGCCCTTTGAAGCGCGAGTTCGCCATCAATCATATCATATGATTATATATATAGTAACATATATATATAATGAAACTAAATTTTATAGATTTTATAAAACATGACGAAAATTTTTATGTTACAGGCAAATACATGAAAAAGACTGCTATTTCTCTGTTCCCGGAAACCGTCTGGATACCACCACAGTTCATATTTCAGCAGCCGTACAGTAATATGCAAATATTACTGTTTACTTTGAAGGTTGCTGTAAGCTAGTTAAATTACTTAGGTAACGAGACTAATCAAACATAAAATACAGATTCATAATAAGAAGTTATCATCTTCTAAGTCGTATTTCCTCATGACTGAGGGTTGTAGTCATCAGGGGAATGACACACGACTTTCTTGGCAGTTATAATGGAGTAGTTTGCCATATTGCCATTTAAGAAGTTATAAAACATACTAATTTCAATATAAAAGACAGTTTGGTAATACCAGAGGATTAGGATACTATTATTAATAAAATCAAATCGAACACCAAGCATACCTCTAGAAGACTACATATGAGCTCATTTTACGTAGATGGGACTGAATAATAATTAAAAATCTGAAGGTACTTTATGACGTCACCGCATCAGATCTTTCGTCACCATGGCTGCTATAAAACTATCTAAAGATCTAGATAACTACATGTAAAATTCTAGAAGATGGGTTAAGTATAATTAAATATACTTTCTTGATATGTAAAAGGAATAATCCTATAGAAAAAGTATCAGCTTCTTTTGTGACCATGCACCAGAAAGGTTATGGTCAAATAAATAGGCTAAAATAACTGCTATCAACTATTGCAAAAGTAATGACTTAGTAGAAATGAAAGATTAAATTTACTTATACCATCGCATCTCTTGATGATGAATACTGACCATATAGTAAGCCTTATGGTCTTTCACTTTTAAAGACAATTGGTACAATTTTTTATGTATTAATCGGACTTGTTTACTTTGGATTAGAAAAGCCGAGGAAGCCATGCTAAGATAGCCGTTTAACTTATAGCGCTTCTTATTCTGATGGACTGGTGAAATAGGTTATCAGGTCATTGACAATAGTTAACGTGGTTAAAACGAAGTTTATATACCCTATTGCATTTTCTATAGCATTGTGATCAGATGAATGTTATTATTAATGACACTTATGAAGATATCAGTGTTAAAGTTTACTGTGACAATAAATCTAACTTTTAAGATTTTGCGCAGAACATTAAGTATTTAAAAAGGGTATGTTTGGTTTTATATCTTCAGCAATATATAGATACTAATATTTGTTTTATTGCTATAGTATTACACTAACAAGATTTTCAATGAATGTTTTGAATGTTTTATAAAAGAGGTTCACATTGAAATGTCGCCATGTTACTGAAAAAATATTGACATAAGACTTACTATGACGAAAATGTGATGAAATATTTTATATATCAATAAATTGTTTACAATGTATGTCTGTAAGATGGAGGATATTATGCTTTCTTTCCCAAGACCAACAATGATGTTTTATAATTTTAACAAGTACATACTGTTGAAATTCTTGGCTAAGGTTTAAGTATATGTGATACAATTAAAAAGTTATTTATTATACGTATGAAAATAAAAATCATGTTATGTATGATAACGAGCCGTTTCTATACGTAAAACATAAGTACAAACAGTTCGACATTTCGACATCCAACCAACAGCAAACATGTTGGCGCCGCCGACTTCACACAATATTTGTTCGATTAATAGAACGATAAGTGAGCGCGCGGCGCCCGGCGTCGCTCGCCGCGTGGGAACGTCCTTGTTAATACAATACTTACTAACTTTAAGTGATACATCGGCAAAGATAACATATTTCGCATATTAAAATCACAAGCTTTATATAAACTTGAAACTGTTGAGCTTCCGGCGAGGAAGAACATTAGACAACCGCTACATTCCTTAAACAGATTTTAGCTACACCGTCAATCAGAATTTTCTTTGAGCCTAGACTTTTTGTTTTCAAGGGAACACGAGAAAAAATAACCAGGAGGAGAAAAAAAGAAGCTGGTATAATAATACCAGGTCCTCTTTTCTTTCATCTTTCAAAGATTTTAACTTGATTAAATAAACAAATCACAGTAAAGGTAATGGTAGATCTCTGTTACCACCATCGCTGCCTCCTATTACAATCGCCAAACAGTAGTGTGCGTACATTACTGTATTACGATTTAAAAGGGGTTGTAGCTAGTAAAATTACTAGATAACGAGACAACAACTTATCTATCAATGACGACGAGCGCAATGTAGTGATCATCCTAACTAGCGCTGACGAGTGAAAGTCCCGCTCGTCTCTAACAAACATACGCGTTCACTTATTAAATGTGAAAATCTTAATGGAAATGCCTTAAATTTGTGCAAAAATTATACGAAATAGCAAAAGATTAATATAAGTAGCAAGCAAGGACAACTTAAACGTCGCTGTAGCGTCAAGAGGGAGTTGAAGTGTAATAAACTAAACAAAACATTGTAGAGGAAACAAAACATTGGTGGAGGAGTAGTAGCTACGTCGCCGAGATTGAATTAGAAATTAAAATTTCAGCTCATGAAATATTAACAGGCGACGAGGCTGAGGAGCAGCGCCGAGTGGAAATATTCAAATGGTATGCGCCGGCGCCGGCTGCGGTGCGCGCCGTGATAGGTCACAAGTGTGCGCCTCTGTGTTATGCTAAGTTACGGTCTAGGATTCCTATTGCTGTTGCAGCGGCGAATTGAACTTGGAAACGAAATAAAATCTTAACTGCTTCCGGATGTCCAACAATTTGAAACACAATCAAAGGTTATGTTATCTCTTCGTGTTAGTAATGATGTGTATCAACATAACGAATTCGTTTTACTGCTAGAAGTTTCCAGAAGAGTTATACTAACCACCTGTACGAACCTACTTCAGCTAAACCATCTATTGAATATACATAAGTAATGCATGCGTATACTTATTCCGACGTAAACTGATATTGTTCTAGAGTTTATTTTTTAACAATAACCTGCAATGGAAACGCGAGTACAAACTTTATGTGATATGTGAGAGAAAAACGCTCGTGTTTTACATTTGTAAATTTTATAAGTTCTCCCACGTCTTCGACCTTCATGCTTTCCTATTCTGACTTTGTCTTTCTTAGTTCTTTATAGAACCGTTGTAAGTGTCATTAATATGAATTTGGCTAAATCATGTTTTTTTGGATCTAAAATAATCTACCAACGTAATGGTAAAAGAGGTTCATATTCAATATTATGTAACGTTATGTAACATACATAGGGGTTGACCAATAAATCTGCTTCAAAACTGCATTTAAACTTATTGCTCCACCTAACATTTATTTTTAACTAGACACCGTCGAAACTTTAAACATTGGGTGGTGGTCCGATAGATGTGTCCGGGAGTATATATTCAGATCTTTTACATCTGTATTTATGTGTGTACGTTTTAATATTCTTTCATTCTTACCAGGATTTTTTTGGAAGTTATTAAGGGTGAGTTGTCGCTATTTAAAAGCCAGCCACGTGCCGCGAAGGAGAATTAATACTATTCAGGTAGTAAATAAAAAAGTCTTAATTGCTCATTCAAGTGGCGGCGGCGGCGGTGCGCTGCGCATATTGTATGCGCGCGCGCAGGCCGTGCCCGCGACGAATGCGCCGGCGCAGCGCGGCCCGCACGCACCCCATTCAGCCTCGCTCGCACACACTACGCATAACTTACCTTTTATGTTTTGCGATTTATAACACAACATAACAAAAACTACAAGCGTTATTATATATTTTAACTGCTTCTGCAACTAAGCGATTGCTTTGTAACACCGAGGTCTCTAGTTTGATCCGGGTCGACATGATTTTTGGTACTTTTATTTTTGGTCTGTATTTACTGGTGGTAGGTCTCTGTTGCCGGAGACCGTCTGGATGGGTACCACCTCAGCTCCTATTTCAATCGCCAAATAGTGATGTGCAAACATTACTGTGTTCCGGTTTGAAGGGCGCTGTAGCTAGTGTAATTACTGGGGTAACGAGATTTAACACCTTATGTCTCAAGGCGAGCGCAATGAGGTGCAGTGTGTATTATCTTAACTAGCACGTCATGGGCAAGCGTATCACTTACCATCCGGTGAACGTCTTGCTCGTCTCGTCGCATAGTTGTATAAAAAAAAATCCTGCTGGAGTTGTGAGAATAAGAGTATTCTGATGTATAAACACTGTGTGCTTTGAGGTCATGTATTATACCATTGTGGATGATCTTCATTCTAGTAAAATATTGTAATTTTTAAATCAATTGAAATTCAGTGCCTACTGATACAGAGATATATACACAGATAATTTTACATATTAGTTTTTATAATCAGTGTAATGAAATTGTAGTTTATCATCATCATCATCATAAGGTGCCTTCTTCAAACTGAAGTTAGGCGGTCAGATTGAGAAAACTTTTCCAAAAGTTAAAAGTTTATAGATCTCATTAACCTTTACTAATCGTGGACGTCGATTTAGTCACTAAGTAATAAAAATTTTGTAAAGATTCAGATCCATTTTCGCGGCCGCCATGTTCTTTGCTTAGAATAGTATAAACAAATGTATGTAAACAAAAATGTTTTACATAAAAAATCGACTCTGTTTTGCTATCACTTAGCAAGCAAAACTACCCCTGTTTAATTTTTTAAACAATGTTATGAAAACGATAACAGCTTTTACCTAAATCATCTTTACAATGATTTGATGTACCAATATTTAACTTCTCATGTGTATATTTAATTACTAACTTTGAACCTCATTATTGTTATATTGTGTATCTACTTTTCTTCTTCAGTTTAACGACTGTATATTCCAACATTATCTAAACAAGTGTTACGAGAAGGACGAGGTCTGTCTGTAAAGTGGATCGATTAACATTCGTAGTTCAGGAATTTACTTGAATGTTATACAGAACAGAGATATTTGAAGGAGGCTTATGATATCTGCTGATGATGATGGTGGTTATAGATATGAGAGACGGTACATATGAATAGTTTCAAATAGATTGAGAGTTAGTAATGGATTATTCAATGTTGGACCTCTAAAGCAGTAAAGCTTTCTCCGAACGCGTTATATATATTCTTATACAAAGCGTAAAGTATTCAATGTGTATCAATAGGACAGAATAAATGTGGTATCGCATTATGCGAAGTGTACTTCGGAGGGATTCCGAATCAATGAATGGACCTTTTCGATTTTAAGATGAACCCTCCCATTTTATCTTTCCGCTGCCGCGGGTAATAATTTCGTTCGAATGGAAACATTTCGTTGCGTGTCATAAATATTAATTCGCTCGATGGGAATCATTTTGTATACCATATGAAAAACTATTTTTTACGGTATCCTTCCATTTACATTGCACAAAATTTTGTGATTTTATTTTTAATAACATTTATACAAACTATAGAAAACGTGTAGTGTCAGAAAGAAACAAACATAAAAAGTAATAGCTGTGACACTACAAGGTTCTGATATTAAGGCAGCTGTAGCTAATGTATATAACACCATCAGATATGTACACTACGTGGTAAGGATGTCTAAACTTTTGTCAGTCCGAGGAAGACTCATAACAACGTTCATATTATATTACAGATGTACTTTCACAATTACTCGAATTGTACTCACCTCACTTCAGAATGAGCTTTGTGTTTCATGTGTCAGAATAACCAGCAGAGATCTGTAACAAAGCGGAATTATATGATAAGTATCATAACATATAATCAATATTATTTTTATATACAATTTATTAACCGTTCATCTTAATTACATTGATAGTAAGTGATAAGTTGGAAGCCGCTCGCAAGGAATACTTTCGACTCTGTTATCAACGCTGCATTGCTGTTATGACTACAAATCTACGATAAGGCAGTAGTATTAGTAGTAGTTGCTAGTAGTTTTAAATAAGCCTAACCACTATGTACATATATAACTCGTTACCTAGGATTCAAACGAGAAACCTGAGGTCGTAAGCAGTTAAGTTACAAACGCAATTTTTTTTTAAAAACATTTATACAAACTATAGAAAACGTGTAGTGTCAGAAAGAAACAAACATAAAAAGTAATAGCTGTGACACTACAAGGTTCTGATATTAAGGCAGCTGTAGCTAATGTATATAACACCATCAGATATGTACACTACGTGGTAAGGATGTCTAAACTTTTGTCAGTCCGAGGAAGACTCATAACAACGTTCATATTATATTACAGATGTACTTTCACAATTACTCGAATTGTACTCACCTCACTTCAGAATGAGCTTTGTGTTTCATGTGTCAGAATAACCAGCAGAGATCTGTAACAAAGCGGAAATATATAATAAGTAACATAACATATAATAAATATTATTTTTATATACAATTTATTAACCGTACATCTTAATTACATTTATATTAAGTGATAAGTTGGAAGCCGCTCGCAAGGAATACTTTCGACTCTGTTATCAACGCTGCATTGCTGTTATGACTACAAATCTACGATAAGGCAGTAGTATTAGTAGTAGTTGCTAGTAGTTTTAAATAAGCCTAACCACTATGTACATATATAACTCGTTACCTAGGATTCAAACCAGAAACCTAAGGTCGTAAGCAGTTAAGTTACAAACGCAATTTTTTTTTAAAAAATCACATACAAGTTTAATAGAAACGTCTGTTTTAAAAACATTTATACAAACTATAGAAAACGTGTAGTGTCAGAAAGAAACGAACATAAAAAGTAATAGCTGTGACACTACAAGGTTCTGATATTAAGGCAGCTGTAGCTAATGTATATAAGATCATCAGATATGTACACTACATGGTAAGGATGTCTAAACTTTTGTCAGTCCGAGGAAGACTCATAACAACGCTCATATTATATAATATTACATATGTACTTTCACAAGTACTCGAAATGTACTCACCTGTCTTCAGAATGAGCTTTGTGTTTCATGTGTCAGAATAACCAGCAGAGATCTGTAACAAAGCGGAATTATATAATAAGTAACATAACATATAATAAATATTATTTTTATATACAATTTATTAACCGTTCATCTTAATTACATTTATATTAAGTGATAAGTTGGAAGCCGCTCGCAAGGAATACTTTCGACTCTGTTATCAACGCTGCATTGCTGTTATGACTACAAATCTACAATAAGGCTGTAGTATTAGTAGTAGTTGCTAGTAGTTTTAAATAAGCCTAACCACTATGTACATATATAACTCGTTACCTAGGATTCAAACCAGAAACCTAAGGTCGTAAGCAGTTAAGTTACAAACGCAATTTTTTTTTAAAAAATCACATACAAGTTTAATAGAAACGTCTGTTTTAAAAACACTTATATAAATAGTTGACTATTTTAATACCATCACTCATGATGTACTACATCTTCTGATGGTATGGTCAAAATGTAGTGTGCAAACATTACTATGGTGCAGTGTATTGTTATAATCGGTGGTCTCGTTTATCTCATGGTATCAGGTGAAAGTTTTTGTGATATTGTTAAGTAAAGCTTTGGACACTAAGGTCATGAGTTCAATTCTCAGATAATTTTTTTTGCTTCTTCTTCCTCTTTTACAGTGCCGACTTTGACATTTCATATCTCCTCAACCGGAAGAACTATATACTTTTTATCCTAAGTGTATCCGTGTAACTGTTCCGGTTTAAAAGGTTACGGGTTATTTAAGTCAGGGCATCAGTCTGACGCTGACGCAATCAGGTGATAGAGATTGGAATTACGATGGTAATACGTACGCAACGCTCATGCTTCCACTCTAGTTATTAGTCCAGGAGTCCGTAACGCGGAGTCATTCTTTTATATCGTAAGGGTATATCGCTCCGGGGCTGACGGTGACCGCCGACCCTTCTGATGGGGTGACCGGGTGGTGTGCTGTTTGTAAATTATGAAGTCGGTGTGAAAATTATGCCCGTGCACTCGGCGGTGCAGTTAATTACATCTGTTCGCGTCGCGCGCAACCGTCGACCTTACCAGCAGGTGTTAAGGGCGACAGTCGCCCGCTGGTCGGACGGTGCGACAGCGCGCCGCTGATTTCACGCGAGCATAAATAACGCAGTAAGCTGTTCTATTTAATTATTTAATGTAATGGTCGCCATAAAACAGTGCGTAATCTTGCGACTACATAAAGCCGTGATAGCCTAGCGGTTTGAACGACCGCCTTCCACTCTGGAGGTGCCGGGTACGAATCCGGCCTGCACTAATGAATTTTTCAATTTATGTGCAGTTAGTATAACACCAACTAATATCACGCGCTTTGACGGTGAAGGAAAACATCGTGAGGAAACCTGCATATCTAAATCATGACCATCCGTGTTCGCACTAGTATGTGAAATGGAGAAAGCAATGGCAACACCACTCCATTATAACTGACAAGAAAGTCGTCGTGTATCATTTACACATGACGACCACGACCCTCAGTCACTAGTAAGTACGACTGAGAAGAAGACATGAACAGCCCACTTGATGATCCCACTTTTGGGACTCGTGACCGTTTTACACAAGGATCTCTTCGTCAAGGCTCTTTAATCAAGGCTATTTTGGGGTTGGAATGTGTTTCCTCGCGATATTTTCTTTCACCTGTACTTTTTACAATGAGAAGGCAATGGCAACACCACTCCATTATAACTGCCAAGAAAGTCTTCGTGTTTCATTTATACATGACGACCTCGACCCTCGGTCACTAGGAAGTACGACTGAGAAGAAGACATGAACAGCCCACTTGATGATCCCACTTTTGGGACTCGTGACCGTTTTACACAAGGATCTCTTCGTCAAGGCTCTTTAATCAAGGCTATTTTGGGGTTGGAATGTGTTTCCTCGCGATATTTTCTTTCACCTGTACTTTTTACAATGAGAAGGCAATGGCAACACCACTCCATTATAACTGCTAGGTAAGTCGTCTTGTTTCATCACACATGATGACCACGACCCTGACTTATGAGGAAATATGACTTAGGAGAACTTTGAGACTTCATATTTTTTTATATACGCGTGTGGTGCATGTGGAACAACGGAATTAATTCTGTCATAACAATACGGAGTTAGGATGATATACACTGCATCGCATTGTGAGTAATTTAAATTAGAACTTTTCAAACTGATAGAAGATTCAAACATAAAAAATTCTGATGAAAAATTCAAACTGGTAATGCACAAAACTGTTTGTTATAATAAAAACCTTGCTAGATGATATACCATTAACAAAAATACCGTCATTTTAATGGTTTAAACTTTAAAAAAATTATTTCGTGTTTTCGAGAAATTACATATATAAGTTGTATTTATAATTTAAAGTGCCAAACATATTTAATATTTACCACTTCCGGTTATATTTTCATTATGATCTCTCTCTCTTTAAGTCAGTTACTGTACTAGCAAAATTACAGTAATTTTATTTTATTGAAAGAAGTAAACTAAAAACGGCAGTCCTGGACTCGGTGGAGAGGCGTGCTATGAGAATAGTCGGTGACCAAGAGCTTCTGGATGCAAAACTCGATAGCTCGGGTCACCGTCGAAGAGTAGCTAGTCTCTCGGTGTTCTATCGAATGCACTTTGGAGAGTGTGCTCAAGAACTGCATGATCTAATACCGCTTTCGCCCTTTTATCATCGGACGTACAGACACACCGCAGGCATCCATCCCTTCGTTGTCCATCTCCCGCGCATTAGGACTAAGCTTCGCTTCGTCCTTCATAATGCGTACAGCGAGGGAGTGGAACAGTCTGCCGGCGTCAGTGTTCCCGTCCAGGTATGATGTGGGGGTCTTCAAGAAAAGAGTGAACAGGCTTCTTCTAGACTAGTGCGCTTTACCACCTAGATTACATCGCTGCTTACCATCAGGTGGGATCGTAGTCAAGCACTAGTCTATCCTAAATAAAAAATAAATGAATTTTCTGAACAATGTTATAGCGAAATAAATGTCTAAGTGACAAGGGTACTTGGGGGCAGCGGTTATTATCCGGGTCATGGGCCCACCGCACTCTCGAGTGTATTAAGTTTCGTTTCGCACGCAAAACGGCCGGCTCCTTTAACCCGGCGAGGTTAAAGCGAACGATGCCTCTATGTGTCTTAACGTTACTTTATATTATATATACAGCTGATAGGTTTCTGTTGCTACAGACCGTCTAGGTACCACCGCAGCTCCTATTTCAGCCGCCAAATGTTAATGCAAACATTACTACGTTACAATTTGAAGAGTAAGCTAGGGGTATTACTGGAGTAACAAGACATAACACCTCGTCTTTAACTAGCGCCGCGTTGTTATGGGCAAGCGTGTCACTTACCATCAGGTGAACCTAGCTCCATTAAAACAAACACTTCTTCTAAGTCGTATTTCCTCCTGACTGAGGGTCGTGGTCATCATGTTTTTATTGAAACACACGACGACTCTCTTGGCAGTTATAATGGAGTGGTGTTGCCATTGCCTTCTCCATTTCACATACTAGTCTGACCACTGATGGTCATGGCATAGATATGCAGGTTTCCTCACGATGTTTTCCTTCACCGTCAAAGCACGTGATATTAGTTGGTGTTTTTATGCTAACTGCACATAAATTGAAAAATTCATTCGTGCAGGCCGGATTCGAACCCGGTACCTTCGCATTGGAAGGCCGGCGTTGAAACCACTAGGCTATCACGGCTTTTTTAAAAAAACAAACACAATACACCACAAATCGTATATCACGAAATAAGTTAAAGTATAAGCTAAAGTAAAGCTCCTCGCATTACTTTATCTCGCATCTCAGCCCCGTCGAGCTGAACATTTCCTACATCGTGAGCTAACCGCCAGTTAGATCATAAGACTCCAAAGCTCCGTACTTAGATAACGTTTACACTGAAAACCTGAATTGTGCTATTCTCGCATGAAAGCTGTAATGGTCTGTGTATAAACATAAATCGCAGTGTGCATTACCCTACTTAATGACTACTAGCTTCCCTTTCCTCAGCGAACGTTCACAACAATCTACTATGGAATTCACATGTTCAAACATTGTACATTTCTGAAATTGTACTCTGGAAGTCTTAAAAACCTGTAATCGTTTTACCTAGGTGCGTTTGTTACAGCATTCTAGGTCACTAGCCAGTGTTGAAGAGCAGGTGAACTGGCAGGCGAGCTCCGGGAGAGCATTAATTATACAGTTTGTGCGAAAGTGGAGCGCGTGTAGGCTTCAAACGGATTTAGGTTAATATTAAAAAAAAGAGTGGAAATTACAATTTTTTTCTTGTCATAAGCAAGGTTGCCTTTTAGCTCTGTAATTGATTGGTAGATATTTTAATGGCCATAGCACAGATAAGCTGTTCAACCTGATATCGACGTAGTTGCTGTCAGCTAATTAAACAAGATCATTACTAATACATTGGAAATAGTTCCGATCACAAACATACGTAAGTATTTGTGTTTATGTATGTATATTGCAAGCTATGTATATGTTTGATTATAATAATGCCTCTAGGCATATGTCTTATTTAACGACAAAGATATTGCAACAAAGATTTTTTTTAAATTATAAAAATTTATCATCAAAATTCCTCTCAATCAATCTTTGTATCAAGTCATGCACCATACTTTATGAATCTGTTTTTATATTTTAAGTTAATTAAGGGAAATCTGTAAGTAACTACACTATTGTATTTAATTTTTCTAGTAAAAGTTTTCTGTTATCGCTGTTGGTTTTCTGAATAAATAAATAAACAAAAAAAAGATTTTAATACAAAAATATTTTTTAATCTACGTTCAAGTCGCGGGCCGCAAAAAGTATTGTATTTAAAAATGGAACACATTAAAAGGAGGATTTAATAAAAATGCGTCGAACGCACGAGACGCGGAAGGAAAGCCGGCGCGTCCAGTCCGTCTGTGCCCCGCAGCCAATCGGCGCCGACCGCTTTGCGGTCTGTCGATAAAACAGCACGTGGCCCCGGCGGCGCGGCTTTTTTGCGGTGTAAAAAAACTAGACTCGCATTTCTTATTCTCTATGAATGAACCGCATACAGCTAGAAAATGTTTATTATCTGTGCTTTTTGCATTTTATCAATAACTAGCCGACTCAACAAACTTCGTTACGCCTCAAAATCACTAATTAAAAAACGCGGAATGATAATTCTAGAATGTTTCAACTTTAGTAAACAATAACTGGAACAAAAATAATTCGTTATCGCAAAAAAAAAACCTTTACGCCCAGAATCCCGCCAAAGTCCGTAAATTATTACAGTTGCGATCAGAAATTGTTGGTTGTCAATGTCAAACGTTTGACATTCAAAACCAAAGGAATAGTTTCTAAGGGAAAGCGAAATCGTTGTTTTTACCATATTCCATGCATTTTTTCATATTTTCTCACCTTTTAAACCATCCCTGGACTTCCATAAATAATTCAAAACCACAATTAGGCAAATTAGTCCAGCCGTTCTCGTGTTTTAGCGAGACTAACGAACAGCAAATGATTTTTATATATAAGATTCACAACAAATAAAAGCTGAGAAGGCCGTGATAACGGTTTGAACGCTGGCCATCCACTGCGAAGTTAGAATCCGGCCTGCACCAATGAATTTTTGTTTTTATGCGCAGTTAGTATAACACCAACTAATATCACGCGCTTTGACGGTGAAGGAAAACATCGTGAGGAAACCTGCATATCTACATCATGAGCATCCGTGCTCGCACTAGTATGTGAAATGGAGAAGGCAATGGCAACACCACTCCATTATAAGCCAAGTAAGTTGTCGTGTGTTTCATCACACACGATGACTATGACCCTCGGTCATGAGGAAATACGACTTAGAAGATAAAAACTGAAAGAATTATTTATTAAATATATTGTAATAGTTCTAATTATTTTTCGCTACCGAGATGAAAGCTTTGTAAATATTTTCTCTTCTGCCACAAGTCAAGGTCATGTATTTCCCGGTGGTAGGTCTCTGTTGCCGAAGATCGTCTGGATGGGTACCACCGCAGCTCCTATTTCAACCGCCAAATAGTAGTGTGCGGACATTACTGTGTTCCGGTTTGAAGGGCGCTGTAGCTAGTGTAATTACTAGGGTAACGAGACTTAACACCTTATGTCTCAAGGCGACGAGCGCAATGTGGTGCAGTGTGTACCATCTTAACTAGCACCACGTTGTCATGGGCAAGCGTATCACTTACCATCAGGTGAACGTCTGGTTCGTCTCGTCGCATAGTAGTATAAAAAAATATAAAGATTTTTACCCATAAAGACCCTTTATAGTAAACATCCTACTCATCCTATATTTATAATTAAATTAAACATTAATTCCACTTAAATAATTTACTTTCGTTATTAACTTTTATAGTCGAACACACGCAACAATCAATAACAGGATTTATTAAACTCCGAGTACAAGATGTGTCACATATCGTTTACGTTTGTAACGCGAGACTAAAGAATCAACAAATCATCCTGTTCGTATCTAGATACCGATGACAGCCTGACATCGCGCGTCGGCGTAAGCGATGGGAGTGGGCAACACAGACGACTTGGGCAAGTTTAATTAGTGCACTAAGTTTCAATCAGATCCAGATGAATGTAGATATAACTGTTTTTGGGGCCGAAATTCTTTCTTCGTTGTACTGCAAAATGTGATAAGGAATAATTCTGTAGAAGAACCAGCAGATTATCCCGTGACCTCAACCAGTTCGCAAACCAACAAGCTAAGTAAACAGATATTAACTAATGTTAATATCCATTTTTTATTTAACGAGAATCGTAGCCATTGGTTATGTATTTATATTGAGATTGAAATAAATAGTAAGAACGGTAAATCTGATATTTATTATTAGTTATATAAAGCGATTTCTATTAATAGAAGAACCGTTTAAAGAAATCGCTAGTTAGTTAAACTTGGCCCACGGCCATTCCGGTCCAGGTCCTGGTCGCAGCCGCCTCACCTGCCGACTGATTCATGGAGCACTCACTACTAAATTATACCGCCCGGGTCGCCGGTCGGCTTTTTGTATCCCCTCTTCTCACTTCACCCCCCCTAGTGCCTTTAACAAGTAAGTGTTTAAATTAAACACCATTCATGCGCACCGACTTGTAATGGGACTTGTATGTTCCGTTGCGTACGTTTCAATTCTGATCACCGCCCGATTCCGGTTGAATTGAAAATTTCTTTTTTTGGTATCCCCACTCGGTTGTGGTTGTTTAATAGGCGCGAACGGGTTTAGTGATTTATATAGAATTTAACGTTGTTATATAATGAATATGAATCGGGTCTCCTGTAGTTGAAGTTATACGTTTTAAGAGAAAAAAGGGTCTAAGCTATTTTCTTCGTCGTCGGCCATCATTGAAATATTGACTAATAGTTTTTCATGTTTAATTGAAATTTTATTGTAAAGTTTTCTTGTATCTTTATACAACTTCTCTTATATTTTTACATACCGGTATCAAAAATGTTACCTTAATGTACAAATTTATAACTTGATCATCGTTTCAGCGTATAGTTAATGACTGATTAAGTCTAATTGTCGTATTCGCTATTTAGACATAACATGCTGGCTTTATCATGGAGTTGTTCCTTGTTAGTTAACTAAAGACTTTTTTCTGTTTAACGAGGCAAAAAAATTAGCAAGACGTTCATCTGATGGTAAGTGATACGCTTGCCCATAATTTGCTTGTTGAGATGGTATACTGTACCACTTGTTTTAAGACATGAGTTGTTAATTCTAGTACCTCAGTAATTTCACTAGCTTACAGCGTCCTTCAAGTACAACACATTACTGTTTGGCAGAGATCTATCAGAAAAGTATAGTCGAAAACATCACCTAAACTATTGTTTGAATATCTTTATAGCGTACACTATCCACATTAGTTGTTGATACCGCAAATATCGAAAAGAAACTGTTATCCGTTGTGTTTGATTCATTGGGTAGTGGTAAGTGGGGATCGTTACTCTGCTCTTATAATTAGCGAACTCGGATGTAATACGATTAGGTATCCCGCTTAGCACTGAATCATCCGCGTAATGGAATTAGCGGGAATGGCCGGTACATCGAATCAATCAAGTTAGTGCCTCGGGCGGGCGAAATATCCAATTTTAGTGACGTCATCGCTCAAAATTGACGCCGGCCCAAACATTCTGTAACGTTAATGATCAGTACAGCTAATTTACAATGTGCTGTAGTAATTGGAGGCTTTCACGGGTTTAATCTCGTTGTTTACGCTGGCGGTCGTCAACTTGCGCTTGTAAATATTTATAATTGGAAGGAGTTCAATTGAAATTTTCGTTACTATCGAGACATTTTTGATGTAAACCGCTGAAAAATTTTATATACAAATATTGAACACTATACTCAATGGACGCTCACCATCAGGTACACAGTTCGTCTGCTTCTCCGCAATTTTTAAGATAAATATCAAAGTACAAATATACGATCTAACTAAAGAAAAGTAATAAATAAGTTGTTGAGAGATTGAGCTTATGGTGAAAGAAGACATCGTGATCGAAACTTTTGTACACATGTAGTGTATTTAATCGGCATATAGCTTAGTGAATTGACGTTAAGAATATCCTTGATAAGTTTACTACTTTCTTTAAATTCTACATTTTTTTTTATACTTCTATGCAACGAGACGAGCAAGACATTCGCCTGATGGTAAGTGATACGCTTGCCCATAACTTGATTGTTGAGATGGTATACTGTATCACTTGTTTTAAGACATGAGTTGTTAATTCTAGTACCTCAGTAATTTCACTAGCTTACAGGATCCTTCAAGTACATAACATTACTGTTTGACGGTATGAATAGGAGCTGCGATAATTAGACTGGACTCTGGCAGATATCTATCAGAAAAGTATAGTCGAAAACGTCACCTAAACTATTGTTTGAATATCTTTATAGCATATCCACATTAGTTGTTGATATCGCAAATATCGAAAAGAAACTGTTATCCGTTGTGGTTGATTCATTGGGTAGTGGTAAGTGGGGGTCGTTACTCTGCTCTTATAATTAGCGAACACGGATGTAATACGATTAGGCATCCCGCTTAGCACTGAATCATCCGCGTAATGGAATTAGCGGGAATGGCCGGTACATCGAATCAATCAAGTTAGTGCCTCGGGCGGGCGAAATATCCAATTTTAGTGACGTCATCGCTCAAAATTGACGCCGGCCCAAACATTCTGTAACGTTAATGATCAGTACAGCTAATTTACAATGTGCTGTCGTAATTGGAGGCTTTCACGGGTTTAATCTCGGTGTTTACGCAGGCGGTTGTCAACTTGCGCTTGTAAATATTTATAATTGGAAGGAGTTCAATCGAAATTTTCGTTACTATCGAGACATTTTTGATGTAAACCGCTGAAAACTTTTCTGTACAAATATTGAACACTATACTCAATGGACGCTCACCATCAGGTACACAGTTCGTCTGTTTCTCCGCAATTTTTAAGATAAATATCAAATTGCAAATATACGATCTAACTAAAGAAAAGTAATAAATATGTTAAGAGAGTAAGTAAAGAGAGATTGAGCTTATGTTGAAAGAAGATATCGTTATGAAACTTTTGTAGACATGTAGTGTAGCTAATCGGCATATAGCTTGGTGAATTGACGTTAAGAATATCCTTGATAAGTTTACTACTTTCTTTAAATTCTACATTTTTTTTTATACTTCTATGCAACGAGACGAGCAAGACATTCGCCTGATGGTAAGTGATACGTTAAGAAGAGTTAAGATGGTACACACTGCACCACATTGCGCTCGTCGCCTGAGACGTAAGGTGTTAAGTCTCGTTACCCCAGTAATTACACTAGCTACAGCGCCCTTCAAACCGGAACACAGTAATGTTCGCACACTACTATTTGGCGGTTGAAATAGGAGCTGCGGTGGTACCCACCCAGACGGTCTCCGGCAACAGAGACCTACCACCTGGTAACTGCTACTAACTACATTTACTTGATTACTGATATTTTTAATTTTTGTTTTTGTGATAAAATTTAGGCTTTTGTCACTACACGCGTATGTGCTTAATAAAGTTTCCGTGTATACGCTACGTGAAGGAAAATTCCTCGGCCGTTTCATTTTTATTTACGCTCGGTGAAAATATAAATGAGCGATAATAAATTCATTCGTACGTCAGCGTCAATCAGGCGGAGTGCGACGACCCGCCGGCGTCACGGGCTGCCGTTCCCAGAGGATCGCCAGGTTTTTTATCGGGACGCTCGGAAGCGTTCCCAGGAGCAATTCCAGAAATCTCCGTGAAGAATGTAATAGAGTGAGAGCGAACGGGAGATCGGCGCTGTGGATGAACAAAAAAGAAACGCACACACAATAATTCGACGCGAACCGAATCGACATTCACCGGGGAAAATATTAAGAGAATCGCTCCCAAGACGCGAGAGGGGGTAGGCAGCGGGCGACGGGGGGGGGAGACGACGGCTACGTTTTGGAAATTGCTTTCCTCGTGTTATGTTTTTCTTTTCTCAGATTCGCTTATTACGGGGCGCGGAGTAATAGGGACTTGTGTCTTCAACGTCGACACATATACGGAAACGGAATAAGGATGTAGGAAAAAAAATGACATTGTAAAGTTTCAAAAATAAATAGGATCACAATGCCGATTTGTAATGTGATTAAAAATCGAACAAGCATGCTAATGAAAATTGACATTGAGACATTTATCAACTTATGTTAACAATCGAATAACTTAATTCTGTAAGACAAGAGGCGCCGGGAACTTAATCCAATTTGTCACCTTTTTATTACGTTAAAAGTTTTTTTATAGAGACGCTAACTTTGCTAGACTCGCAAATGTAAACTATGCTAGACATAATTGTAATGGCATATATTTTAACTTGCTTTTATATTCGTCATGAAAAATTTCATTTATTATTTCAAATATGATTAAGACTTTCGTTTTATGGTAAGAAATACGCCATACCTTTGAGATGTCAGTATTATAAGAATAGGAATTATCAGACAAGATTTAGTTCCAAATGAAAAATATTCTCACTAGAAGATTGGGACTGAAAGTAATATTCAAAAATTTTGGATATTTCATGACATAAGCACATCTATTAGTATGTGTAGTATTACTCCTCTTTTTCCAATGGTGTTAAAGCATTCGTCAGTGTTCGGTTATAGCGAGGATATGGTTTTCCCTAGACACTTATTGTACCATCTCATTGCTTTGGAAATAATATTCATTAAGAGGAAAACTTCGCGGAGCCGCTGAAGTTTGCTGTAACGTTGCAAATTAGTTCCGAGCGGATTGTTACATTAATAACGGCTTGTTCAAACATTAAATTATATTTATCTAACACCCGATAATTCAACAGATCCGCCGTTTCATCAGGTCAGCAGGCAGGTCTTCGCAATGATCATCACGCAGTCGCTTTCCATTGAATGAATTATACCCGTCTCCGCTACACAAACGTAATAATTCACAAAAAGGTTGACCACGCGATTGCGGGTACTGGTATAATTACCCCTTTAAGTCCCGCTGAGGCGCTAAGCGGATTATTATCCCGCCTGTCCGCGGAACAGGGGGTTAGGGTCCCTATAAATTATGACCTAACTCAGTTATCCGTGTTAAATGTCTTATATTCATAATAAAGTTAGCTTTCAGATTTTAATTCGTACTTGGCCAGAGTGAAGGTTTAATGGCCTCAAGTCTTCTTATGAGAGAAGACTTCGAATCCCTGTCATGGTGACATTATGTATCAACGTTATTAAATATTGATCAAACAATGTTCAGGCTTTAGATTATAAAAATACAAGTTAAAGTAGAAAGCAATTTTGCTTGGAAATATGATTTAATAACTAAACGGACACATGATGTTTATCATTTATCAATTTCATCTAGATCCATAAGTAGATATAAACTTTACTCATTAAATATTACAGATTTTTTTTAATTATATGGTCTCCCTATTAGACAGGTGTTGCAGAGTACAAATTCTTTATAAATAAGTCAGAATTTGACACGCCAGTTAAAAATTAATGGATACGGATTTAACACGCGAGGTCTAAAAATTTTTAATGTGAATCAATATCCCAAAAAGAAAACTCAAATTATAAGTTTATGAAATAGATATTATGAATCCTTAAAGACATTTTTAAGTATTAATACACTTTAAAAGAAGTGTTTAAAGCAAATATCTCCAAACGAAAATTTCACTGTTTAATGTCAGGTTGCAGCATCAATCAATGATGTATACAAGGCGTATGAAAATAATGGATTTTTACAAATCAAAAATACAGGTCATTCTCCAACAATGGTTTGCTAAGATTTCTCTGTTGCTGTTGATTTTTCAATTGCTAACTAAAGAAGTATATTAAAATATAATCGCGTACGATCGCCACGCGTATGTTGATTTTAAACGGGCCGATAAGAAAAGAATCGGTGCGCGAATGAAATAACACAATCGAAACCTTAACGAAACTAATTAAGGCTTCAACAAAAGATTAATTGCTCCGGCCGTCGCTCTCATTATAAGTTCAAAATTAAAAATAACATCCGTGCACGCGGCGGGACGGCGGCGGGATCTGGCAATGACAATTGGGAACTCGTTACCTGCGAAACTGTTTCAGTGTTTTAACGAGTTGAGATGACGGGAAGCTGCGGATACATCGAACAATGGATGCACGCCTCGACTGACCTACATACGGGAATTGGGTTAACCGCTTGTGTTTTCGCGAGACGCCGCGGCAACATGTGGATCTTCTTATTCCCTAACGTGATAGCCTATTTGCCGATAAATTATTCGAGTTAAACAACGCCGGCGACAGCGACGTCGACGGGGACCTTTAAGGAGTTGAGGTTTCATCATAAAATTGAGTATTCCGAGCATTCGCCAGACGTCTCCAGAGGTAATAAGGAAAGTTGACTGATTTAGTGAGCGTTCGGTTATGCCTCAGTGTTTGGATTCTAATAAACTTTGAAAAAGTTTGCGTTGATCGCACAGTGTCTACTTTTTGAAATTATTGTTTGACCACATTATCGATATAATTATGAGTATTTTTTAAACTCTATTGTAAGCGATTAACAAAACTTGAACAAACTCTCGTATAGTTTAGTTAACGGTAACAAAGTTTAAAGAGTAGTTTGTTTACAACCGGGAAAATTTCTAAGAAATCCGTCCGGCGCATCTGTTGCGGCGTCAGAACGGGATACGTAGTGCGGCGCGTTCTGTTAATACTTCCCCGCGGAGAATTACTTCGCCATTAATCAACCCTTCCATGGGTCGTGGTGGCCCAATCGCAGTCTGCACGAGCAACCAATCCCAAGTGATTAATTGATTAACTGGAGGTTCGTTTGCAAGTAATTTTCATGATTTATTGCATAATTCCTAAGCGGCACGGGGAGTTAAAACAGTTACAAAACGCGCGAGCGTTTCTGCTCTGAAACACTTACAAAATACGAGCGATTATTCAGTGATCGTTTGGTCAGATGAATGGTTCAGCACTGTTGGCAATCGTACCCGAGAAATGGGCTGTAAAGCAAATTAATTAACAGTCCCAAAGCATGCAAGAGTTGGCACAACGCGTGTGAGAAATTCGATGAAACGGATTGATCCGGACGGCGCAGCGCAATTGCGGTTAAGTAAGTTTTGGTCTATGTGCGATACTCAATTTAAATTACTGTTCACAGATGTAAATAAATTATAACGTTTTACAATGTTTAGTAATAAGCGAATGATTAAACAAAGCGAGGCAACTGAATAATAAATTACTATTAACAAAGACTTATCTTACAATAGGTATTAGTATATATAAAAGCGATCCCAAACCAATACTCGAAATAATCATTTTATCCAATGCCCTAAAAGGAATAATTCCTTTAAAAAATCTTGCGAAAAGCAGGGATCGTAACATCAAACGTCGATCGGCATCGATGGTCTGATGTCAATAACATCGTTTACAAAGAGCCGATGAAATTCGGTGAATCAATTCCAAAACCTTTAATTGGCCCTTTTGCGAGAGAGGCAGGGTAAGGCAGAGCTTTTTGATGTCCCACCACCCCACCCCCAGTGACTTAAGAAAATACTCGCGGGGAGAGGCACGACAAAAGAATTTAATTGATTCCAACAAAGAATGTCTTTCGGAGTTCGAATCTATTGCTTTTTCTACATCTTTCTTATTGAAATACTTGAAATTTGCTTGTAAATAAAACATCTTTTGAAATGTTTAGTAACGTAATGTTCCGGGTGGGGAGGTCGGAGGTTTTCAAATGATTAAAACGGTGCCCGGATACTTTGAACATTATTTAATGTTAAGCTACTTTTATTTCATGCAATTTATTCGGGGAAACAACAACAGACGTTTATAAAAAGTAGAATTATAGTAGTTAGATAAAATTTAGGTGATCGTAATCGTCGAAAGCATTAATGTTATTATAGAAAAAAAATATCAAAGAACATTAAGATATCAGTAGAAGTTCAAAGACAGAATTTTTTTAAATTATAATTTTTGTTAGTGTTATCGTCTATCTCTTTGGATGTAAACACTTTCTTCGAAACGGATGAAGCTATTTAGGATGGATTAGTGATACTAATGGTACAATAAATTATTTCCAGGCAGTCAGCTACCATTTATATTAGTTTTCATCCCAAAATTTATCATGTTTTATTGACAGGACAGATATGGAACTGGGAGTGGTATAACAGGAATACGTATAAATGTTGAAATTATGAATAATACCTTTCTGAAGCTAACTTTACGACTAGTTTATTGAAAATCTGTTTAATACGATCTATAAGCTATCAACATTTAATGGTCTATAAAATGTGCACGGCGAAGAAATCTTTCAGCAATTTTTAATATGATTCAATAAAAATTAAATGGAACTGAATAATCTAAACATGGAATGGATAAGCGACTTGAGAATTCTAGATCTTTCGATGGAGCTAGTAGAACAGGACGTGGCATTGTTAAAAACAGAAAACAGCTAATAACGACGACGAGTCCGCCATTTTCAACTTAGAGGAATCCAATCGAATTGATCTCGAGGAAGCAGGTACGGGACAAAAGGCTTCCAACTCGGACTCTGAACAAAGCCGAGCAAAAGGGCGGAGTAAAATAGCTATTACAAAGGAAATGAGCGCAGTAACAATAACTAGTATGACAGAAGAAATGACTTTTAAAGCTTCACATTAATAATATTTTGGATGTTGTTTTAATGGAAAAATCGAACAGTAGGTTTGCCGACTCCTATTAATTTGAATCGAATCTTTTTGTGGACAATGCCCTAGGTACTTCTTCTAAGTCGTATTTCCTGATGACTGAGGGTCGTGGTCATCATGTTTTTATTGAAACACACGACGACTCTCTTGGCAGGTATAATGGAGTGGTTTGCCATTGCCTTCTCCATTTCACATACTAGTCTGACCACTGATGGTCATGGCATAGATATGTAGGTTTCCTCACGATGTTTTCCGTCACCGTCAAAGCACGTGATATTAGTTGGTGTTTTATGCTAACTGCACATAAAATGAAAAATTCATTGGTGCAGGCCGGATTCGTACCCGGTACCTTCGCATTGGAAGGCCGGCGTTCAAACCACTAGGCTATCACGGCTCTTAGGTACATTGGATACAATGTTATTAAACAACTACTCATCATAGTCGTATTTCATGATTTATAAAAAAAAATCCGCGTAATTTTTGATGATACACCTAAATTCTTAGTAGTAGCAATGTTTATATTACTTCTAAGATATATCTCGTGGATCACAATAGGAGATGTAGTTCTGTAGTTATTTTAGAATTATGTTTAAGATGGGTAAGAGTATTTCTTTTAATGAAGTGCAAATTATAAACATAAAACTAGTGTTTGGTGATAAGAAATACAGTTAACAAGAAGGAGTTAAAAAAATTGCAATGCTTTCGTATATGGGTAAGATTGATACCGTTATATGAATATACGTAATATGTTTATTGACCTCTCCGTTTATTTCTCATGTGAGTATGTATATTGGCAACTCTCAAGGAAGTCTCGGATCGAAGATTGCGAACTGGTTTGTTTGCATCGCGTTCCATTCATTTTATCTCTGAGGTATCGGCCTGGACCTCTATCAGTGCGAAACGACCTCATCCATTTAAAACTTCCGACAACGGCGAGAGGACACGCTTAAAGCGGGCGTAATCAAATTTCACTCGAGTCTTTAAGGGTTGAAACCGACAACTTCGAGCCGCCCTAATAAATTATATTGTCGGCAAAACTGCCGCCGACTGCGACACAGTTCGTTGGCTCATCTAATTGGTCCAAATTCGAGCCGACCCGGCTTATAATTGGGCCGAATTTTGGGGGTCGTATGCGACTCGAAATTAGTACAAATTTGAACGATGGCCGGATTAGATCAATGCCGCGCAACCACAACACTAATTCGCCTCCACTGATAATGCTAATCACTTTAAACTCCTGAATGCTGGTTGAGAACAAGTGATATTTATGTTTAACGGCTTCACCGCATGTTTAGGCGGTTTATAAATGAGTAAACTAGATGCTTTCACGTGAACAACATCGTTGATTGCATCATCATGTTCAATATGGGAAAAAATATGATTAATCTAAACAATTTTGAAAACTTAAGCAATTAGCTTATCTAATTTTACCGTCGATGGACGTAGTCGTGTTTTAATTGAGTATACCGCGATCTCTTATTAGAATAACACTGACAAACAAGTTCAAGGCGAGACTTTCAACAACTTGATTTTTTATTTTTGTATATACTTGCTCTTATGTAATCGACAATGGTAATACAATAAACTCATGTTTAATTAACACACACCGCGAAGGTTCACGTCAGCGGCGTAAACTTTGTCGACATACGCTTATTCGTATTATTCATTGGGCGTACTTGATCGGAAATTAAATTGGACTTGTAAATTCAGTTAAAACTTAGTTTAATAGCTTAAAACATCGCTAATTGATGCTTACGAGAATATAAATATAATATTAATAAGTTGACATTAACAATAAGAAATATCAATGAAAATTTATATGAAAGCAACATCATAGATTTTCTTTATTTAACAGTTATAATTATTTAGCAACAGGTAGGTTAACAAACATTTTAACTGTTAGAATGAAGATTGTAAAAAAGTAATGGATCTGTTTAATGTCAAGGCGATATATCAGAATTGGTATAGTCAAGTAAGAGTTAAGCATAAAACGAGTATGCTCCAGCGAACTCAACTTATCGGATGTTTGCGGGCTCGTTGCTTTGCTCATCAGCTCCTCTAATTTTCATGTTTACCTGTCATTAATTAAGCTTTGACTTGCTCACTTGTGTCAATGCGTCGGAAACCGGAATCACTGTTGTGCGGCGAATAAATCCCGGATTACCGTCAATCAAAGCCCGCCCCTGAAGCCTTAAATCCTAGATACGTATTGATTGGTTACCGCGAGTGCCATTATTTTCCCTTTACCCTCATTTCATATAGTTGTTTATTGTGTTAAAATTGCATCACGTGTTTTTATCAACAAGATTCCTGTCTAAATTTAAATATGAATCCACGAGTTTTTGATTCTATTTTGTAAATACGTTTCTCTGTATCCGTTCGCTGGAAATATAAAATGTTTGTCTCGAATAAAAATGAATGTAAGGTACAAGATGTTAATAATCCGCCCCTTAGCAAAGAGATCACGAGAGTGTAATAAGAAATTGTAGTCACGATGCAACTGCAAGTTGTACGGACGTTAACTAAACAATGTATAAAATGAGTGAACTCTCAATTCTCCGGAGTAACAATTTCAAAATGGACGGTGGAACGGAAATGGTATCTAGTGTTTACAGAGTAGAGACTTACATTTGAAATTCTAAATCAATTTCTGTATTACTTAATAATATAAATATGTTGTATTAGAAATATAGATATAGAGACTCACTTTGGGTCGTTGCGCTAGAAGAGTCAGTCAGTCAGTCAGAAATATAGATAAAAATTTTGGGTGCATCATTTTGGCAAGAGGTTAAGGTAATATTTTTAACAAATCGTCTCTAAATTTAAAATTTTCAATTAATAATGTTGTTGAATATTCTATTTCATACTGATTTTCATAAATTTTAACAAAAGTTAGAATCGAATCGAAACTCGCAGTAGTATAAACATCTAAACAGGAATCGACGCCAGAAACAATTCATTAGGCGATTCAACGTTCGGCGAATGTTTAAATTGAAACAAGTGAAACTTTCACTTGGGAATTAAGTACACAGCACAGCGGGGCGTGTACGTACAGACAAACAGATAGAGCGTCACCCACGCGAACTCGCAAGTTCCACAATCAGCGTCGGTTCGACGCGGAAACGTATTTCACGACAAAGCGTATTCTCCAACATTCCCAATTAAAGCTGCGACGGTCCCGTCCAACTTTCAACTAAGTTCCAAATCTTCGAGGCGAAAGAATTTCTCGCTAATTAGCGTAAGTTTATGCAGCGCTGGTGACTAGGAGCTGGAGGTGGACGTTCTTCAACCAAGTTTTAATTACACCTACATTTCTACGTCAATCAAGCAACGGCAATGACTCGCGGTGAAGCTTAGATTAACAGCCAGCGGTGAGGTCGTATTTTTTGCTAACCGCCATTAATTTAACGAGAGTTCGAACCTTGGACTGTTTCGAGTATAAATCAGTTAGATTAATGAATTTGGATTTTATTATACTGCTAGTCTTGTGACGTATAAAAATCGAATTATTCAGGATGAGCATGCTCCACCAGCCTCATTGTCAAGTCTATTATTCATATACGAAAGAGGAAGTAAAAAGAATCACTACTTTTGTTTCTCCTGTAAGAAAGCGTAATCAGAACATATTTGATTTGTATGAACAAAATGTATAGCTAATGCATTATTTATATTAAAAAAAAAAGATAAAAACGGCAAACGAAACTTGAAAAGAATCCGCACAAAAAGGTCGGAGCTTACTTTTTCAGTCTTTGAAAGGATTCTAAATCTGTGGAGCGGCAACACAAAATACATAAATTATTATTACGACTCGTTACTGTCCGAGTTTTTGATTTACATAATCTAAACATAGCTATTTAATTTTTAATCAAACAACACTTAATAATAAGTGATACTCCCGCAGATAATTATGTCGCATTAGTTAGGATAACAAACACATTGTGCTGGTAGCAATGAGATGGAAGGTGTTAACTTACCCCTGTAATTTTGCTAACTACTGCAACACAGTAATGTTACAACACTACTATTCAACGGTAGAAAAAGAAGCTGCGGTTTTACCTACTTAGACGGTCTCCAACAAACAGAGACTTACCACCAATTCTGTTCTCTTATATTACTTACACTTAATAGATATAATTTTTACTATCATTTTAAACTTTAACTAGATAAGAATTTTTAATGGTCAATTAAAGTTGTATCGACTCCACGCCATCCCGCGTTCTACTTAAAGCAGTATTCAGAACAAGCGCGTTCGTATAAATACACAACTTTCTTCGCTGTTTACAAACATACGTATAATTATGCTAATATATGTTGCAATTTCTTATTCTTACTTACTTTAATAGAATCTTTATCATACAAAGGTTTTCTTTTATGTTTGTATTAATACTTACATTAAGCACATAGAAAGACTAAGTAAGATACAGTAAATTTGGTTTCAACTTCTATAACTTTGTACATAATTTTTAGTGTTAAATTTGTAACTTTAGAATTATTATATGACATGCTAATCAAGTACGTTTATGTTCTAATAATAATAAAAACAATCATAAACAAAATTGTTTACTATCTATCTTCTATTGTTAAGTAATATTCAAGTAGTATTCTTTAATAATTTTCAAGTCATAAACTTTAAAGTTTATTTCATGTTACTATATGTGAAGTTAATAAGCAAAACGATGCGATGAGATATAACAAGTAGTCTTCTTGAACAGCTTTAAGCGCGCCTTAAGCTTATCAGTGGCTAATTGAATCCGGACCCTCGCAAGACTTAGCTAGCAGCTAATAAATGCCCCAGATCCGAGCAGTGGGTCAGGGGCGCATTAACCCTATCTAAGCCAAGTGAAATCCCTGTTGTGTATGATTAAGAATAATCACTGAATTACAAGCGGGTCGCTGTTAACCTACAATTGTATATACGAAACTTCGGAGAAAACTTGATGTAACTTCGACAGTAAGATGTATAAAAGAAAATTGTCTACTAATGCTCCATTTTGAAACGATAGCAATGGTTACAAAAATATTGTCGTCCATTGAAAGCGTTGGATTCAATGGCTATTATATTTGCCATGAGCCGTTTTCAATGGTCAATAGATTTACATATCACTTCATCATTGCCACCGGCGTTGTATCTGATGAATCACCGCCACTTTCTTTCGCCTGTTCAATGTTTATCCATTTCATCCGTGTCATCGTGATTCGAGCTGAACACGGTTCCGTCCGGCGGAACCGCGATTCGCTTTCCTTTCATTAATTCCGTATTCAATGGGTAATCAATTTTGATGTTGCCTCGTGTGAAGTTCTCTTTACTTTCATTCTTTTTACTTAAGCAATGGCCAACGTTACAGTGAAGGACGTTGTCTATTTTCTGTCTTATCTAATTTTGATATACTTTGAGAGGGATTATAAAAAGACGGATATTAGTAGACTGCCTCCATAGTGTTAAGCTCTTTATAACGCCGCAGTCTTCTAGTTTAGTTGGTGGTAAAGTTTTCTTTTTTACATCTTCTAAATCGTATTCTCATGACCGAGGGTCGTGGTCATCACGTGTAATGAAGCACACGACGACTTTCTTGGCAGTTATAATGGAGTGGTGCCATTGCCTTCTCCATAATCCTCCTTAATCATTCTTCTTTACATATGTAACAGCTACATTGAAAATTATTAAACTACGCAATAACGTTACGAGTTGAAGAAAAGGAAGTGCTGTAAAAGAATGTATAGTTCTTGTCCAAGTCGTCAGTGATTAAACGTAAACCTCCCTCCCCGGTGTTTGCGCAGACCGGCTTCAATATCCGCTAGGAGGCAACTTCGTAGACGGTGGTTTGTCAGTTTCCGTCCTCGATCCGCTAGACATCCCTATTTTTAAGGGGTAACAGAAGTGTTTTATTATTTTAAGTGTTGATTGTCACAAAACACAAACGAAACTGTGCGTTACAGTACAGAAGTTAGGAAAATTCTAAACCAAAAACTTAGGATATGGAAATGGAGGTTAGGACACTTCAACCTTAATGGATCTTGATTACCATCGTCCTGTCATGTAATCTAGACAGATATCACAAGCCTTGCTTTAGTATCTATATTATATAGAATATAACGAATGATTGAACCAAAGAAATGTTTAACTAAACTAATGTCGGAGAAGGTATTTTAAAATTAAAGATCTGTTTCATAGAAACTTAGTTCCGCATTGATCATTACTGCCTGTGTAGTAAGTGTAAGAGTCTAAGTATTCAGTAGGAATTCAACTAGATAATAAAGCTTGTTACAATACTAATTATATTTAAGTTTAGTTCACTTATTAAGGTAATAACCGAGTCTGTCAACTTGTTCTAGACTAGTGATCTCTGCCATCAAAAAAGTAATGACACAAAAAACGGTACGACTTTTTTGTTTCATATAAAAATTGCTATTTGTATTGGATTGTTTTAGTTTTTTCGGGCTGAAGCGGATGATGAGTCGGCACCGAGTAAGGATCATTACATGCGTAATCTCACGGAGGGCAGGCAGGCAGGCAGGCAGGCTAACAGGCACAAAGGAGCGCACCGGCGCCCGCTGAAAGGGAGAGAAACGGGGCCGGCGATTCCGCACAAGAAAAAAAAAATATTATTTATTTCTTCCAGTCGACGACGCGGTAATCACATTTGCTTTTGTTCGTTTCGGCCCTTTCATTCGCTTAATCGTGTTATTTCGGGACTTCGGTGAAGCAATCTCGTACGTCTATGTCACGAGAGGAGAGCGGAGCGGAGTATAAAAAAAAAGTACATTAACCATTAATCTCACGCCCATAGCGCCGTTTCCATACCTTTTTGTATCTTAATGGTATACGCAGAAAACGATACATATTAACATTAATATATTTTTATTTGTTATTTACAAACACTCGGTCATTTCTCATAATTTTATAAATACTACAAATAAATCATGTGAAATGTTTCATTAACTTAACTTAAAACACTGTTCATATTTTTAACATATTCGTAAACTTGGAAACGGCAGTACAACGAGCTTAATTTAAAACAAAGCGAGTAGTATCAACTAACCTAAGTAAGACTGTGAAGTAATTAGTAAGTGTAGAACGAAAAAAGCTTCTTACATAAAAATATGTACAAAAATTACATTTTCTAGAAACTAACGTTGATTTTTAAATGATGGATAAAGGAAACTTTCAAAGAAGATACTTCCTAGGGTAACTTAAAGAAGTAATAGTGGAGATGAGAGAAAAGTACGCCTTTTAAAGAGAGAGATGACTGATGATGATGATGAGAGAAGAGTGTGGTAGAGTTAGGGCTGCGATTCAAAGGTTTCAGTTTAAAAACCCGTCTTGTTAATCACGGCGGCAGTATTGAGGAGTTTTCAATTAATTCAATTAGGTACGGCGGCGCCGCCGGAACCTGCCGACCGCGGACCTCGGAGTTGTTCACAACTTTGCGAAACCTCACTGCGGCGGTGTACACTCAATTAATTTCATTACAGCCGGACTTTTATACACCAATAACACCAGAGCTTGATTTTATGGCAAACTGTATTTATCATTGAACAAATTACAAATCTGAATTTTCTTAAGTATAACATAACTTTATCTGTTATACCTCCGATGCCTGAGATCGTGGACTAAAAATATGAAAAAATTACTGTGTTCCGGTTTAAATGAATCTGTATCTAATGAGATTTGTCATATACCAGCGTTGAAACACTAACTGGTGCTGTTAATAAATAGTAACTAGTACTGCATTTGTTATCGGCAGGCATGTTACTCATCAGATAGTATAACAAAATCGACTATTATTCACTAGGTATTTACAAAATTATAATAATATTCAACTAACTCTATTTGTAATTTGCTAAAATAACAAAAAATTAAACTGGCTTATATCTTTTCGCTTGTACTACAATATAATGAGCGGAGATGTAAGTGACGTCAAAACTGTGCTTAACTTATATAATAATAATTTTCCAGTTCAACATCATCATTATTTTAATCTTTTACAATCCATAATAAAGATTTAAATAAATCACTGATGTGTTATACTAATAGTTATAAGTATAATGGCATATTCGACTAAGAGGACGACGGTCGTATTTATATAATACAGCTAAGCAACTCATTTGGAACCAGCAAATAAACAAAAGGCAGGTGCAATGCTTGTATCAAATGACATCAGCTTTTTAGTTGTTTGTTTTGTCTCGAGCCGGTCTTGGTACACGAGCTCGTTTCCATTACACGAACGAACCGAGGTTTACCTGCGTCTATATATTCCTTACTAAATACACCAGTAATTTTACTACATAGTTCAGTAATTATATGAGCATTAAGCACTAGAATTTCTATACATAAACTATAAAATTTTTGTGGTATATTCTTATTAAAATTATCATGAAAGTTATATCATTGAAACTGTTTGTTAATAATCAAAGTATTGTTAGAGAAACCAATCACAAAAAGATGGCGCGTTACGGTATAATGTGACGCGTAACGAAATAATGTCACGCGTAACGAAAAAATGTTACACTAAATTTTTTTCCAACCCCGATAAAGAAGTTTCACTTCAAAAACAAATGTTACTGTTTCGGTTTATAGTTAAAAGCTAAGGAAAACATTGTGATGATTATGTGAGCCTTATAATCTTGTCTTGTACTAAAAATTCAATTAGGTTCTGCGTAAACATCACTTAAATAGCAAGTTTAACTTAACACCTGCGCTACTACACGCTTCGTTGTATAACTAATTCATACATTAACATCTACAGTCTTGTGTCCCTTTACCCAACTTTCACCAGTTTGTCGACCCATATTGCACAGGCTATTATTTCCATATCTCTATAGCTTAAATTGAAAAATATTGTATCATCAATTCGATATGAATACGGATTGTTTAAAAGTGGGTCTCATAATATAAAAATTGGTTGTTGTACCTCTGAATCGATATCGCCCACATGTACGACGGCTAAATGCCGTTTCACCTGCTTTCAGTTTATTTATCTACGATCTAGTTTATCACTAGATCACAGCTTTATACGATTAATCATGTTCCGATTCAATGAAAGTTGTCGCGTCCAACGGTTCGCGTGTTTAATGTTAACAATTCATATTGAATTATGTGAGTTTGTCTCATTCCGGTTTGTTTATGGCGGTTCGTGTTCCCGAGGCTTTATTGTAAACATATTTTGTCTGTTTTTTCAGCGTTGATTAATAACGTAATCATTGTTAATGCTGTGCAGCATTTATGTGACAGTAGTTTTCGGTCCTCAAATCACAATGATGAAATATCTATTGAAGTTACACCACGAATAAGTCGTGAACTTCAAAGAAATTAAGCTATTGTAACATACGAAGAGATTTTAGTGTATTGAAATCGTAAATATTTCGCCTCAGAAGCACAAAGGACAAATTACACCGATACTAAAAAAAATCTGTTAAAAATCGTTAATATATCACCGCTGAATTCTTACTGCTAGACAGTAATATCCAGGCTTGAAAAAAAATATAGCCTAGACTTAATATAAGTCTAGATATACGAGAGTATCGTAGTAGTGTCATCCTTATTTTGGATTAGACCTATCATAAGTGTCTTCTTCTTTATGTAGCTTTAGACGATCGTAGTAACTGCTAAGTAATAATGAAGAATATATTCCTCATTTTTTTATGAACACACATGAAAAATATTAGACATCTCGTTATACCGCCACGTTGTATAATTGCGTTTCATTCTGTATCCTATTATACAGTTTACGATTGTACGTATCTAGAGAAATGATATCACCGCTGACGCGACAGTTTTTTTTTTACCTCCGTCTGACTCGTTCAGAGCTGTCATTAAATTGCAATGTCCCGACATGTGAATACTGCCGTCGGTGTACGGTAAAGTCGACTTTATGCGAATAACCGACGGCTGGTAAATGGTGAAGTGATGATTACGTTAATCCACATCGAGCAACCTGATGTGACTAATCGAATCAGAATTAGCGAGCGACAGATGGAACGCGCGTACATGCAATAACGTACTTTACCGCTGTTCAGTAGAGTTCAAAACTAGTTTGCAGTGTGCGGTTCTTTAAATAAAAACACGCCGTGCGTTTGAATAGTTTAATAGAAGATTTCGCAATAAAGCGCTTCCGGTTTCTGAACAGAGGCAGCGCTCGCGGGATGTTTTCGAAACTATACATTCGAAATTGACTAACTTCAAAAATACACAGCATTTGTTTACTTAACCGATATCCTGTGTACATTTAACGAAGTTTCAAATGTGTTGAATTGAAAAATTTCAGTTATTATATTTATTTATTTATTTTTACACATTCTGAGTGTAAGGGTTGACTTAATGCCTTTGGCATTATCTGCCAGTCTACCTTGGGTTGTGCAGAGAACATATGAGGTAGGTGCTAAAAAAAAAGTTAAAAAAAGAAACAAAATAATAAATATAACACAAATATTATAAATACACATATAATATATTATAAATATAAATAATACACGTACACAATATTTTTCATAGATACGTATATATATATATACATAAATACATTTTTATACATACAGAACAAGCAGTAATTGATTCTTAAGTTTCATTATCACCGATTGAATTAATCTATTTAGAAGAGAAACAAGTTAATAATGATATCACCAAAAGAAAACAGTATAACCTACAATTCAGTTTTTGGTATATTTAAAACTAATTCTTGTATAAAGTTGTGGTTACTTTTAAGTTATATATCAGTTTGTACGAGTAGTGTTGCCATGTATGTAAGAATTCTTAAAATAAAAACTAAGAATATCTTAAAGTTCCTTTTATATTTTTCTTATATTATTTTGCCTTCGAATAAATTGGTTATAGCAACACTCGCTTCCTCTTAAATAGTCGATGTATTAAAGAAATGTCAACGGCCGCAATTTCCGTGATTTTCATGTAATTCACCGATCGAACCTTCGATATGATAATTCATGTAGATTTTCGTTTAATCTCCTAAGCGTTTCTTTAATCTTTTCAGAAATCGGGATCGTTTGTATGCTTTCGACGAATCTTCATGAAAATGTAATAAAGAGATTTACAACTTTACATTTATACTAAAGAGCTATATTGTGTATATAAAACTAATGTAATATTTTGAAATACAGATTGTATTTAATATCTGTACTAGTTATTGATCTCTGTTACTGGATACTAGGTTTTGGTAACACTAAAGCTTTTATTTCTGCCGTGGAGCATTAACGTGGAAACTTTACTGTTTCAAATCGAAAGTAGTACTAAAGAATTTTTTGTGTAAACATCCTAACGAGCAAAAATTATTAACCATTAAGAGACTATTCATATACGAATAGTCGTATATGAAAAAAAGAAAATAGTAATAAGAATGGATACCCGGAAGCATGTCACCGGAAACGAATAGTATCCGCCTCGACTTTTGGCCGGGTTAATTAAAACGTCAACGGCGTTGATTAATCAAAAGCGATGCAGTGTTGAGATGTTAACTGTTATTATTTTGGTTAACACTTCTGATTTATTTTAAATGTTTACTTAGTAAGCAAATTCAAGTTTTGGAAACCTTAAGTATTATAAGGGAATCGTTGATTAAAAACTTTACGATTGAAAATATGTGGCACAGTACAAAATAGTTAGTTCACAAATAACAAAAACATCCTTGATACCTAGTTATTATATAGATTTTAGTAGATTTACCAAAGTTTCAAAAATCAAATCAAAAGAAATGAAAAGGTAAACTCTTTCCATATTATATCTACTTTCTAAAAGGGAAAGGAAGTAATCTTTTAAATTAGGATTATGTGGGATTACTACAATTTGCGAGATCAATGTTGTTGACTATATCTACTGAAGGCATTGGTTTTTGACCCTAAACCCTAAATTATGAAGGAAATCATTCACTTTCACATTTATAAATATCAATGTATAAGTTTAAACTTGAACTGGTACGTTAGATAATAGCCGATGACGTCACCACTTAAATGCGGTATCATAATTAAGCATCTATATACTTAAAAAAGAGCTTCCTCATACACTCATCTGAATAATTACGTTAAAAAAACGCACCCTTATCGACCGTATGGCTTTTAAGATAAGGGTAACTTCGCTGCCATGTCATCAATCACCCCACGGGGAGGTAGGGGTAGTAAAGAAGCTAGACATTGGCACGACGCGGTACTAAAGTGTAATACAACTAAGTACACACGCAAACATAACTTTAATATAAATTTAATATTTTTTCTTGAAACAAACTTATATATACTCCCGGACACATTTATCGGCCCACCACCCAGTGTTTAAAGTTTCGACGGTGTCTAGTTAAAAGTAAATGTTAGGTGGAGCAATAAGTTTTAATGCAGTTTTGAAGCAGATTTATTGGTCAACCCTTATGAATATTTTTTTTTGGATTTTTTTTGGTAATTTCGTATTGATTTGGTCGGCAGAAGTACTACAACTTGGGCGACAATTTCAGGCCGAGTATCCATATTTTTTGGTCAAAACTAACTCTAAGTTTAGATTTGCCTTTTTATGGAACCAATAATCGGAGACATCAATAAAAAAATCCAACTTTTGCGAAATATACAAAGTTTACTCTATTCCTGAGTCGTTAAAAACAAAGACCAGACTCAAATTTTCGTTTTTTTTTAACCCTGAATACGAAATTAAAAAAAAACATACTTAGGGGTTGACCAAAAAATCAGCTTTAAAATTGCATTAAAACTTATTGCTCCACCTAATGTTTATTTTTAGCTAGGCACCGTTAAAACTTAAAACACTAAGTGGGCCGATAGATGTGTCCGGGAGTGTATAACATATTATTTTTCTAAAGCTGATGATAAATTTCGTCACACGGATACTAAGTTTATAACAGCTGCGGTTTATAATGTAAAAAGTTATAGCAATAATATTGAAATAGCCGTAAAAAGGAACAGGACATAGAAGATTAAGGCTGTTGGTGAATTAGAAAAGATATATTCTTCGTACTAAGGATTTTTGAAATGTCAGTCGATTGATTAATCGTTACTGTAATTTAATGGACTCGTGTATCAACACTGAAACAGCTGAAGTTTAGTTGACAATTGTCTAAAAAGGTTCAACTTATTAAAGGACTTATTAGGGACCACACCAATTCAACAGGTGGTAGGTCTCTGTTGCCGGAGACCGTCTGGATGGGTACCACCGCAGCTCCTATTTCAACCGCCAAATAGTAGTGTGCAAACATTACTGTGTTCCGGTTTGAAGGGCGCTGTAGCTAGTGTAATTACTGGGGTAACGAGACTTAACACCTTATGTCTCAAGGCGACGAGCGCAATGTGGTGCAGTGTGTACCATCTTACATAGCACCACGTTGCCATGGGCAAGCGTATCACTTACCATCAGGTGAACGTCTTGCTCGTCTCTTCGCATAGCGGAATAAAAAAAAGGACGAGAACAAAAATTCAGTTCAGTTTTTTTTAATTACTTTCGGAAGCCATGAGCGCATCAAGTTAAAATTTTAGAAGACCTGGCTACAATGTTATGTGATTTTGATCGTTTTGATGTTTTTTGATATTAAAAAGGTTGTATTAACAGAATACAAAATATATCTGACGGCTAATGTAGAGAATGCTTATTGCAATTTCTTCAGAGCGTACGTCGGAACACATCTCGGGGACTTTAGCGGTATATATATTAATCACGGTCCGTTCCTACTTATAATGACGTCCGTACGTGTCGTCGGTTCGTTAATGACGAGTTGAGGTCCGTAATAAATCAAGTTGATTGGAAACACCACGCATGCTAGATTTGGGAGCATCAATCATACGATATGAGGCGTCGCGTTACTCGCTAACTTGGCGCGCGCTCTCACATAAAGATATCTCGGCGTTGTGATAAATGTGGATGTTAATTATTGTCAGTATTCAATTATAGACGATGAACTTTTTAGAAAAAGCCGAATCAAAGATAAACGTTAAAAATATCTTCAGTTATCTATATATAAAATTGGCGATAGGGTTATTTCCGATAAGATACTCACAAATTATTAAGTTAAGCTATAACTTAAACAAACATAGTATTGATATTATAATTTCGTAAATATTATAACGAATTATTACGGTCTGAAAATGGTAAAGCGTGTCCGAGCAGAATAATCTAATTCTCATATGTTTTCAGCCGGAAAACAGCAATGGTTTCTTGACTACAGTTTGCTAGTCGGGACAGTTCAAAAAACAATTTTACCAGGTGGTAGGTCTCTGTTGCCGGAGACCATCTGGATGGGTATCACCGCAGCTCCTATTTCAACAGCCAAATAGTAGTGTGCAAACATTACTGTGTTCCGGTGTGAAGGGCGCTGTAGCTAGTGTAATTACTGGGGTAACGAGACTTAACACCTTATGTCTCAAGGCGACGAGCGCAATGTGGTGCAGTGTGTACCATCTTAACTAGCGCCACGTTGTCATGGGCAAGCGTATCACTTACCATCGGGTGAACGTCTTGCTCGTCTCGTCGCATAGCAGAATAAAAAAAGGACGAGAACAAAAATTCAGTTCAGTTTTTTTTAAATTACTTTCGGAAGTCATGAGCGCATCAAGTTAAAATTTAAGAAGACATGGCTACAATGTTATGTGATTTTGACCGTTTTGATGTTTTTTGATATTAAAATTGTATTAACAGAATACAAAATATATTAATGGATCTGACGGCTAATGTAGAGAATGCTTATTGCAATTTCTTCGGGGCGTTCGTCGGAACACATCTCGGGGACTTTAGCGGTATATATATTAATCACGGTCCGTTCCTACTTATAATGACGTCCGTACGTGTCGTCGGTTCGTTAATGACGAGTTGAGGTCCGTAATAAATCAAGTTGATTGGAAACACCACGCATGCTAGATTTGGGAGCATCAATCATACGATATGAGGCGTCGCGTTACTCGCTAACTTGGCGCGCGCGCTCACATAAAGATATCTCGGCGTTGTGATAAATGTGGATGTTAATTATTGTCAGTATTCAATTATTAAGACGATGAACTTTTTCGAGAAAGCCGGATCAAAGATAAAAGGTAAAAATATCTTTAGTTACCTATACATGAAATTGGCGATAGGGTTATTTCCGATAAGAAACTCGCAAATTATTAGGTTTAGTTATAACTTATACAAACATAGTATTGATATTATAATTTCGTAAATTTTATAAAGAATATTTACGTTCTGAAAATGGTAAAGCGTGTCCGAGCAGAATAATCTAATTCTCATATGTTTTCAGCCGGAAAACAGCAATGGTTTCTTGACTACAGTTTGCTAGTCGGGACAGTTCAAAAAAAAATCCAGAACCTTAACGGGGACCTTCGCGTTGCCATGGAGACCAACAAGCGCATCACCAGCAACGTCTACTTAAACTAACAAGCAGCGACTGGTGGAATCGCTTAATGCGTGCGGATTATACATGCAGTCTTCTCCGTCACTAATTGCTTCCGGAAGGCGAGTGACTCGTGGAGGGGCGCCCACTCTGTTCCCATGCTTTGTGCCACGCATCTTCACGGCACTAGTGTCAAATGAGTGTCGCACGGGCTAATGAGCAAAAAAAAAAGCTGAAAAAGGATTACATAACGACCCGCCCCCCACACTTACGGCGCCGGACATAAAAATAGAATATTTTCTCGCGCAACTTACTCCCTAAGCAGAAAACATGAGTCTGAATAAAAAAAACCCGAGACGTTTTCTTATTACTAGTCCGTGAATTTATTACTGTAATTATGCACATCCATTTCCATTATTTGGAAAAAAAAAAGTCATGAATATACTTTGCTTACGAACTGAATGGGGGAGTTGTTTCATTATTCAGAGATTGTTTGAATTTATCACTAGAGGTCTCGTGCACGTTTAGGTATACCGAAGATCTGGTGAAGGGGAACTGGTGGATGCGAGTTGCAGGACTGATCGATGTGGAGTACTTCGTAGATAAAAAAGGATAACCGGCTTTTTATCTGTTATACATTTGTAAGTATTTGCAAGATAAGTCAGTTTCTAAGTAAGCGTCATACATCTTGTAGAGGTGCAGGTTTGAATCTTCATCATCATCATGATTATCAGCCGGATAACGCCCACTGCTGGGCATAGGCCTCCCTCAAGGATCTCCACGCCGATAGGTCCTGCGCTACTCGCATCCAGTGGTTACCCGCGACCCATTTAGTTCGAATCTCATTCTACTTAAATTAAAACATGTTGAAACAGTCCTACAACCATTTTTTTATATATTCTACACAGTAATAGTAAATGAATGTGTATATGAGTTTATGTTTAAAAATGTTCCGCTGTAACATTTTTGAAACTGAAGCAACGTTAAGAAAGTAATCCCCGTTGCCTGCGATCTCGTGGGAGCCGTGATAAAGCCGTGATCACACATTTGCACTAACCGAAACTGTACTTAGACGTAGTTACCCGGCGAAGTGTCCATTCGAATCGCATTTAACGGCACACCCCCCGCCGGCGCGGGAGCGTTCCGATAGTTCGCAACTCTCCGCCGCGCGATACGAAAAGTTTCGTATACGTGAGAGCAATGCGGATAGATAAGAAATTATATATTTCACGAATAATACCCTCTCGTACAGCTTTATTGCTTAATACAAAAATAAGATATTTTTTTTTTACTACTTTGCGACGAGACGTGCAAGACGTTCACCTGATGGTAAGTGATACGCTTGCCCATGACAACGCGGCGCTAGTTAAGATGGTACACACTGCACCACATTGCGCTCGTCGCCTTGAGACATAAGGTGTTAAGTCTCGTTACCCCAGTAATTACACTAGCTACAGCGCCCTTCAAACTACAACACAGTAATGTTTGCATCACTATTTATCAGCTGGAATAGTCACTGCGGTAATACCTCGACGGTCTCCGGCAACAGAGACCTACCACCTGGTAAATAAAGTTACTAATTATATATTTTTTTTTTAACACGAAGCGATAAAACGAAAGACTTACCGGTGCTACTAAGAATAGCTGGACTACTTTACTGGTGGTAGGTCTCTGTTGCCGGAGACCGTCTGGATTAGTACCACCGCAGCTCCTATTTCAACCGCCAAATAGTAGTGTGCGAACATTACTGTGTTCCGGTTTGAAGGGCGCTGTAGCTAGTGTAATTACTGGGGTAACGAGACTTAACACCTTATGTCTCAAGGCGACGAGCGCAATGTGGTGCAGTGTGTACCATCTTAACTAGCGCCACGTTGTCATGGGCAAGCGTATCACTTACCATCAGGTGAACGTCTTGCTCGTCTCGTCGCATAGTTGTATAAAAAAAAAGAAACGTTCAACTAAGCAATGCGCTTTGCTCGTAATGTGGCGCTACTTAGAATAGTATAAAAAAAAGAAGTTCAACTAAACAATGCGCTTTGCTCGTAATGTGGCGCTACTTAGAATAGTATACACTGTACCACTGCGCTCGTCGCCTTGAGACAAGCTGTTAAGTATTGTTACCTTAGTAATTTCACTAGCTTACAACACCCTTTAAACCGGGACACAGTAATGTTTGCATCACTATTTATCAGCTGGAATAGTCACTGCGGTAATACCTCGACGGTATCCGGCAACAGAGACCTACCAGCAGTATTATAATAAGTTATAACTTCAAATCTAATCATATATTAACTGATACACAAGTTCATTTCTATACATATATAGATAGTTCATCGAAGGTTGATGGGTCTTCAAGATTATGTTAAATGCTTTATTGTATATAACAGACATGCTCAAGTTAATTACGGGTTAGGAAAATAGGTTTAGGATATAATCCAGCAACTAGATTAATCTTCCCGCGGATCCCATGAATAGGAACTACCCGGGGAACGGAGCTAGTGCTCCGCGACGTCAATATCCGGCGTGTACGCTGTAAGTACACAGCTTATTCGCGTGAGCCGATAACTTAACCCGATAACGTGAACCTACCGTCTGCTGCGATATACCGCACGCGATTCCCGTGCCCACCCTAACGACCATTTACGACGCCTCATGACGTCACACTTTAAACAATACTATCCGCAAGTATAAAAGCTTAACTAGCTTTATAGGGCAGTGGCTAAACGCTCGAGATAGAGGTTTATGGTTCAATTCCCGAAACAAATGTTAAAACTATTAAGTGTTTGTTGCATATAATAAAAAACCTTTGTCTATTCCGATTTATTTGTTAGCGGCTCTCCATTTTAATTTACGTTTATTATATAATTGAAGGTTATACAAAATCTGACACAAATTTTATATTACTGCTTGACATTAACGGTTTAAAGTGGCAGTTATACCATAACTTTGCTAAAATTTTAATAAACGACACTGAAGATATAATTTACATATATTATTTTACATCATTCATTACTTAATTACACTTAACGAGTGTATTGCGAAAGCAACATTAGCAGTGTACATCAATCTCTTAAATTGAAACCGTTTTACCAACCCACCGTTAAACGAACGTTCGCGGTGTAATAAAACATTAATAAAAATGGCGGAGCGGTCAAATTGGTATTTAAATTCGAAAATTGTTAAAAAAAAAAAAAATTTTAAGATTTGATCAGACTTACAAATTTCAAAGTTAACAGCAAAAAAGAAATGGCGGAGTCGAACCCGGGACCTCTGTGTTACAACCGGTCAACCACTGAGCTATAGAGACGTCTTACAGTCGTTGATATTAACTGAATACATATACGGATTTCTAGGAACTTCTTTTTTTTTTACTAAATACTATTTAATGAAACTTTAATCGACTTCGTACACGATAAGAAAGAAAGAAAGGATTTAATTTTTTTTTACAATTCATATGTATAAAGTAGTGACAAGTAATGAACTAAGTAAACCAAGTACATAACAACAATATTATTTCGCTTTATTCATCGGTCAAGTAATTGCATTAGCTATTTTTAAACTAGATAATAGTAATGCATAAAACTTTTTGGGGCAGTAGTATATTTAACCAGAATTTTTCCAGCAGACACATCTTAAAAATTACAAAATTTAGTAATATGATAAAGACGTATTATATTCCCTACATTTTCAAATTATAAACACATATATAGATTTTAAAAACATTGCTGACGTAAACGAAAATCTCTAATAAAAAAGTCGAAATACTTCAACAGAATTAAAAAAAAGTATAATCTAAGTCATCAAGATTGGTCTCAGAATTTTAGAAGCAACAATGTTACCCAATAGACACAGATTCATAAAGACGTACACGTTAAATTGATTAGACCTCTTTTTTGATCTGGTGATTAAAATCCGCAGCTTCGCCCTCGTCTTGAGCTGTACTTAACACATTATTTTCTGGTCGGGCTAACACAAACAATGCCTCGTTTTTCTTCCACCGGAAACGAAGCCGATGAACAACTAAAGAAATCCTCACCAACGTACAACAAACAACTTATTAGTAGTAAGATTTTAAAACAGTAATTAAACATTAAAAAAAACGTTAACTGTTTTCTTCAATTGTGTCAGGTGATAATTTACTGCAATAGTTCAAAGACAGATTCGAATTGAAATTAGTATAAAAGCTGTTTAAGAAGAGTCACGGGTTGGAACCCCAGCTAGCTTTCGTGAACATGGATCAAGTCTAACTTTACCAGGCTGGTGCATAAATGAGAGGCTTTAGTCTTTGAAATGGAAACTGAGCGGATGTTTATTCTATTGTTTTATAGTTGAAAGTTATTTGCATGTACTGTATGTGATTACTTAGAATGAAAACCTTTGACCGCTTGCAGGATGTCGCCTATACGTCGCATAAATAAAAATAGAGCCTCGTAACCGCCGAGCGATACAGATCGCTGAGCGAACGCTCAATACTCTAATACCGGTAATGGACGCCGACGCGGTCGGTCTCCGTTCGATTTTCCGAATCGTTTGCGCCGCACGCCGGCACAGATAACGAGAAATGTCGCGGCTATCGTTTTATGTGCATCGAAGATTGCCACTGCTCCTACGGTGCCTTGGAACATACCAACCTTACCAATCCCTTTTTATCTAGAATAAGCCAAAACTTGACCTCAATTTCACGAGGTGTTAAATCTGAATTTAAACCTTTGACTCTTAATGTTGATTGCAGAAACACAACAATGCTGTCATGACGAAATACACTCCCGGACACATCTATCGGCCCACCTAGTGTTTAAAAGTTTTAACGGTGTCTAACTAAAAATAAATGTTAGGTGGAGCAATAAGTTTTAATGCAGTTTTAAAGCTGATTTTTTGGTCAACCTTTATGAATGTTTTTTTTTTTTTATTTTAAATTTAGGATTATGAAAAAAAACACGAAAACTCGAGTCTGTTCATTGTTTTCAACGACCCAGGAATGGAGAAAACTTTTTTTATTTCGCACAAGTTGGATTTTTTTTATGTGTCTGATTATTGGTTTCATAAAAAGGCAAAACTAGACTTAGAGCCGGTTTTGACCAAAAAATATGGATACTCTGCCTGAAATTGTCGCCCAATCTGTAAAACTTCTGCCGGCCAAATCAATTCGAAATTACAAAAAAAAAATAAAAAAAAAACATACATAGAGGTTGACCAATAAATCTGCTTAAAAAATTAAAACTTATTGCTCCACCTAACATTTATTTTTACCTAGACACCGTCGAAACTTTAAACACTGGGTGGTGGGCCGATAGATGGGTCCGGAAGTATAGCTTACGATACACTTCCGTCAACTCCAAAATATGTAGTTCCAGAATCAAACCTTGGAACTATGTTACCAGAAAGCGGTTCTACTGCGCTCTAGATTCAGTTAAATCCCTACCCTCTCTTTCAGACAGTATTGTTATGAGAATATCTCGACTAATAATATTGTTTAGTATAATTTGATCCGATTCCAAATGTTCAATTTCGTTTAAACCTTGAACAATATGTATTTTCTTTATCCTTACTACCGTTGTTAGATTTTTGTAAATATAACGATTTCTTTTATGCGTTAAGAAAATATTTATCAATGCCTTCATAAATCCAGAAGATAATTAAAAAAATATATTTTTTAACTCAAACGAATTTTGTTTAAAGCTAATAAAAATATCAAATGCTTACCAGGAATCTTGTCTGAAGAAACAAAACGCTGTCATCACTAAAATATCTGAAACAATAAAAATGTATTAATGAAGACAGCAAATTTAAAATTTTCACATATTTCATAAACTATTGTAATGTTAAATTACATCTTTCAATAAGAAAAAAACTACTAAATTTGGGAGTAGCCATACTGTATATAAAAATACAAGAATTTGTATTTCGGGTCTGGATCAAAAATCGCGTAGTTGAAATTCATTGCATTTAATCATCCTTATCATGAGGTGCCTCTCCTTAATCCTTATTATTTTCAAAGAGGTAAAACAATTCAAAATCCAAATTCACAAGTCACATAATTTTTTCATCTACTTCAATTGGGGGTAAACTTCACTCACCCAGATTACTCTGGTCATATGTTGATAACTAGAAACAGCAGAATAAAAGTATGAGATCCGGAGAGATATGTGATTCAGAAATCTAACCAAGGAAATTTGTGTCCATGGGCAAAGATGTGAATAATATGATAAACAAGTCATTAGTTAAACAAGAATAACAATGCGGTAACTAATACTCATTAAACATCGTGACGTCTTACGAGAGCGATTACACACGCAAGGACAAGTGACATCATGCACATCCGAGTTAACAAAGCAGAAGACGGTACAGCGAGGTTTATAATAAAGCGAGATTTCCTGATGAGATCTGCCTACAAGCGATGCACGGACGGACAAAAGATTTCGATTAATCACGTCGCTGAATACAATCGAGAAAAAAATTGCATTTGAATATTTTATTTACTTAAATCCATTCTCGTTTGAAATTCTTTTGCTATAGTTATAGTTTAACTAAGTGTTGCATGGTCATTTAAACGTAAATGTTGCTTTGGTTATTGGAACTGATATCAAAATTTAAAGTAAAAAAATCGGTTATTAGAATTTCAGACGAATTTTTGAATTTATCGCTTAGATTCTAGGTCTCGCGCCCAGTTATTACACTACTGTGACTCCGAATGTAGTGATAAGACGTACTTTGCTGTGTACCACAATTTTTTAGCACATACATTCTAAATCCGCGGACCCAGAGTCCAATGAAGCTGTAAAAGTCGTAAATAAGACTAACATCAATGGGAACTATAATGTGTACAACAACATCGCATAAACAGATCAATATAAACAACCAAATAAAGTAAAACAACGAAGACCAATAGCGTAATGATTCAGGGTGTGATATTTGTTTGATAGTAACAGATTCAAATTGTGGTTGAAAACACCGATGGCAAAAATCGTGCGGTCGTTCACAAACATGATAGACCGATGAAGTAAAAGGTTTATCGTCCTCTAAATATTAAAGTCGCAATAGACGCACTGGAAAAGAATCGCTATAGACAGCAGATTTAACGCTGACCACGATTCTGGGAAAAGCCTATGAGACATAAAAAGTCGAGTCAAATTCGTCGTCCGGTTATTAATTTAAATTTTCGCAGCAAATATGGCTTAAAAAATCCACTTTATCTTAAGTGATATAAAAAGTAGATTCAAATTCGACGTTCGGCTATGATTTTAAATTGTCGCAGCAAATGTGGGTCAAAAAATTTCCCACTTTATCCTAAGAGATATAAGAAGTAGAGTCAATTCGTCGTCCGGTTATGAATTTAAATTGTCGCAGCAAATATGGCTTAAAAAATCCACTTTATCTTAAGTGATATAAAAAGTAGATTCAAATTCGACGTTCGGCTATGATTTTAAATTGTCGCAGCAAATGTGGGTCCAAAATTTTCCCACTTTATCTTAAGAGATATAAGAAGTAGATTCAAATTCGACGTCCGGCTATGATATTAAATTGTCGCAGCAAACATGGGTCAAAAAATTTCCCACTTTATCCTAAGAGATATAAGAAGTAGAGTCAAATTCGTCGTACGGTCATGATTTTAAATTGTCGCAGCAAACATGGGTCAAAAAAATTCCCACTTCATCCTAAGAAATATAAGAAGTAGAGTCAAATTCGACGTACGGCCATGATTTTAAATTGACGCAGCAAATATGGGTCCAAAAATTTCCCACTTTATCCTAGAGATATAAGAAGTAGAGTCAATTCGTCGTACGGCCATGATTTTAAATTGTCGCAGCAAACATGGGTCAAAAAAATTCCCACTTCATCCTAAGAAATATAAGAAGTAGAGTCAAATTCGACGTTCGGCTATGATTTTAAATTGTCGCGGCAAATATGGGTCAAAAAATTTCCCACTTTATCCTAAGAGATATAAGAAGTAGAGTCAAATTCGTCGTACGGCCATGATTTTAAATTGTCGCAGCAAATATTGGTCAAAAAATTTCCCACTTTATCCTAAGAAATATAAGAAATAGAGTCAAATTCGTCGTACGGCCATGATTTTAAATTGTCGCAGCAAATATTGGTTAAAAAATTTCCCACTTTATCGCCAGAGTGTACGTCGGCGGACGCGTGGGAATGCGACGATGCGAAATATCTAGATTACATTCAAGCAAGCCAGTTGCACTGGGATACCGTGAGTTTCGCAACGCGGCCGGCTGAAGCGACGCCGCTCTGTGACTGTACCGCCGGTTACATTGTGCTGTGTGATTATGTCGGCTCATTACGTTACGGAATTACGTTCATGATATCGTTTTAATTTGTCCCTTTTGATATGTATCGCGGTGCAATTGTGAAGCAGTTATAATAACAGAGGCAGTGAGATGAACTGCGAGTAATTTGTCATTGCCTTTTTAAGAGGTTAACCAGAGAGACATGAATGGATCTAATCATTCCACTCTAACCATACACTTATTCCGTATGACACAATATTCTCACGATCTATTTAATTGCTTAGTTAAAATCTGCTAAATTTCATGGTACATGTTCCTTTTTATACATTTTTTTTATTTCGATAACCTATACTATAACAAAAAACATTTCGCTGTATAATATTAATAAATTCTGGTTGCTCTTAACCCTAACATATATCTGCATAATGTACGTTATCATTGATTAAGGAAATCTTGTAACAATAAGTAATTGATAAAACTGTAGATCGTCGAGTTTTATGTTTGAAAATAATGAATGCACCAACTTTATTTATGTCGTACAAAACAATCGTGTAAATTTCGTTTCAGAGAACCACTTCCGTGTAACGAAACGATTTGATTTCATTTGCCCTCCAGCGGCGAGGATGTTTCACGGCTCCGCCGGGACTTTTTCTAATTTACCTCACCAGGTCGTGATTCACTAGTGGCTCATCTGTTTGCGGTAATTGCAACGATTTAACATTCAGATCGGAACACTAATTTCAAAAGCCCGGTTCACTGGGAGCCCGGGATGCGCATTTACAATTATGTGCAGCTGGAATTAACTTCGCGATTAGACGTTTATTTGTGCTCTAGCAATATCTCGCACAATAGATGGAATTAGTTAAACAATAACATTTGTAGATTAGTTTTTTGAAACCGAAGTTCAGATGACAATGAGGACGATGATGGGAAGCGACAGATCAGATAAACTATCATCTAAACTCTAACACTCTTATGTCCATGGTCTAGTCGTGTGTTGATAGTCAAAGTGATTAAAGGATAATCATATCAAGGTTTTAAACTTTCTCATTTACTTTAATTAAAAATGCGAAATAGTGAGTTCCGCATTCTTACCCAAGCTAATCAGAAAGGTACGGCAGGGTAATGTATGTGTTACCGCAACATGCTCTAGTCGCGACTTAGCATAATAATAGCGTGCCTAGTTGAATGGGCCGACCTGAACCCGGAGGACTGCCTAGATAATTACCGGTGTGCCAGCCCATGTGTGGTCCACATCGGGAAACTATTATTAGCTGTAAACCCATTATTTCGCTCGCTATCCGCGTCTTGAGATATTCACTGGAAAGCGACGCGTGGCTTCCTTTGACTCACTGCTTACACTCAGCGGATGTCCTTGTTTCGAAATACTAATGCCAGGAAATTGCAGCTGCTTCGCATCGTTTTAGGGTTTACACTAATACAAATTTAGGTGCGGCACTTGAATTATAGATTCGCCGATTTATTGAAAGCTTTTATATACCAGATGAATCATTCAATGTGCGATTTTTGGTTCATTAACAAACAATAGATACTATTTTTTTTAATGGAATGATAAAAATTACTTTCTTTAGTATGACGGGTATTAATATAGTATTTTCTGGAGCGGGGACCACTTGGATGTTCGTAATTAAGTATTCGTCGCAGAGCTTTATTAAAAAAATCTAATTGACAGAATTGTTTTCCGTTTTGTAGCAAGGTTTAATTAGGAAAAAAAGTATAAGTAAAACTCTTCCGTTTCCTTCCGCGAAATATTCCCCTAACTTAAATTAAACCGAGTTTCGTCTCTTTTGCGAAACAATAAAAAAATAAGAGGAAGGTGTTTTCGTAAAAAAAAAAGAGATACGCAGCAACCGTCGTAACTGTTTTTACTAACAAATTAAGGAAGTGTCCCGGCGTGCCGCTTCGCAGATGAAATTAAGTAGGTTTGTAAACTTGGCGAGGAGTTTAACTGGACGAAAGTTTCCGGTATTACATTTTCGGATAATGTATTCATACGTCGCGTCGCTTTTAAATTATCTCAGCAGCCTTTTGTCTTTCACAAAAGCGAGTTGCAGTTACAAATTTAACTGGTTAATATTATTACGAACACCCGAGATTATTTTCTCGTATCACAAAAACAATTCCGAGTTGACTGTTTTCACTATCAAGTATTTGTATATCAATCAAATTTAAATTCACTAAACTATAGTAACGATAGCAAGAGGGTCGGGATAGTGTTGCTTCGGATATCAGGAAGCAAACTCCGCGGACCCGGATATAAGCCGGTGGATCCCGGCCGTCGGGGTCCCGGATCCCGCCGGACACGGGACTAATGTCGCGGCGGCTCCGACAAATAGTCCTCAGGATTAGCGACGCCTTGATTAACTTTGTTAAGTGATGTTGCTCGCTGCCTGATTTGTTATGCACCCCAAGTATTCCTCATCGAGAAATACCATTTGTTAGGTTTTCTTTTAACCTACCACATTCATACTTTTTCATTCCTGTTTTGACCACTGAAACCTTAATACTTTACTAGTAGGCCGGAAGTCGTTCAGATAGTGCATTATTTGTAGTGTCAATAGCGATCTGTAAACCGGAAGAAGATATAAAAATTATCGGAAAGAATTCTAGCTTATATATGTTAAAAATTCGAAATAACTATCACGGAAGGAAGATAAAAAAGTAGCTATAACGAATCATTCTATGATGAGCTTACTGATAATACACAACTAAAAGATTAAGTTGCTTTTAACCAACCTCTTTATTAAGTTAGTTGTCATCTGCAGAATCTAATGCAATTACTGTGACGACGAGATACGTTTCGAGGCGACGGGCACAATGTAGTGCTCTGTAAATATTCTAACTAGCGCTTTGTTATGAGCAGTTGAACGTCCTTAAAGTATAACTATAGATAATTTATATATTTATTAGTAACTAGTAAACTTTTTGTGCCGTGATATCCTAATGGTTTCAACGCCGGCCTTCCAGTCAGTAGGTACCAAGTTCGAATCCGGCCTGCACCAATGAATTTTTAAATTTGTGTGCAGTTAGTATAACAGCGACTAACATCACGCGTTTTGACGGTGAAGGAAAATATCGTGAGGAAACCTACATATCTATGTCATGACCATCCGAGTTCGGACTGGTATGTGAAATGGAGAAAGCGATGGCAAACCACTCCATTATAACTGCATGAAAGTCGTGTTTCATTTACACATGATGACCACGTCCCTCAGATATGAGGAAATATGACTTATAAGTAAACTTTTTATGGTCGAAATATAATTAAGAAGGTCTCACCGAAGCGCATACACCGCAGTATCGGCACAAGTCGAACGCCTCCGCTTCGGATGTAAGTAATCTGTTATACGGGCGGTTTAATGGGACAAATTAAAAGAACCGGGCGTTTGTCGGCGAGCGATAGCGGGTTACGTCCACCCCCACCACCATCCCCCCTACCCCACGCGAAAGCACATATCGCTAAAGTTCACACAGATCTAAAAAAAAGTTCTAAATTAGGGATTCTTGACGACGTACACCACTATGAGGTAATTCAAATGTTTAATATAAATTTAAGGATTGTGAATTATACAGTGCTAAACAATTAATATTTATACGAAAACTTTGTATTAATGCAGAATCGAGACAAGTGAACGGTTCGACAGTCTACACAAAAATGACGGAGCGACTCGCGCAACTCATTGACTAGCGCAACCGTAGTGTTGCCAACAGACAATAAAATGTATTACAGGTTTCTAAAAAAAAAAAAATCCCGTTACGTTTTGGATCCGATCTGTAAAAAATAATCAACTAAAAGAAATAGAAATAAAAAAAAATCGGTAATAATCTTAAAAAGTCCATTTACAGAAAATTATTAATTATTTTCACCAATTAATGTTAAATAGTTTAAAGAACTCTGCAAAGTCTCGATTGAAAACCAAACCCAGGAAATCCGCCGCATTGACAATAACAGTTGCACTACTGCACCTCAACTGCACACCGATCTCAATACAAAGGTTCAATTATACCACAGCCGGAACAGAGATATCAATTTAATTCTAAAATGATTGCAGAGCGCCTACATAACCAATTGTACAGAGCCCGCTGTAAATGAAAAAAACACCGACATCCGGGCTCACGTTAAGCTGGTTTCGTACTCGGCGTTACCATCAGCCGCTACGTACGAGACGGACCAGTTACTTAGACCCCGTAATTGGTAATCGTTTCGTAATAGCCGGTGCCCGCTTACGTTGGTAACAATTTGTACGTAGCCTTATATCAAAGTCATCATTCATACTGTTTGCGACGTCACGACTCGCTCGGGGCGTAATCCAATTTAAAATTCACCCGGCCGGCTTGAAAAGTGCGGTTAATTTGACGGCGCGGTACGCGAGTGGGGCACTTCTGGTTTTCGTCGGGTAGCGTCTTGGGAGCGCGTGAGGGCGCATTGACCGCCCTATTTAAGTATTCACCTCTCCGAATATATTTTTAGCCGGCACTAAGGAGCATGTCTTTAATCATATGCCGCTTCTTCGTTTGCTTATTTCTTACTTAATTATGCTTGCGTTGCATCTCCCATAACTCTTATATGCAAGCCACTTCTATAGAAATTTTCACTACCAAACTTATTTCTCTTTGTCTCCATAGCTTAGACCTGATTTTAAATATACATGAAGTTATTATAACTGTAGTTATAATGCGTTATTGCGGTTATAGATAGGTGGAGTGAGGAAACTACCACAAACAAAACTTATTATTTATGTGACATTAATGTCGAACCAAGGTTCTGTGGATTACCAAGTTAGCTCTTTAGTTTTATTAGTTATACAAGAAATGAAATAAAAAAACACATAAGTAATGTTGCTACACTAACAAAGATATAGTCAGTGTATTTTATTAACATCTACCCGCAGAAAATATCGATTTGGAAATCCGTGCAACTCAAAAGCCCGTGATAAGGCGGAAGCGCTCGTAAATTGCGGCGAGTTGGACCGCTCGACGGGAAATCTTTAAAGGTTTTAATTACTCTAAGTGGGAGGGGAAGGAGGGGGGCTCCTCTTCGGCTCGTACATCAATCAGTATAATGCGGACCGAATTCCGGCACCTGGGGGACGGAACGAAACCGACCGTTTCTCGCGTCATCCGTTGCCGGTCCCGTTGAGGGTACAGTGTTCAAGTTCGAAAGAGGAGCACCGATGGAGTGCGGGTACTCAACAAAAACTCTCAAACGGCGACGGAAAATTTGTAACGAATTGGTAAAATAATGAGCGATTTTTTATTCTACCCAACAACAGCGGACAAACAGTCAATTTTACATGCAATGAAAGGTTATCGAAATCAAATTACAATTTTGTTAATCATAATAATTACAAAGTTCACCAAAAAAAAATCATCTTATTATTTGAACGCGTTTATGTATAATCGAAAGTTATAGGCTATACTTAAAAATAGCTCCGGCTTATGTATTGTTTTAAAGATTTTTTTAAATTTACCACTGAGTTGCTAATCTCGTTTCATCGTTGAATACAAAAAATATTTAATACCAACTGGTATGGATACACATATAAGAGACGCTTCTCTTCTAATATCTAATAATTTATTAAAAAAAAAAAACGATTTACCTTCAATACCAAATTAGGAGAATCCTGTAACGGTAATGGTAAGGATATGTGGTTTTTGTAAATAAACAAATATTATTTTGGATTTTTTTTTTTTATAATAATACTAGAAGGGTGGGGATGGCCCCTCCCTTTTATCCCTTCCATCTTTCAAAAAGTTAAAACGACTATTATACTATTATTTTATTAAGCTTTTTTTGTTCATTTGAACTATTTAATTTTGAAACATACGTAAGGTTTAAGAACATGGAATGTTTTAATGTAATTTATTTAAAAAAAAAATTTATCTATTTACCTTCAATACCGAATTAGGAGAATCCTGTAACGGTAATGGTAAGGATATGTGGTTTTTGTAAATAAACAAATATTATTTTGGATTTTTTTTTATAATATACTACAATGCGACGAGACGAGCAAGACGTTCACCTGATGGTAAGTGATACGCTTGCCCATGACAACGTGGTGCTAGTTAAGATGGTACACACTGCACCACGTTGCGCTCGTCGCCTTGAGACATAAGGTGTTAAGTCTCGTTACCCCAGTAATTACACTAGCTACAGCGCCCTTCAAACCGGAACACAGTAATGTTTGCACACTACTATTTGGCGGTTGAAATAGGAACTGCGGTGGTACCCATCCAGACGATCTCCGGCAACAGAGACCTACCACCTGGTGAATATAGATACAGATTAAAAATATTCTTACTACACTTAATGAAATATAGATACAATTCTTTTATAAATATTGTAAAGTGTATATGTATGTAGATATTTATTACCGATTCATCCCAATTTCTTTCAAGTCAATGCAATTACAGTTATTGTAACATTAACGTTTGCAACTATAATAATTTTTCCTCAACATCTATCACACTAAACGGGGATTATGCAGTGTGTTTAACTGAAACGTCCGTTTGTAGATTAGAGCGTTATTTAGCATTAGCGGCGACATCAAAAGGGTAACCGCATCTGATTCATCGCCGCATTAATCCTTGACACGGGCAAAGCTCAAGAATTGTCGCCTTGATAATGGCGGGCAATAAGCTGTACTTTCGCAGCGGAATTACGTCGTTTGAATCATTAAGAAGTGTTTACTTTGGACACGCCCATTACCCTATTACAACTGGATCGCGGTTATATCTCTCAAAAATGGCTGCGTCAACTTTAACTTTACATTCAGTGCCGTGTAAGCTTTTGTGTGGTTATCAGATGTTTGTGCTTCGGTGAACTTTTAAGGTTATTAAATTTATCGTTTTACATGATTTTTTTACTGATGAAAAGTAACTCTTGCAGAAGACGATGTAGGTATAACAAAAATAGTATCACTAGTATTATTATGTAAATATACTGCATTTACTGGTGCTAGGTCTCTATTTTCGGAGACCGTCTGGATGGGTACCACCGCAGCTCCTATTTCAACCGACAAATAGTAGTGTGCAAACATTACTGTGTTCCGGTTTGAAGGGCGCTGTAGCTAGTGTAATTACTGGGGTAACGAGACTTAACACCTTATGTCTAAACGACGTGCGCAATGTGGTGCAGTGTGTACCATCTTAACTAGCACCACGTTGTCATGGGCAAGCGTATCAATTACCATCAGGTGAACGTCTTGCTCGTCTCGTCGCATAGTAGTACAAAAATAAACAACATGAATCAAGTCCAATCGGAGTATACTTAAAGAAGGCATTGTTTAGAAAGTTTCTCGGCTGATGATTATAATGATAATTACCATCAATTTTTTTTTTCTAATTCATTAGATTCTTAAAGTAACTTTTTAAGTAGTAAAGTTTGTAGAACTATGCGGCGTTAAGTCGCTGCTGATTTACAAATCTTACTACGAAATGAAAGTCTTTCTTAACACGTTACAAAGAAATTATTCGTTTAATAATTTCATTGTTGCGCTACAGCTCTGAAATTAATGTGTAGAGTTTTATTCGAGTGTATCGTACACACATACAAAACGTTACCAGTCACGCTCTTGACGCATTAGCGCCATTTTTCCTCTCAAACGGACCGAAAATGATCACAAACTAGATTTACCTCATTACGGCCATCTGCCGTAGTGAGCGGTTCGACGAACTTTAACTGAATAAAAAATAGCCGACCATTTGTGGAGCATGTGCCACGCACTCGCACCACTCTGACGCTTCAATATCAAAACAATCATTTTAATAAAACTAAACTCTACGGAATTTATACTCGGATGGAGAGCCAGGAGCCCTGGCCACTGGAGGTCAGATGAAGAGACCTCAGTCATCACGGATTACCTACAGCTTTTTAATTATAGTTACAGTCTGATCTACACAGAATGAGCTATATGTTTGAAGTCTTCTAGCGCTACCTAATGACTAAATTTATTACCCAACAAAGTAATAATTTAAGACAAGTTAATTTAAAATTACTTGATTACATCTTTATCTCTTTAAGAATCATTTTAACTTGTACAGAGATTTAGAAGAGGGCCGTCAGTAAAAAGACATATTTTGATGTGACTAATTCTGAACGGTAGATAAAGTAAGCTAAGTGAAGCCAATAGTTCCCTGGCGCCGGCTGCTTTATAGAGACGCTTAAGTTATGTTAAACAGAACAAACATTAAAGGAATATTTCAACATCGATGTGAACTTTTAATAATTTCAAGTCCGCTCCATTAATTAGTTTACATAATAAAACGGAACTTCGGCGTTAAGTAAATGGTTGGACGAATGAAAAATGGCGCCTTGAATTTTAACTCCTGAAAAGGGTGAAATCTGGCTTAGTCCTAAATCGGATAATCTGTCAATTAGCGAAGAGATTAATTACTTTTGAAATTCGCTTTGTTCCCGGGGGAACAGCGCCGGGAACAAGTTCGACCCGGATCGGGTTTGCGGTTATGAAAAAATTACTAACTTCGATATATACATTACATAACAGTTTTCGGCCTAGATTTGATCTAGCATTCATTCCTTATCTTATATATCTTCACAAGTTCTATTTTTTCTACTATTTGTGCTTAATTTAAGAAGCGATAAGACAAGCGGAACTTTCTAGAAGTAAGCGATTCTCCTGTTCACGAAAATGAGGTACTAACATGATTATACAACTAGAATTGTTTGAAAAATCTGTTCTTGTAACATGTCCACACGACGTTTTTCTTTACCGAAAGCACGAGTTCAATAAGAATCGAATCCGAATACGTATGACCTTACGAACTGAGCTGTGATAGCCTCAATAATAACAAAATTAATATTTACAATGATAATTTAGTTAAAGATGATGCATAATGAAATCAAATGTAATAATTCTCGAGCTCGATCTGTTATATCTCCTCTGCGTATAGGATGAGCATGACCAAGGTGCAGCATGAGCACCTTATTATCAATATATAATAGCAGTGGCACAGCCCACACCAGTCCGTCTCAATCCTTCATCCGGGGTACTCGTCCTTTATTATCTTTTGTAATATTTTGTGGTAATTAAAGTTTCAGTTTGTGTAATAAATCCTTTTTTTTAAAAACCAATTTCAAGTACCCCGTATAACAGATCGATAGTCGACATTAAAAATCTTTCAGAAAACGCTGGAAAATCAAGAATGTTTTTATCAACACTTGTAAATCAACTCGTAATTCATCAAAGATTTTCATAAGTTCCTTTTGGTGTATAAAAAGCATTAAATTTAATAAATATGTAATGCGAAAAGCAGCTCCGAGGCTGCATTCGCGTGTCCCCGCGAGCACTGAGCAAGTGGAGAGGGGCCGGCAGCCGGCAGCCGTTATCACGAGCCATGAAATTGCACGTCAGCTCCAACTCGTCCCTGATTTCAACGTCCCAGGCACAAGAGTAAGAGCCCTAAAGTGTTTTAGGTAAACATTTTCAGTTTTAACGTATTAAAACATCGCGCAGAATATCTAACGAGAGATATTTCTATGTATGATAATAGATAGTTGAAAATATTGGTGCTTTACGTAAGCAGTCTCATGGAGTTATTCATGTCTACTTTGTTACGATTCCGTTTATCAGATTATCCTGAAAATTTGTGTTGGGATATTCATAACATTATTTATACTTGAGCATATTACTATTTTTTATAATTTAGTGACGATAAGTAACATTTTTGCTATAACATCAAGAATACATTGATTCACGCTCCTAAATTCACGTATGTTCTTTTTCCATTCATAAAAAAAATCTATTAAGTGATTTGTACCAGTTTTTTAAACCTAAATTCGTACAACAGAGCCTAACTTCAACTTATCTTTTATATATTAATAACTATTAACAAAAGGTTTGATACTTGAAAAAGACCTTGAAAGAATCATAACAATTTTCGTCGCAGTTTGTTATACTCTTTACGATAGTTTAACGTTTCCGAGGCCACCGTATGCCCATAAGGGTGAAATGTATGTGCGTGGAGCCGGGCCAGTGTGTGACCTGGAGCATTCACATCGAAATGCGATGTATCCAGGTCAAATGGGGGTTTGGCGGCGATTTTATATTTGTAGAGAGCGGCGAACGTCACGTAAACTCAACTTTATAAGAGCTAAAGGGCGATTGTTGGCACGCCATGCCTTTTCATATCGTCAACATTACTTACTTTTTTATCTACAACGGTCTAACACTCGACCTCATTTTCACGTGGTCTTAAGTGACAATCAGTACAGTGAATAGGCTCGTTCAGAATATTAATAAATAAAATATGAATGTTTCAGTTTTGTTGATTTATGTCCCTGCCTCAATTTCTAACCATCTTAAAGATTGGTAAATGTTGATGAGCATTAAATCTTCTCTCTGTACTTTTCTATAAGTTTTATAAAATAGAAAACCAAAATAATTCTTTTAAATGAATATGATTTTGAAAAAAATTTACTGTAACGCAAATTTAATGTGTTCAAAAATCTATCTATCGTAGTTATTGATTACAATTGGCAAATGTAAGTTAGTTTGACCCGAAAGTTTCGGGACGAATGGGAGTTTGTAGGTAACTCTTTCAATTTCTTAAAAGTATGAACATATTAGAAAGTTTTCATGGCGGACGCGCATTGGAATCGTAGTTTACGACCCTTGTGTAGGTTGTTTTATGTACCTGCTGCCAAGACTCCCTACAGGCACTGTTAAATTGACGTCATAAAGCTGCAGCCCTACACGGGGAAGTTTCTCCATGATTTCCCACCAAGGGAGTAATACGTTATAAACTTTAAAGTTTTAACAACACAAGCAGTATTTATAGTTACGTAAGTATTAAACTTATGAACAATAGTGCGGTTCAGAATTTGAGTATTGCATGAAAGTATGTTTTAGAATGTCGTAATTTATTTCTGAAACAGAATTTCAATAAAATTTTTGATGAGCGAGGACAATCAAAATGCGAAAAATAAAAATGTCTGACTGCATTTGCTCATTTGCATACTTTAACCCCTCAAAATCACAATGTTTTACGTGAAACTACAAGTTATGAATTACTGTTAAGGATTTAACAAGAAAATTCCCATAAAAACTGCTTTACAGAAGTTTTTTTTTCTATTTCATAGATCAATTTATTGAAGTAAAATAATCAAATGTATTGACAGCAGGAATAAAGAGATGTTGTTATAACGGATTTATTACGAGATGAGGGTAGTGACTGGAAAAAACATATTATCATCCACACTCTATATCATTTAGATTCAGTAGAGTTTAAGAAATTAGTTAAAATTCAAACAAAACGAGTTTTAAACACGATTCAAAAAGACGCCTCCTCTAACGCTTACGCCGACATTCATAATTAGGACATCACATTGTTAAAGTTAACCGCGATTTAAGCCGAGATAACGGAGACGACAAAAGGAAATGCAATTAACACGAACCGTCATTCAATAAAGCGCATTTAAATTGAGTAATCTGTGATATTATCTCGTTGAACCTGATCCGAGTAAGGCCGCGTTCACTTTAATGGACTTTGAATTGCTCCATCGCTGGAGACTTCTGGTGACCAAGCACATCACATTTATTAGAAACAATCTATTCAAAATATAAATTCAATCTGTCTTACCTCTCACATTCACACGTCACTAGCCAGAGCTCTATAAATTAAATCAGCCATACCTCTCACATTCACACGTCACCAGTCAGAGCTCACACCTCGCACACTGCCCAAGCACGAATGTAGCGAGAATCACAGTCATACGCTATTTATAGCGAAACGTCGTTACGACATCCCCTCCCTTTTTCACTTTCAATCTTTTAAAATCAATACACTTACTATTTTACTAAAAATGTCGGTAATCACATTTTTTTTTCTAAATATCTAACACATTGGTTGCGCTCATATTCAGAGTAAACTGCAGAGTACACTGACTGGCTGATGTCTGACCATCGCGTTAGTGCTTTTTCTTAAACGTCTGCCTTATTTTTCTAAAACAATCTGATTTTGCAAACAGAGCTCTGGAGATCTAACAATGTTATAGTTCCTTGACAGCGAAAAGCTTTGTGGTTTTATCCAAAAATTAACTTACAGTTGGTCTCTATCACATGGTATGTGACGAGGCCGTAGATGGTGAAGCCTGAATATCCCGGCTCTCATTACCATTTATTTATTGTGTACGATTATTGCGTGTTGTAGTTGTGGATGGACGCGGCTTTACCGTTAATTTGTTCATGAGACGCATCCGCCCGCTGCCGGCGACTGTGAATTGTTACCACGAACAAAGCTTTTGATGAGCAACTATAAATTACAAAACAGGGTTTGGTTAGGGCTCTGCTGATTAGACGAACCGTGTCTATCATTATACCCACAAATATTTATTATGTTGAATGTGTTACAATTTAAAATTTTCGATGTTTTGTTTAAAACAAAATCTAACAACTTTAACACTCGTTTCGATTTCTCTAGCCCGTATTCATTAATGTTTAGGTATTGTTGGTTTGTTGTGTCTTAACTTACTAGATATTGCTTAACAGTAATAATATATTAAAGGAAATATAAACAATCTGATAATCAACGTTAACAAATATAAAGGTAGCTTTGTAGTTGTACATCACAAATTATTCATGTGTTAACATAACGAACAGGAGGGGCCCTAAGCTGTTCTATTGTGTGGGCTACAATGTTCAATGCAGACAACGTCCTCAGGGAGAGGCGGTTGGTGGCCGAGGAGTCTTTACGATCCGACGGTCCCTTTTGATTCATTACCCCACCGAAGTTGGTCTTCGTTACGAACAAAACTTAAAGTCTAACAAAACTTTCTAATATGTATTACTAAACGGAGATAATTAAGACTAAAAAAACTGCCAAAAATGTTGATCATTAGTTAATAATTAAATATTGTTAAAGAGACCTTTAAAGAAGCGATGATTGTAACCGATAACCTAACATCATAGTAGACACATTGCCGAACATTCCTCTTCTAGATATGTTTACTATATCACCAGCCTTCTTTTATTTATTTATTTATGCACACACAAAATTACAAAGGAAACAAAACATGTAGAGAAATAAGTGCAAAGGCGCTACTTATTCCAATATGGAATTTCTTCCAGTAGGCCTGTGGTAGGAAAATTTTATAGCAGTGACTGTAAGTCCGGTGCACTCAACTAATACAAAACTTATATACTAAACATAAACTAACATTGCTTATAAATACAAACAAAAAACAAACCAAAAAAAAAACAGTGTATCAAAAACTGTTCCACATTTATGGACATTAAGATAACTCAAAATAATGGTTTTTGACGCGCTTTTTAAAAAGTGCCACTGTCCTGATCTCACGAATTGCAGGAGGTAGTGCATTCCAGAGTCTGACTGCATGTACGGCGAAACAATTTTATTTACCACCCTTAGGTTTAATGCACTTAAAACATTTCCTAGTGTCATAAAGTATTGTAAGTTACGTGCCCCGAAGGAATCAAATTTACTGTATAACATTGGCTGGGAGACGTGGGCTTAAACAATTTTCAACTATACGTATATATTAAAAAACTAATCTTTGTCGGTATTGAAATATGATTATTTATACGACTTCTGTATTACGATTTAAATCTAGGTAGATTTATATTCTACCTACAAAAAGATTAATAAAATACTATTTTTCAGTCTATATGGCGCTGTATTGTTTAAACGGAACTAAACATCTAGAATTGCGACTTCAGCAATGTCTATTGTGTAAACATCTCATTTAGTATTGCTTTCACGCTGGCTGGTGTACGAAAGACTAAAATATTGAAATTTAGTTCGGTCAAGATCATTTATTTCTGGTAGTCTTATTAACAGCTGATAGTTTTAGAGTCAACTTTTAAAGAATAATAAAACTGGAATACAGACAAAATCTAATAGTACAGTAGAACCAGATAACAAAATAACACGGAATATATTAAAGTTATATTAAAAATAAAAAGTGTACAGGTGAAAGAAAATATCGCGAGGAAACACATTCCAATCCCAAAATATCCTTGATTAAAGTCTTGACGTAGAGATCCTTGTGTAAGACGGCCTCGAGTCCCAAAAGTGGGATCATCAAGTGGGCTGTTCATGTCTTCTTCTCAGTCGTACTTACTAGTGACTGAGGGTCGTGGTCGTCATGTGTAAATGATACACGACGACTTTCTTGTCAGTTATAATGGAGTGGTGTTGCCATTGCTTTCTCCATTTTACATACTAGTATGACCACTGATGGTCATGACATAGATATGCAGGTTTCCTCACGATGTTTTCCTACACCGTCAAAGCACGTGATATTACTTGGTGTTTTACTAACTACACATAAATTGAAAAATTCATTGGTGCAGACCGGATTCGAACCCGGTACCTTCGAATAAGAAGACCGTCGTTCAAACCACTTGGCTATCACTGCTTTACGGGTTGTTTATGTACGTTGTACGAATTAATCGTTAGTTTACATGGTCAATGTACAGTTAAAATTGAACATAAAATTGCCACTTGAAGCGGTGAACGTAACAAATTTCGGAGTCGCCGGCCCCGGGGCCCGGTTGATAATCGATTTAGCCATGTTTGATTGCGCGTGTTTGCTCGTTTGCGTTCGCTGATTGCGCGACGGCAAATCAAATGATCGCGTCGCAATTGCGGCCCGTGTTCGAGGGCTACAGGTCGCGAAGGTGTGGCCGATGAACAGTTCCCTAATATTAACAGACCGCAACAGGACCTTTCTCTGTTCGACAGTTTACAATGGTTTACAGACAGTTTACACTTGATCTCAATTTAATATCGCGTTACAATGAGAACGGAAATGATGAAACGTTCTCCAGAATACTCAATTTAATATCGCGTTACAATGACAACGGAAATGATGAACCGTTCTCCAGAATACTCAATTTTATTAGTATGTATTAATAATTACCGTAACAGAAACAGTTTTCTTAATTCCTGTATTTAATTGTTCGGTAAAATTTCTACCGTGCGTTTTAAGTTTGGTAATGAAAACCTAAGTTTTAATCTACGCAATCGCAAAAATAAAACTTAACTTTTTCAGTCATCGAATATATTTTTGACCAAATTTCCTAATGAGAATCAATCAATCCTTCACTTTGTATAACGATTTGTATGTACGCCAAAAACGAAGAGATGAAGTGGTTCTTATAACCGGTGTATTAAGTCACAGTTAGTTTCAATTAATCGGAACAGCTTCATTAAAATTCATAGTGTAGTCAAGATACTGTTCTACGGCACAATGTTTACGCAGCTGTAATATCACTCGATACAGTAACATCGTCATAACAAACAGCCGCAGGAGAACGGAGGTAAGGAGGGAGCGAGGAGTTATTCTGATCACGGATTCGTTAAACGCGGCTATTTATTATTCTCGATGCGAATGTATATATCAAAACGGCTCGCCTGTCCGCCTGATGAAATTAAGCCGGTCCCGGGTGAGGGCGACTGTTTACTGTGGATAACGTTCGGCCTATTACTAGAAATTGCACGGATTTAATTTAGACACAATCCCGCCTTGATTGGGCACCCCCATTCCCCGTCCGAAACAATGTAACGGCGATCGGCGGAGGCAATCTGTATCTGTTATTGCGGACTCTTACACTGGAAACCGGAGCCCGAATTGAGATTTAAGAGTTTGCAACGAATTCATATCGCAGTTAAACGTTAAGACTTTAACTTTGAGTTTGAGCTTCCGATTAAAGAAAACCTTGGAAAATCCGACATGTTTCATGAACTACAGCTTTCATAGACACGTAACATCGTGATGAATTAAACAACTTGAGTCTTTCCTTTTGTGAAAAGACCCCGAGTCCTAATAGTGCGTACAAAAACATTGCTATTAATTTGTTTCTTTCTCTAAGCAAAAGTACGCGGTAGCTTCTCTTATATTGAACATAACAGTTTCTTTGAATAATTTCAATACTAAAGAAAAATATAGTAAACATATAGCTTAGGAAGCAGATTAGTTTGTTTATTCGAAATATTTTGTTAAACCCATAACATGATCATTTTTGGCGTCACCAAAACAACCACCCCTAGACTTTTATTCATCCTTTGGGAAATACATCGCTGAACTTTAATAGACCTACATTGTTAAGGAGAACTACTAATGCAAAATTTGACAGTGGAAAAATTATCTTTCAGATGAGTAATGATCAAAAAATATAAGGTCTGTGATCATAGTTGGAAAATAAACTAAACCAATTACAACGGCTGGATGGAATAAATTTTACGCTAGCTTTTTTACGAGACTAGAAAAATATTTCTTCAAACGTCAGCTGTCTCTAAATTAACTTAAATAAACTTTGAAAGTAATTCACGTAAAATATTTAAGGAACCAAAAGGACTACGTTAAGCACAAAAATATCTAATGTTAGATAAACGGCAATGATAATGTAGGTGATCTTAGCCTGGTCCTGGCGACTGTCTAAACAACTACTTCTGCCAAATAACAATCATAGAAAGAAATTATTACGGTAATGAGATGAACCATCGCAAACCTTGGTAAGCTGTGTAAATATCTTACTACTTTTTAACAACTAAAGTTCCAGTTCCATGCCTTAGAGGTTTTATTTAAAAACAAGGATGTTCTAGCAGAAAACATTCTGAGTTTTTCAAAAGAAGACGTCAGTAACAAACCTTATGCAATGTTTAGTTCTTAAATGAAATAGTTATTTTTAAAAGATATCACACATTCTGTAGCAGTATCCATTAGTCAGTTGATAATGGCAACTAACAACGGATTTCCGCTGCAGGTGAACATTTAGATCCTTTATGGTGCTCGCTATATATAAAGGTAATGAATTAATAACGAGACGCTATACCTCGTCATCAGCGTGTCGTACGAAATAGAAATAAGTATATTATACAAATTAATGCCATGTGATACTTCGGTTTCTGAATCATCCGTTTTAGAAAACCAATATGTTATCATTGAAAATAGTATTGAATACATAGCATTTACTGGTGGTAGGTCTCTGTTGCCGGAGACGGTCTGGTGGTATCCACCATCGCAGCTCCTATTTCAACCACCAAATAGTAGTGTGCAAACATTACTGTGTTCCGGTTTGAAGGGCGCTGTAGCTAGTGTAATTACTGGGGTAACGAGACTTAATACCTTATGTCTAAGCGACGAGCGCAATGTGGTGCAGTGTGTACTATCTTAACTAGCACCACGTTGTCATGGGCAAGCGTATCACTTACCACCAGATGAACGTCTTGCTCATCTCGTCGCATAGTATTATAAAAAAAAATACAAAGACAAGAATATTATTTCAAAAATAATTCTTCAGCTCCATTTAGAGCCACTGTGTAGATTAAATAAAAACATTTAACGATTGCAAGATACATATTGGAGTGAAAAAAAAAAATTGAAAGCCAAAACTGAAATTTGCCATAAAGGAATTTCAAATTGAAACGCGTTTTGAGAGCGCCGTTCGAAAAATGTAAAGCGAAAACACCGCGCCGCTTCGAACCCGCCCGCTCCGGATGCGAAGCGCGGCCTCATCGCACGCAATCAACTGTGCAAACGCGAAAATATCTTCGGTAAATAAGCGATCAGTACGCGTACCGAATCCCGCTGAGCGCCGCGATCGAGGCGGTGGCCAACGAACCATCCAATTAGGGACGTACCGATAATGAGTTGTCAAAACAAGGATTCCGCTTTACCGAAATATCAGCCTCCACACCCTTAGCCCTTGTTCCAGGACGGTAGGGTCCGTATTCCGCTGGAGGTGTACACGGCGAGCTCTGTAGACTTAATGCCAAAGTTGGATGGTGAAAGTTTGGCTTGCACTGCGTAGGATTTTAAAGTTTTACGCAAATCCGATAATTTGTGTGCGTTGTTTCGACGTCTGTTTGTTTCTTGTGTATTCTGTTGTAGATGTTCTTTGCCTGTTCATTGATGGCGGGGATAAATTTAATTATACTAAAGTCATTTCTGTTAACGGCAGCGATAACAGAAAGTTATAACAACTTCTAATATTATTCTTGTTAATGATTACGAAATGCTCATTGTTTGTGAAAATGTCTATAGATATAATTATGAAGCAATGTTCAACGGTTGATGTTATCTAATAAGTAATGGGAAGTGAGAACCGAAGTCACTAGTCGTGGATATTGGACGATCTAAGTAGTACATAGATCATATTGAATTATCTGCTGCCATATTAACATTTCTATGTTCCTACTATTAAAGTATGAGAGCTAAAGTATTTTGGAAGAGCTTATCACTAAAAAAATTTAAGTAAAATTAGTAAACATACATAAATTATAGTTATGTATTCCACACTTCCAACATTACTTATATTTTGATAATGCACATATCCAGTTAGTTTTCTAAATGAAAAAAAAGCTAAGCTACATTTAGGTTACGTGATTCAATATCAGTAAGTAATCTAACTTTTGCTTAATAAAGCGAGCTTTACTTTTCCACAACATTTACTCGCGCGAACAGTTTCTGATAATATTTTCTAAACGAAATTCCATCCGTTGAACGGTCAAGTTTATAAACGTAAAGGTTGATTGAGACATAATAATGCATAACGAAAATTGTAAACAAATGCTTTGTAACTTAAAACTGAGTAGTACATTTTATTCATAAAAATGATTTTAAACATTTCCATGTATTTGAGGATGATCGACGACCAATAATCCTAAATACGTCATAAGAGGTCCTGGAATTGGATTATACCAGTCCCGCTCATGACCTTTATAAATAAGCAACGAAACTTGGAATTTCAGTAATTGCGGTGATGGGACAGTAAATCGGTGTGAAGATATTTAAGAGCGGGGCATCATTAATCCGATAATAATGCCTCCCGATGATTGATTGGGGGAATGGAGTCGAGCATTAAGTGAGGTTAACTTTGTCGTACGGTAAGGGGGGAGACGATTAGTCACTTCGTCTTTCCAAAGGCGCGGGGAGAGGAGGAGAGAATTATTAATTACCTTAAAATTCGCGAAATAAATCAGTTCAGCTCAAGACTATGTTAAATACTTTGTTATAATCAACAAGTACTTTAACTCACAATGCTTCACGCTGCCAAAACTTAGTATCTAGGATCTTCATGGCCGAAATTTTGTAACTTAGTGATAGTATTATTACAATTAATCTTCTGTTCTTTTGGTCTTCTAATCACTGCAAAAGCTCTAAAGCGTAAAACTGGTTACTTAGATAGTCTGTGAAGGTTTAGATAATCCATTTTTTTTTTTTATTAAAACTCGATTTTACGGATTTTATCGCGTTTATTATTTGTTTATTTATTCCCGACGTTTCGACCGCTTTGCAGCAGTCATGGTCACGGGAGGACTAAGATGACAGACGTCCAAATGTCCCAGCTATCACATGGTACCCACAACTTTTTAATTATTAATAATGGTCCGATCTACGCAGAAAGAGCTCACTGTATCTTGAAGTCTTCTAGTGGTTCGCCTGGGATTTGGTTTAATTTTATTGATAATAGGATCCCAGGCAGGTGGTATTACCCAACCATCTTCTCTATTAAAATTAGGATGTTTTTTAATTTCAATAGCCTCGCGAATCATCCTTGGCAGGAATCGGTGTTCTTTGGCGAGGATTTGAGGTTCATCGAATCTGATGTAATGGTTGGGATGATCCAAAACATGGTCACAGATTGCAGACTTCTTAGTGCGATGATGTTTCAAGTCAGCTATATGTTCCTTCACGCGGGTCTTCACTGATCTCTTTGTTTGACCTATATAAGAGAGACCACATTCACAATCTAACTTGTATACTCCTGCATCTTGTAGAGGGATATTGCACTTGACAGGTGGTAGGAATTGACTTATCTTCTTGGGCGGCTTGAAAAAAGTTTTAATTGAAGCTCGCTTTAAAATATAGCCAATCTTGTCCGTGACTCCTCTGACATATGGTAACACGGCAGGTACACGCTCGACTGTGGCTGGTTTCACTCGGTCCCTGCGACGTTGACGCGGCACGCTGAGCTTGTTGTCCTGCAGCACCTGCTTGACATGCTGAAGCTCGGCAGCCAGGTGTTTCTGGTCGCAGATCCCTTGTGCTCTCTGAAACAAAGATTTTCCCACGGTAGCTAACTGTGATGGATGGTGGTGAGAGTCCCCGTTTAAATACCTATCTGTATGGGTCTTTTTTCTGAATACACTATGACCTAGGGTGTTGTCAGGATTATCATCGTCGTATCATAGTGTATTCAGAAAAAAGACCCATACAGATAGGTATTTAAACGGGGACTCTCACCACCATCCATCACAGTTAGCTACCGTGGGAAAATCTTTGTTTCAGAGAGCACAAGGGATCTGCGACCAGAAACACCTGGCTGCCGAGCTTCAGCATGTCAAGCAGGTGCTGCAGGACAACAAGCTCAGCGTGCCGCGTCAACGTCGCAGGGACCGAGTGAAACCAGCCACAGTCGAGCGTGTACCTGCCGTGTTACCATATGTCAGAGGAGTCACAGACAAGATTGGCTATATTTTAAAGCGAGCTTCAATTAAAACTTTTTTCAAGCCGCCCAAGAAGATAAGTCAATTCCTACCACCTGTCAAGTGCAATATCCCTCTACAAGATGCAGGAGTATACAAGTTAGATTGTGAATGTGGTCTCTCTTATATAGGTCAAACAAAGAGATCAGTGAAGACCCGCGTGAAGGAACATATAGCTGACTTGAAACATCATCGCACTAAGAAGTCTGCAATCTGTGACCATGTTTTGGATCATCCCAACCATTACATCAGATTCGATGAACCTCAAATCCTCGCCAAAGAACACCGATTCCTGCCAAGGATGATTCGCGAGGCTATTGAAATTAAAAAACATCCTAATTTTAATAGAGAAGATGGTTGGGTAATACCACCTGCCTGGGATCCTATTATCAATAAAATTAAACCAAATCCCAGGCGAACCACTAGAAGACTTCAAGATACAGTGAGCTCTTTCTGCGTAGATCGGACCATTATTAATAATTAAAAAGTTGTGGGTACCATGTGATAGCTGGGACATTTGGACGTCTGTCATCTTAGTCCTCCCGTGACCATGACTGCTGCAAAGCGGTCGAAACGTCGGGAATAAATAAACAAATAATAAACGCGATAAAATCCGTAAAATCGAGTTTTAATAAATGTGTAACATTCGCGGAAATATAAGAAATCATTATGTAATCCATTTTTATAACAATCAAATAATTTTAAAATGGACAAATAGTAGTAAACCTTGTGAGATTTGTATATTATATAGGTTTAATGTATATCTTAGAGGCGTAGCTAAATTTCAAAGTCCACATCAATATTTACGATGTATGATGAAAGATTTACGAAATATAATATTTTAAACTTCTATTTTTTCTTTGAGACGAGCAAAAGGTTTAATAGAATGTGTCTTAGAAAAATACTTTATATCGTATCTATTCTAAAAATAGTAAAAAAATTTAAGAAGAACCGACCTAGAGTCTAGACGCGCTTGAAATCAATCTGTGAGGTGTTTGTTAAACAATTGACAGCACGGCTGTAATAATAATGATTACTGATACATAGTCTAGTTATGTATGAAGCTAAACATATTCATATTAAATTTTTTGGCATGAAAAATCTTACGTAATTGAAGAGCGGGAGTATCAGCAGACTGTACCTGTAAACAGCAAATATTCATACATTAGAAGCGGAGTCGGTCTTTGCTTAGGACGCAATAAGTGAGTTTGCTATTCAATTCCGGTACCTTTATACATATAAAAAAAAGCTTGTAGAGCGGACCCCCATTCATGTAAAAAGCGGCCGCTTTCAAACACGCACACACAAGCAAGCGCGAGTGTGAAAGTGGTAGAAGCGATAAGAAAAGTGTAAAGGTACATTAGCATGTGAATAGGGAATGATGATGTTGCGAACGAGTCTGTTCACGTGTTACTTTCCGAACAATTCTTCACCAAACTCACTTTACATTGTTAGGGTATGCTTGTTCTGTTATAATTATCTGTTATTTTTACACCTCGACATTTTTGAGCTTTACAGCAAGCTTTGACGAGTTTAAGACATAGTAAACTCAAACTGTGTGGGATTGAGAACGGTAATAAAAAAGCTGTAGGTATTGTCTGATAACTACAAGGCTTGGACATATGTCAGCGCAGTCATCCAATGATAAAAGTGTTGAAAAGCACTTGAAATTAAGTGTAATTTTTAATAAAAAAAAAACGACAAAAACAAATTCATATCTCCGGATAATAGAAACAGTCATTTAGTAGTAACGAACGATATCATAAAATATAATGTAGGTTATAACTTAGTATTATACGAGAAAAGAGTATTTTTTAAAGTGAATTCAGTGTGCAGCTGTGTATCAAGGTTTTAGCGTCAAAGTGGGACTGCTAAAAATAGGTCTCCGTTTAACTGAAAGAGTTTCGTCGCCAGCTATCTAGTGAAACCTGCGTCACTCGCATTCGCTGCCATTCAGGCAGCTCTTCAACGAGGTATACATTTTAATGGTAATGTTCACCATTATTTTGAGACTTGCTTTGAGCAAAATTCGCTGAAACTTATCTATGTTCCCTTTTTTCGTTCTTTCTTTTTCGGGCCGTGGGTTTGTGATGTCAAACTTTTGAATGCAGCCTTTGGGATCTTTGAAAAAGGATGTAAATAGTGTGAAATCATAAAAGCAACGCTTTCTTTGCTATCAACACTGCTAATCTGTTCTTTTCGCTTAGGACAAGCTAAGCCAAATACATGATGCTGTGTAGAGTGTGTTCTTTACATCTTTACATGTTCATTAGTAAAACACATCACATACCTCCAGAATTTGATCGCTGCCTTGAATAAGTTCTATGACATAGAATTTTGTTTTTATTGTACGATATGTATTGGACTATAATAAAGGGGGAGAGGGTTAAGAGTATACTATTTCTAAAGATCTTTACGATTTGTGAGTTTCGTGTATGACTGTACCAGCCGTTCAGCTGTCGACGCCAATGAAAGCGTCATAAGTATCGATCGCCCAATACGAAGCGATGCAGACACGCCGCCACTTCAGCGAGTAATGGATGTGCGGGAGCGCTCTGTACCAGCGTTGGGAGTGCAGTCAGCCCTGGGGTCCCAAGTTTAATGCGCCTCAAGATTAAGCGCAGGTGAGCACTTACAAAGAGCACCTACTTAATGTACTTTTGTAAAGTTTCGTTCCAATGGTTCAATATTCCACACGCAAATATTTTGAAGCTTACAAGAAATCTCATTACGGGTCCCGGTAATAAAAAAGTGTTGTATCAACTTGAATAATTTTTTGGTCCAATAGATAATAATCAATATTCATGAAATTATAATTAACAGCTAATAGAACGATCGATGATAGAGCGAAGTAGAAGGAGAAAGCAGAAAAGCAGACATCAAAAGATGTGTCAAACTCTAATAAGAAGATGAGTAAAGTAACTTTATTTAAAAAGCCTAAAGTAAGTAAGGGTGAAGATGAATGAATGTAGATCTACCATGGATCAATATCTAGTTAGGATTTTCTTCATCGGATATTTTACATGGTCTACAGGAGACTATAAATACAACAGTTCTTTTTACTTCAAGGAAGTTCTAAATTTTTTGAGAAAATAACAGTGTACCATACTCAACCGAAAAACATATTTCATGCGACGACAATCGGACCCAGTAATACTGTTACGGCGGTAGATTTACAAGTTGGTAGCTAGCCAAGCGGTTTATAAGAAACCCAACCACCATTCATACTACACCACAAGTGGACCTGGAAGCGGTTAACCGCTTAACCCGGTTCTAAAAAGTTAAACGGCGGATGTATATACCGTTTCTTAAATTCATATTATTGCATATGTTGCATCACACCAACGTATCACCGGAAGACATAACGCTAATATAATCTGTGGTCGCTTTTTGAAAATGATATATTCATTTCCGTCATTCAAGTTTTATATTCTGACGATAGTCTTTTGTAAGTTATTTACCTGAAATGACGATGAGTCGTTTATAAAAATACTTACAAAGCGCAGTGAAAACTTTGTAAATGTAAAAGTTTCATGAATACTATTAATAGCATCAACAACCACAAAAGCTGAAAAAACGCAGCTGAAACGGCCGCCGTTATAACTTCGTTGAACATCCGAAAAATAAACAGCGATTTTACGAATTGAATTCGTTATGTGAGAGAGAGTACACGTTACCTTGTTCCCCCATCTCGTATACAAGACACGGCCATAATTGAATCTACATTGACGCGTAATAGGAATATAATAGTGGGCCCCCGTTCGCGCCTATCTCGAAATATAATACAGGCGAGGTGGCGCGGGTTGGGTTCTGCGCGAGGCGACCCAGCGGCGCCGAGACCCCGCTTTCACACCGCTCCTGTTCAAAGACCACCATTACTTAATGGAGATAGGTGATAACTTAGAAAATAACTGAATAAGTTACACACCCACCTATATCTTCTTCTAAGTCGTATTTCCTCATGACTGAGGGTCGTGGTCATCATGTTTTTATTGAAACACACGACGACTCTCTTGGCGGTTATAATGTAGTGGTTTGCCATTGCCTTCTCCATTTCACATACTAGTCTGACCACTGATGGTCATAGCATAGATATGCAGGTTTCCTCACGATGTTTTCCTTCACCGTCAAAGCACGTGATATTAGTTGGTGTTTTATGCTAGCCCACCTATATACTACCACCTTTATTTTATAATTCGTAACAGTACTGCTCCCCGCTGTCAGTATATAAGAGCATGGGTCACTATCTACAGCCTCATTGTCACTTAACACATACAAAATATCTATGTTTATGTTTCATTTTAGAGATCTAAAATTTATCAAAAGTCCAACACCTGTCTAGCAAATCTCTAAAATTTTGCATATCGAACAGTTATTACTAAATTTCTTAGACGAATTATTACTAATGGCTTCCCAATCGTTTTTTAAGTGTTGAAACTAACAAGATATTGTAGATGTGCTATGTTGTTAAATTTAGGTGATACAAACAAATAAAGCAAGTAAAATTATTGACAATTAAATTCGCTGTTAAAGAAGTCCAACTAGTTATACTTAACTAAGTGTAAAATGTTCTCCAACGTGTCGACCAAACCAGGATAATATTGCAGACCATTAAAAAGCGAAAGGTTGAATATCTTTGCCACGTGTTTCGGCACGATAGATATCACCTGCTTCAACTTATAATGATGGGCAAAGTAGAAGGAAAAAGACGTGTTGGACGCCGAAAAAAATCCTGGCTACGGAACATAAGGGAGTGGACTGGTATCACCGACGTGGAGCAACTGTTCCGGGTGGCACAAAATAGGCAGAAATTCGCAGAACTGACGGCCAACCTCCAGTAATGGAGAGTACTTACTACTTACTACAACCTCCAGTACTTTAAGAAGAAGAAGTGTAAAATGGTGAACTCTGTGAGTAAACCGTCTGCGTCTGTCTGATATATGACGGAGTGTAATGTTACAGCGCGCGCCGCAGATTTCATACGGTCCGCGGGGATTCGTGCAGGCACGCGGCGTCGGGTTACTTTAGTAGTCTATAGAGTACGGGGAGCGTGTCGCGAATCAGAAGCTGTTGTTTCGTTACCAACAACCTCGAATGGAAAGTTGCGTTTTTAGGTACCGGGATTCGATCGCGATTAGTCCTCGTACTCGTCGTATCCGTTTTAAAGAAACTTAAGAAGATAGTAACAGTGTAAGAGTAATTTTCTTAGAGTGACAATTTTAAATAATTTTTGAAACTACTTACATATGTATAGTTTTTTGACGTGTAGTGATAATTTACTATATAACTGTATTTCACGAAATTGTATATTTCTTGTCGTAAGTAAGTTATGATTTTGTTTAGGGTATTCATTATTTCTTAAGATTTTGTGATCGTTAGTAAGAGAAGTGGGTTAATTTTTATTATTTATCTATATTATATTAAGATTTCTTTTTACAGACAATACTCGTATGTATCTTTACAAGTATCAAAATCATTCTCATGACCTGTACGTACAAACTTAAAGATTTTTTTTTTCTTATATCATATTCACTGATTCATTACAATAAAATACTCTCAATAGATCATGAAACAATCGTTGTAAATTAACAAACAGTAACAAAGCCATATAGATATTTTGTTATAGGCAATACTTTACGTTATTTAAATTATGTTTTAGTATAGAACAATACAGTTGCTGTATTACAACAAATATTTGAGTTATCGCCACTTCATTCGTCTCAAATTCAATTTCAGATTGGCTTATGTTCAAACACAACATGCGTTCAATAAAAACCTTTCATAAATAATCTATTCTTAGTATAACATATACAAATAGCTGTACTTATTATGTTATGCGTCATTGTAAACCACTTGATTATCAATATAAAGATTGTATCGAAATTAATTCTTAGTATTATAGTTGTTACGAAGAAAGAGTTTCGTCATTCATCCAATCGCATACAAAGTTGTCTTATTTTTAAAGTGTATCATAAACTTAGCGTTAACGGAACTCTATCAACCGCACATTATACCACGCTGCTACTCTTCAAACCATTTGTAACCTAATGACCTATATTTAAGTATTAAAATCGGTAGTGAACGCGATCTAGTGGCGCGTCAAATAAACAAGTCGCTTACAGTACATTCGGAGCCTTTAATCTGAGCATTGTGTCGAGATTAGAATAAGCCGACGCCTATATCGACAATGTACTCGTGATCAATTTATAGACGATAGCCGGCGAGTTTAGCGATCAATTGAGCATGCATCCGTTTACAATGATATAAGTATATATAATCATAGTATATTCACAATATTCAGTGCCTTGAACGCAGTGGAAAGCGTCACGTGGGCGACTTTACGCCGTCTGTTACATCCATACATATTAATATGCAATAAAATTGTAAACGTATTGGAAATGTAAAAATTTAATTAATTTAACTAGTAAACTATATTTTATTATCTACAACAGGTTAAACACTTGACCTTAATATGACATGGTATTGGTGAGAACGTAGATGGTGAAAGAAGTGTGCCGAGAAAAATGTTTCTCATATGCCGACAGTAAAAACATATCAATGCTGTTACGGTTACAGATTTTCAATACGAGGTTCGTTACTAAATAAACTCAATACGTGACACCGGAATCGAACCTAGGATCTATTATATACTCCCGGACACATCTATCGGCCCACCACCCAGTGTTCAAAGTTTCGACGGTGTCTAGTTAAAAATAAATGTTAGGTGGAGCAATAAGTTTTAATGCAGTTTTGAAGCAGATTTATTGGTCAACCCCTATGTATGTTTTTTTTATTTTTTTTGTAATTTCGAATTGATTTGGCCGGCAGAATTTTTACAGCTTAAGCGACAATTTCAGGCAGAGTATCCATATTTTTTGGTCAAAACAGACTCTAAGTTTAGATTTGCCTTTTTAAGGAACCAATAATCGGATACATCAAAAAAAAATATCCAACTTGTGCGAAATAAAAAAGTTTTCTCCATTCCTTGGCCGTTGAAAACAACGAACAGACTCGAATTTTCGTTTTTTTTTCATAATCCTGAATTCAAAATAAAAAAAAAACATACATAAAGGTTGACCTAAAAATCAGCTTTAAAACTGCATTAAAACTTATTGCTCCACCTAACATTTATTTTTAGCTAGGCACCGTTAAAACTTTTAAACACTAGGTGGGCCGATAGATGTGTCCGGGAGTGTATTTTCCTAATCTATTTTATTTACTCATTGCACTACTAAAGCATTTCTGTTAATGTTATGTTAGTAACATTTCTATTTCGGATTCAAACGACTATACCAATAATTTCTTAGATAAACTTCTGTTTTACTTGAGTTGGGATATCAAGGATTGGTTTTTTTCTGTAATGATGGCATCTGCTGTTCCTCAGTGTATGGAAGAATTGAATCACTCCGCCGCACCTGACGTGAAAGGAGTGAATGTAAATGGAAAGAGCTTGAATAGGCGACGTCGTCGCTGGGAATAAAAAGGAATTTCGTCCGTTCCCGTCGCTTGCCCAAGATGAATGGATAAGACATTCACTGTACGAAATATATAAATTTGTTATTATAACCAGAGAACCTAATACATTACATATATTTTTATCAGAAGTCTTGAAACGTTTTTATGTGACGTCATCGGTGTGATACATTTATACATAATAATGAAATCAATCAGAACGTGTACACCAGAAATTATCTATTTATAATACAATAAAGAAATATATTATATTAAAAAGGTATACATACAAACAGGTTCTATTTGCGGATCTCATTTGCGCGGGAGAAATAAATTCGTATTTAAATTTACGGATTCGTGTCGCCATTTTGGAATTATTAATTCGTTCACCGTCGCGCCCTTTACGTGACGTACGTACAAACGTATTCAATTGAGATTGAAAGTTTTATGTATATTATGTTTGGTACGTAGTGAAATATTTCAACAAATCTCTGTTATTATCTATGTACAAGGTGGGCCAAAAGAAATCAAACTATTGGTAGCCCAAATTGAATCACCAAATAGCGGCGGCTCACATTTAACCGATATCATCTTCTCGACTTGACCAATAAAATTTTAAAGGTTCAAACATAATCAAAGTTTTTGTTTAGAAAAAATGAGAGCCGAACAACATCGGACGACATCTTTAAACCCATCTTGTATATAAAATTCTCGTGTCACCGTGTTTGTAAGCAAACTCCTCTGAAACGGCTCGACTGATTTTAATGTACATTTTTTTTTTAATTTTCATGATTTAGCATTACAATACATGTAATCCTTAATTCTAACCCTTGTATCACCAACCCTATTTATAATAGCGGTATACTGTAATAATCAACTTTCAGTTATAAAACAATCAGTTCTCGTTAACTTAATATCTTATGTAAATCATTAGTACACAACGCGCGTCACGAGCTTCCGCTGAAGTTAATAAAGTTAACTGAATTTAAAATGTTAATAGCAGGTGTTTTGATATTTTTATGTACCGTTATAGTCTACATTCTCCTCTCAGTCCCACCATATACAATAATTTAGTTATTTCTTGTTTAACATCCAAAATATTCATTAGAAACAATTTACATGGTAAAACAACGTTAGAGCCGTGATAGCCTAGTGGTTTGAACGCCGGCCTTCCAATGCGAAGGTACCGGGTACGAATCCGGCCTGCGCCAATGAATTTTTCAATTAATGCGCAGTTAGTATAACACCAACTAATACCACGTGCTTTGACGGTGAAGGAAAACATCGTGAGGAAACCTGCATATCTATGTCGTGACCATCCATGGTCGGACTAGTATGTGTAATGGAGAAGGCAATGGCAAACCACTCCATTATAACTGCCAAGAGAGTCGTCGTGTGTTTCATCACACGTGATGACCACGACCCTCAGTCATGAGAAAATACGACTTAGAAGAAGATAAAACTAGCTGAACCGGCCAACGTTCTTTTCTTCTTCTTAGTCGTATTTCCTCATGACTGAGGGTCGTGGTCATCACGTGTGATTAAACACACGACGACTTACTTGTCAGTTATAATGGAGTGGTGTTGCCATTGCCTTCTCCATTTCACATACTAGTGCGAGCACGGATGGTCATGACATAGATATGCAGGTTTCCTCACGATGTTTTCCTTCACCGTCAAAGCGCGTGATATTAGTTGGTGTTATACTGCACATAAATTGAAAAATTCATTGGTGCAGATTCGAACCCGGTACCTTCGCAGTGGAAGTTCAAACCACTAGGCAATCACGGCTTATTTACGGTACTTTTAATACGCGCACAGAAACTGACACTTCCAGCTGCTGAGGTGTCAGCATATATATTTTTTCCACATCCGCAGCAGCCCGCCGTAAAACAATAAGTGGCCATTGTTCCGCGGCGGGTAATCATCGTAAAGCGGCCAACGTCTGCGCTTTTCGCCGCCTCTGGTTTTTACTGATTTGTGATAGGGGACCAAGTGGTACACCCCGGTGGGGGATTCGATAAAGCTTGCGTCCGACACACACAAACACAACGACATGTATATACATGCACATTGTACAGGAAAACTAATAACACCAATAACTAAGATTGTGAGAGGAGACGCTATTACTATGTGCCTTTATTATTGTATTAGGTATTGCATTTTGTAATGTTGGTGAAACAATATAATCGTTGTGTGGTTGTATAAAAAACTACTTATGCAAATAAATAAATAAATAAATAAATAACACTTAATGGAGACAAAACATAATATTTATGAATCTGATACCAGGTGGTAGGTCTCTGTTGCCGGAGATCGTCTGGGTGGGTACCACCGCAGCTCCTATTTCAACCGCCAAATAGTAGTGTGCAAACATTACTGTGTTCCGGTATGATGGGCGCTGTAACTAGTGTAATTACTGGGGTAACGAAAGTTAACACCTTATGTCTCAAGGCGACGAGCGCAATGTGGTGCAGTGTATACCATCTTAACTAGCGCCGCGTTGTCATGGGCAAGCGTATCACTTACCATCAGGTGAACGTCTTGCTCGTCTCGTCGCATAGTAGCATAAAAAAAATGTGATAATAAAACTGTTTTCTTACTTTAGATCCCAATACATCTCCTTACTATTAAAAACAAATTGGCATCCCATTATATCTTCTTAACCTTTGATGCAAAATGCAGATCAGAAATACCTTAAATAATTTAATTAAATTCTCATCATAATACAAAACTTTTAATCGCCTTTAAAAGCCACGCGATGAGAGTGATAGCTGAACTAACGCCACACGGCACACGTACTTTCTTCTCAATAATAGTAATATATAATTGGCTGAACGAGCGGTAAACCTTTGCCTTAACCGTTAAGATAGAAGAAATAAGCGTTCGAAATTCAAATGTAGTAATTTTGAAGCGCGATTTAAAAGTGCCGCCTTTAGATTCCCGAGCAGCGCGCCGCTCTCGACCTCGCTGAAGAATACTTCCGTGTTCCTAAGTTATGTCTGGAAATAATTGAATTGCACGGTTGGTGCAGTAACATCGCCGATAAAACCACGCTTTGGTTCGAGGTTCAAACTTCGAAGATCTACCCATATAACCTTTTTTTTTCTCATGTGGAAAATGGCCAGTCCACACCACTCTCAAAACCACACGGTGTACCTATTCTCGCATGAAGTGGAGAACGCAGGGTCACCTGGCCAGCGCCTGGCATTCTACTGCGTCTCTACTGCGATTACCTGCTTCCAGGTTCCTCTTTCAGATACGTCATATTACAAAGAGCGCGAGTACACACGCCTGCATCTTTCGCGCTTAGAGCAGCAGACTTTACCCCGGGCCTGCCGCTCCGTGGCTTACGTCAAGGAGGAAGGTGGCGTTAAAACTCCAACCGCCTGCGACCAATTTTACGTCGACGCATATCAAGGGTCGTCGTAGCCTCACGCTCTCGCTCAGACGATTCTTTTGCGGACATTATGGATTCGCAAAAATCTCTGACAGCGTTACAACCCCTACCCATATAACCTAACCTAACCTAACCTAACCATTTTTCAAGTATTTGTATATGTACTACTTATTTTATTTATAACCTGGTTGGTATTGGCCTATATCATTACGTTCCCACCGTTAGGAATGGAGGCATTATCTCATGAGGAATTTCAAAACTATTTATACAAGTTGGTGTCGACATTAAATTAATCATCATTACTACGTTTCGAAATAGTAATAAATGTAAGTTCAAAGTCGATTTCGTTATTTGTACTTACATAACACATTTTCTGATGACAGCCGTTATGCAGAGAAAGGTTGCATTTTCCGGACACTTGTAAAGAGGGTCCCTTTATGAGTTCCCAAGGTTGATCCTGGAGGGCAACATTCCCGGAAAACGTGCTCCTGGTAGACAACGTAAGAAATGGTTCGACGATATCAAAGAATGGACTAGTCTTAAATACCATCAATTAAAAAAGAATAGCCCAAGATCGGAAAAGTTTTCTCAATCTGACCGCAAACTTCAGTTTGAAGAAGGCACGTTATGATGATGATGAACACATTTTCAATATAATAACATAAGTAATCCTTATCAATATTTCTTTAAGTCAACACATGGCCATATTTTTTCTATGTCGCGAAATGAATGTCCGGAAGTTTCTGATGTGACGTCAAAAAAGCTTATGTGATATAAGCAACTATCGCGAAAGTCGTTGGTGACGGGTGTGATCGATACTTATCATATCACTACTCGGACATGTGTAACTTTAAGTTTCTCCACGTTGTACTTAGGCGACTATCCAGTCAGTCGAAATGTAAACATTGCAAATTTTATAACTTATTCGAATACCTTAGTCATAGGATAGAAGAATAATATTAAGAAGAATGGTATAAAAAATAAATAAAAACTTAAGAATGAAGATGTCAGTTATTTATATCCTTTTTTTGCTGATGATAAATACTGCATAATACTCTTCTAGTCCTTTTTGGGACACAAGCTTCTCCTGATTCTTACTATTCTTATCGTTATTACTTTACTGTTAATCAGAAATAGTGTAAACAGTCAACTACCAATAGCATCATCTAAAGTTATCTACTAATAATATGGCTATGATTATAATAAAATGTGATACTGCGTTATATTTCACTTCTCCAGAAGTTTCCACGGTATCGTTTTCGTCTTTATCCAGCGTGTATGTAAAAATTGTAATTTTAAACGCACCTGCACCGCGATAAGCATCTGGAAGCGATAAATTTACGACACGAACACGCCGTTAATAACCGAAGCGAGGTTTATGAAATGCGTGTCGCATACGACTTTCCCTTTTAGCACGGTCCCGTCCGTGCGACATAAATTATCTAGCGGTTTCGGAATAGCGAGCACGCTGCTCCCAGAGAGGTACAGAGAAGATGATGGTAACAGTAAGCATTCAGATATTTTACACTCTTTATTGTTCTTTATATTACACGATCACAATCATTTGAACTAATCAAAACTTCCAATTGCTATTTTGATATATACTCCCGTACACATCTATCGGCCCACCACCCAGTGTTTAATGTTTCGACGGTGTCTAGTTAAAAATAAATGTTAGGTGGAGCAATAAGTTTTAATGCAGTTTTGAAGCAGATTTATTGGTCAACCCTTATGTGTTTTTTTAAATTTTTTTTGTAATTTCGAATTGATTTGGCCGGCAGAAGTGTTACAGCTTGGGCGACAATTTCAGGCAGAGTATCCATATTTTTTGATCAAAACTGGCTATAAGTTTAGATTTGCCATTTTATGGAACCAATAATCGGAAACACCAAAAAAAAAATCCAACTTGTGCGAAATAAAAAAGTTTTCTCCATTCGTGGGTCGTTGAAAACAATGAACAGACTCGAATTTTCGTTTTTTATTTCATAATCCTGAATTCGAAATGAAAAAAAAACATACATAAAGGTTGACCAAAAAATCAGCTTTAAAACTGCATTTAAACTTATTACTCCACCTAACATTTATTTTTAGCTAGACACCGTTAAACTTTAACTAAGCCCACTAGGTGGGCCGATAGATGTGTCCGGGAGTGTAGTTTGTTTACTTAATGACCAGGTGAGGGAGGGGAGGGTTTACAGCAATTACTTATAATTACTTTCAAGCACTTAAATAGGTCAAGAGTTGATAATTCAAAATCGGTATCTCGAAAACCTCCACCCCTTCTTTTAATAGAGCACCCCTTATTCATGGTATAGAAAGTGAAAGAAAGCGAAATTTGTCACAAAGGAGACAATTTTTTTTTAGGCATTGCCCTTCTTTAGTTAAATCACAAACGTAATAAAACCCAAAGAACAGGTATATATGTATGTGTATATACGCTTTCGAAAACTACTCGCTTTCAGAACTAAATTTCATATCCAACTTTTCGGAAATTTATACCGGTTTAGAGGTTTCAAAATATCGTTCATAACGAACATTTGAAAATTCGGAAAAACTTCAGTTTTTTTTAAATACCATGCCTATGAACATTTTGAAATTTTATTAAGATCACATGGTCATTGAAAAATAATTTTCAAACATTTTTGAAACAGTCACGTTAAAAAAATGTTTTATATTATCTATAAATTGTAATACATATTTAGTTACGATTTTCATTTTGCAAATTAAAATGAATAATTTCTAAATTCTTCATTTTATCTAATGTTACTCCAGTCGCAATAATATAAGCTGCGTTGTAAATAATGTACAGCAATAAAAGTCGTCGTCGTGTCGTTCACGAGTCGTGAGCTAGCCAAATTTTAACAGACGATTTTTGTGTTACCATATTTATTATACTGTTAAGTTTCTAGAAAGAAAAACTTATAAGTCAAAGAGATTTTTTCTAACCTCCTTTTTCTTCGCCGCCATTAAAAGATATTGTAGTAATTACTTAATATTAGTTAAAATAATTGTTAACACACTAACATTACTGTTAAGTCAGTTGGTTATGTTAAAAAAATAATGCAAGTATTCAGTTATTTTTAATTTATTGTAAAATTAAAGTTTTGGCAAATTAAACTTTATATTTCACACCTTCTTTAATATGAATGATCATCGTTTGGAATTAGATGTATAGAAATTCTTTTGCGATTTTCGCTATTTATCTTTAATAAAATATATATAGCACAAAGCGTTCAGTGCAAGCGTCGATTTATTGTCTTATATCTGGCAAGGTACAGCGCCATTATATCTCTATTTTATGTCGCAAAAGAGAGCGCCGAAGTTTATACTGCCAAAAATAATTTAAAAACATCAAACTATATTAATATTTATAAATAATATTATATTTTTTATAACATTTTAATGGTTATAAGTTTAAAAAATTAAATAGTAACTGTTAAAGCTGAATCACTATACTCACCAATAGATGGCGTTACTAATTTTTTTTATGATTTTGGCGTTTTGTTTCAAGCAAATTGATTTAAAGTTAATAGATTTTAATTAAAAATTAAGTTATTTGCATGTTAAGTTTTAATATATTAGTGAAAACTCATAATCAGTGTTTTATTTTAGTCCCATCTCCCATTAAGGCACATTGATGTTTAAATTGTAAAGAAATCTGCCACTAGAATAATGTATAGTAATCCTAAGTAAAAATGTTTACGAGAATCTTTTTATCGTTTACTAAAAAGTTAAGTCGTAAGTGTCTCTTTTAAAGTTGCGTTCGTTAAGAAAATTTCTTTACATTATGAAGCCCAAATGAAATGCTAACGGGACACGGAGTTAGGTATTTCGCTGACATTTACGCGCTTTGAAATACCGAGACCGCTTTCGACTTTTTATTTAACTTATTTTTGCTTTGCTGAAGGAAAGTCATCGAGCATTAACAGCAGTTCCTTTCACTGTGAATTTGATTAAAATAAAATAGTATGTACAACGACACAACTTCAGCACCGTTAATAAAATATAATATGAATGAAAGCATTCATAGTTTACTAAGTTTTTTTATGTGACAACACTTGATCTCAATTTCATTGTCTATGACTTTTGTATTCTAAGTTAACCTCTGCGCTTTTAAGGCAGTTACAGGATAATAATTGTGTATTTTTGATTTCTGTATAAATCAGAGATACTTTTTATATAGTGCTAAAGTTATTTGAATATAAAATTCTTTTGATAAAGAATTTATTAAAGTAGATAACGAAAAATTTTTCAGTGCGGGTGGTCGACGGAAGTTATTACATCACCATCAATATGAAATGGGAATCTTAATCATACAATGGCCGTCCCAAGGTTAAACGGATGGGTGACCGATGCGTTTTCACGTACACAATAAATTTCCACGGTGTACACCGTGCGAGGTATTGTATCGGCGACGGGTCCTATTAATTTGATAGGGAACCCACTAATTGGTGAAACGTCCGCTGCTTTAATGCGCCGCACCCCGACTCTCCTCAACTTAACTTGTTAATTCTATCTTTACGAGCGGAGATAAATTTAACGTATCATCGATAATGAGAAGTTTAATGCTCCGTCTTTTAGTTTACTTCAACGTCCGCTTTCCTAATATCTTACGGTCCATAGATCATTGATAGATATAAATCATTTTCAGTTCGCTTCACTATTGACAATCGACAGATATTTTAACGGAGCTTTCACTTAATGTTAACTGGTTAGTTCTTGTCTTTTAAAACTCAACTATCTTTAGATGGTTTACGACAAACAAACTTTAACTTAACAAACTTACGAGATCGTATTTTATAAATAAAGCAGTCTAGCTTTAAAAAATTCTAGATCACATACAGAATAACATAACGTATGTTACATGTTACCGAGTTACAGTAAACTAACAAAATATCTTAATGTGTTGTGTATACATTCTAACTACCACTTCAATCTTTTTCTTTAAAAGTCAATATTTTATACTATTCTTCCATCTTTAATATTTTACTTAAGTATTAGAGACACATCAATTTAAATATAAATTCTGTAGTGGAACGCCATTTTGGTAACTAACTTTTTTATTCATCTGTTACTCGACACATATAATTTATAACCACCCAGCAACTAAACAATTATAACCAGCCAGCATCACATATACTACAATTTCAATCTGTCATACCTCCCACATTCACACGTCACCAGTCAGAGCTCACGCCTCGCACACAGCCCAAACACGAATGCAGCGAGAATCACAGTCATCCGCTATTTATAGCGAAACGACGTTACGGCATCCCCTCCCTTTTTCACTTTCAATCTTTTATAATCAATACACCTACTATTTTAATATCAAAATGTCGGTAATCACAATTATTTTTCCAATATCTAACATAAGTAAACGTTACATTAAAATACCAATTAACTTGTTGAGATAATAAAACTTAAACTACGTATAATCAGGGAGAGGGAGAAGTGAAATTCATTAAGCTTATTAAGTGAAATCTGACTTCATTCATCTGCTGATGTAAATCCTCCACTTTAACCTTCGGACTAGTTAATAGCGAATACTGAATCAAATCTGGTACGAATAGTTTCTAAAAGCTACTGCAGGTTTCGTAAAAAATTCTTTAACGCACTGCTTAAATATACTTAACTATCAATTCCATATGTCATTAAGCTAGAAAGCTAGCTTAATATTTATTTGTATTGATAAATTATTCACGGATATACAGATACGAATCTGAATGTGGTTAAACTAATCGCGGGTATTCGGTAAACGGATTAAGTGTAGGTACCGAATTAACATGGATTAGTTTGTATGTAGACTGAAATAATTTGATTATAATTATATTCATATGACTTAGAGTAATATTAGTTAATAAGTAATAATTAAGAAAATATTAAAGGTTAAGTATGATTTTCTATTTTGCATGAACATATAAAATAATTGTAAAAAAAAAAACTACAATTTTATTAAGCTCTTTGATAGGTATAAAGTTAGCTAAAATATTGACAGAAAAAACTTATTTCAACAACTTAAAATAACTTAAGTTTATTTATACAACTGCAAACACGAAACTGTAACGAAAGAGACAACTATAAACGTATTTATGAGGTTAAAGCTGTGAGAGAGTGAGATGAAACGCGTTTCTTATGTTTCCTATCCTTTGTCTTCTTTTTGTACTTCTACTCTACCGCTGCATACGAACATATATGAAGAGAGAGTGTAAGAGAGAGAGAGAGACAGAGAGAGAGAGAGAGAGAGAGAGAGAGAGAGAGAAAAAAGTTAAAATTTGTTTTTGTTGTATTAAAACTAACAATTTCTGTCTTTATTATAATTTTACTTTTTTACCTTTAATTTGTATCTATCTCTATCTCCTTCCTCCACAATGTACTCATATCATTTTTTATAACAAATTAACCAGAATGCAAAGTTTCGTTTCTGCAGCGTGTGAATTCACACGCGATTTTTTTTTTCAGGCCCGTTTTCAGGCGTACATTTTTTTTTCGCTAGTTTTATGACTAACATATGACTGGCAAACTGTCCGGAATTTCCATCCGCCGTTTATCGCGCTTTGTGAATACGCGGATTTATTATTTTGTTTGTTCATCCGGGCGCGCTCCGTCTGTTTGTTACAACGTTACTAGCCGGCTCTTTTTTTTATTTATTAATTGTAACCATAAATTTAATGATTTCCGTTTAACGTTCTTTATGGGGAAACGGTTTTAATCTAAAATCTATTTGAAACTTACATCCGACGAATAAATACGCGAAGATAAATAAATGCGGAGTAAAATGATTCAAGTATTTATAAGTTTAATGAAGAATATTTAAATTGAAGTTGATATTTAAAATACACATACAAATTTGTCTAAACAAGAAACTTACAAATAAACTTTATACTCTTCATGAAAGGTAGATCAATTTGTAAAACTACACACTTACTGAACTTGAGCTTCAAGTGAAAGAAAACCTATCTATACTTAGGTTACTATTGTGGACATGTGACAATCTCCAACTCCCATTTGGACAGCCTTAACTTTATTGTAAGAGACGGCCTTGAATCGTATCAGTAGCAACATTACTCTGTTTATGTATACCAGTAACTGTAAATCAAAATTAAGCACGCCATCTAAAAAATATGAATAAAACGAAGTAGCCATATGTTAAAGATAACTTAAGCAATAAATTGCGAAGTAAACAAACTTATGTGCGGTTACATCGTACGCGGAAAAATCGTAAAAAAAACGAAATCTTACGTAGACGCCGTGTATGGGATGTGGCGCGTAACTTGAAACCCACTTGGGGTTCCGCGCGAAACCCTTTTCAAGGGATTCTCTGGTGTTAGTTGTTCAATAACTGTTCGCCGACTTGAATACAAAATCACTTATATTATCATTCAATGGCGTAGAGAGAAAAATAACGCGTGAATCTTTTGATGTGTTGAAAATGTAACTTAAAATAAAATTAAGTAAAATGAATTGAAAACAAAAATAATACAGTCTTAGATATTTTTTCTAACGCTAAACATTACTGTGATCCAGTTTGAAAAGTAGTGAAATTACTGCGGTAACGAGACAACATATTTCTCGAAACGATAAGCACAATTTAGTGCTGTGTTACCTTAACTGACGCCATTTTGTTACGGTCACGTATCACTTACCTTCAAAAAATTAATAATCTCAAGTTTCAAATATACTGTAGCACAGTAAATTATCGTAATTATTCAAATACATCGATTAAAAAATATGTTATGTCCGTTTGTATCTCATTATTAATAATAACGAAGTATAATTTAATTGTGAGCGTGGAAAGTACACTTAAGTTGTTATATGTATATCAATTGCGATACAAAATATACGTGGTAATAATAATTAATAATCGATTATGTTATTATACTTCTCACGTCCCAATGGCCTCGATGACAACCGTCCGCGATACAAATGTATCAGTAACTTAACTGAAACTTATTACCATACGAATAAAGGTTTAAATTGAATAAGTGAGTATAAGCGAACGATAACATGAAGCGAAATTGTTAAACAATATCTTTTAGTTCATCGTTCTATAATAACACTTACGTGTATGTAAATAAGTGTGATAATCACACATGATGATAAAGAATCTAGTCCATTCCGTAGTTAAGACGTTCGCGGAAAAGAATGTAGTTTTATTTGCAGGAATGTAATATAATAAAAAGGGGTTAATAAGTTTAACAGATATATTATTAATGTAAAATTAAACTCAAGTTTGTCAATACCGCAGCTCTTGATGCAACAGCTTTGAACCTTGGACCTTTGTGAAACCACTGCGCCAGAGGCAGTAGTATGACTTTAATTACTATTATCTAATATTGACTAAACGTTTGAGATACATCCCCTCATCTTTAGACTAGGTAACAGTAATGTTTTTGTTATTATTCTTTTTTTTTTATTATACTATGCGACGAGACGAGCAAGACGTTCACCTGATGGTAAGTGATACGCTTGCCCATGACAACGTGGTGCTAGTTAAGATGGTACACACTGCACCACGTTGCGCTCGTCTTGAAACATAAGGTGTTAAGTCTCGTTACTCCAGTAATTTCATTAGCTTACTCATACATCACATTTCAAGCTAGAACACAGTAACGTTGTCACACTACTGTTTGGCGGTAGAAATAGGAGCTGTGCTGGTACCCATCCAGACGGTCTCCGGCAACAGGGACCTACCACCTGGTAGAATAGAATAATATATTCTACTAATCAACCAGACGAGCGAGACATTCACCTGATGGTAAGTGATACCCTTGCCCATAACGCGATGCTAGTTAAGATGATATACACTGCACCACGCTCGTCGCTTTACAAAAGTTGTTAAGTCTCGTTACTCCAGTAATTTCACTAGCTTACTCGTACATCACATTTCAAACCGGAACACAGTTTATCACACTACTGTTTGGCGGTAGAAATAGTTACTAATGAAGTCACTGGGTTTTTTTTATACAATTTCTACTATGCACGAACAAAGCTGATGAATTCTCTTTTGCTTTTAACTTACTTCCGTTAAGTATTCAAGTATCAAGGTTATCGTAATGTGATCTTTCGTAAACACCTCTTTGTCGTATACGCCGTTTACCTGAACGTATAGATGTCAACAGTTCTCCTTTAACGTCACCTTCCTGTTTCGCAACACAGTGTGTACGTTGTGTTGCGTTTCCTCCTATCGGCGCACTATCGGACCTTTATCGGTCGTCGACGCGTGTAACGATTTCTGTGCTAGATACCGACGCCATATTTGTACAGCAAACATCGCCGCCGCGTTGCCTTTTGATGTTTTTAATATTTACCAGCGGAACGGACCCGATGCGAAGTCTCTACGAATGGAATACGCAGCTAAACATTTGTTAATCTTTTTCTAAGTCGTATTCCCTCGTGACTGAGGGTCGTGGTCATCATGTGTGATGAAACACACGACGACTCCCTTGGCAGTTATAATGGAGTGGTCTGCCATTGCCTTCTGCATTTATCCATACTAGTCTGACCACAGACAGTCATGACGTAGATATATATCCTCGCGATGTTTTCCTTCACCGTCAAAGCACGTGATATTAGTTGGTGTTATACTAACTGCGCATAAATTGAAAAATTCATTAGTGCAGATTCGAACCCGGTATCATCGGAGTGGAAGGCCGGCGTTCAAACTACTAGGCTATCACGGCTCTTTATATCTTTGTTAATCATAAAACAACAGAAAACCAAAAATATTTTTGATTAATTACTTTAGATATTTTACTTTATTAATTGTAGTCTTGTTTTGTAATAACACAAATATCTTTATTATTATAACTAACTTATAAATACGATATGAAAAGTAGTGAATATACCAAAACTTTTACTGCTGGTAGGTATCTGTTGCCGGAGACCGTCTACGTACCACCGCAGTTCTTATTTCTACTGTCAAACAGTAGTGTAAACATTACTGTGTTGTAGTTAAAGGGCGCTGTAAGCTAGTGAAATTACTGACAATCTTAAGTCTCAAGCGATCACTTACCATCAGGTGAACGTCTTGTCGCTTAGTACAATTAAAAAAAATGTGTTAACAGTCTAAGTCTAAGTTAGAAAGAGTAGGAAGTTGTTTTCACAACAGTTTTTTTCTTATTATATTTGCTTATGATAATATCTCACGCTGATCTTATTCGCATTGGAGAAAAAGACCTTAACAGGATTTCCTTTTGAAAAGCTATATCAGAAATTCAGAATAACGTTGAATAAAGTCCCCGTTCGCGTTCAAAGGCCGTATTCTTTATGGAGCACCGATAATGCAGCCTTACAGGCTTTGTGTCCCATTGTACGCGTGCATGCATGCACCATGCGAACCCGGATACATGCATAAATCTTTACCCGAGCGAGCCGGTTTGTACTGAACTTACTCGAATATATTTGTTTACTCTTGAAATTGCTGGGATATACTCAACTTACAAGATGATTTCACTGAATCGAGTTGTTTTACTTAACAAACCACATTTACGCTGTTTTAGTATTAAGTTAAGGTGATTTTTTAGAGAACAGGAGTCACATAACATTTCCATTATTGTGTAATCCGTTTATAACACATTTCGACTGAAAAAGACTCTTTACAGTATAAAGCTTTTTATACAATCAACGCGTTAACTTAACAAACAAGTAAATGTTTTTTTATAACGTTTAGGTGGCATGTTTGTTAAAGCATAATAAAGCAATAATAATAATTATTGATTTATTGAATGGATGAACGAATTATAAAGATTTTCGTTTATTTTTAAGTGATTTTTGATAGAGGTCTCAATGAACATGTAACAGCAATGCCACTGTCTTAGGTCGTCTAAAAAATCTAATTTTATTCTAATTTTCTACAAAGATTGTTTTGATTCATTAACTATAATGATTGTATATTAATCATTAAACAATTCTGTTAATAATAAACTGATGCAATAGCTAAAATTACTAACCTGATTAGTTTTGAAAAAGTTTGAATGGGTTCACGTCTCAAACATAAAGCGAGAGCTAGTCTTATAAGTGACTTTCCGCGAAATTCATTTAAACAAATATCGGAATATATGTAAATTTCACGAGGCTTATGCCATTGAAACATATTTTCATGTTCCACACTCACGACACGTAGATATTTTACATGCGCATTATGAAACTTACGACCTCGCTGCGTAAGGTTAGACAAAATTCGCTTAGATCACTAAGTGGTTCTAGCACAAAGAAAATGCGTAGAAATAACATATACTGAATTTAATGTTATTCTCTATATTATTATTAATTAGAATATACTCGTAATTACTGGTAGCACATTCTTTTACCTATCTAGATTAACAAAAGAACAGAGATCAGTTATCTGTAAGCGTTAGATCAATAGCGAATGAAAGTAAAGAAAAGATTATTTACTTTAAATGTTAGTACATTATTAGAACTTCTTTACTTAACAGCTAAATTTATGATGATCATCAACCGATGGACATCTACTCCTGGACTCTCTTTAATAAATCGCTAATGATATTTGAATAGCAACTACTAACCCTCATTACTTATTAACCTGTGATTTGTATATTATTTGATGATCTAGATTTTTGGTATTCCTATATCTTCGTTACTGAGCTATCAAGCAAAAAAAAGGGCAGCGCTGAATTGATATTTCTCTCCGGTATTCTCTCTGTGTAATTTCACTGCCGCTGCAGCCTTTCGCCACTATTGTGCAGTAGGCGAAATTGGTCCGCGTAAAATTTACGAGCGCCAGGTAATAACCGGTTACGTCTAGACATAACCGGATTATTGTCCGGAGTTATGCCGGCCGTGTACATGTTTTATTGACGTACATATATTATGCAGCCGCGATAAAGTTTAAGATTAGACGAGAAAAAAAATCCTCTTACAGAGAGAAACATAAACACTTTTAAAATATTGATTTTTCTTCTTCTTAAAGTGCCTCTCCATTGCTGGAGGTTGGCCGTCAGATTTTTACTCAAGTTAAACTATTAAGTTACGATAACTACAAATATTTTTTTACTACATTACCATTAAATCTAATTTGGAAGTATATGTCGGCGGACGGCCAGAGCTTCCGCAGGAATTCATGGCGAAATGAAACTTCCGAGTACAGAGACAACTTTATACGTCAAAAGCAGAATACTAAATCAATCGAACTCGATGACAGCGAAGAAATTATACCTTGTTCGGTTGTTTTTCAATTACATGTCTATTTTTATTACTAATACAAATGTAAAATTACTTGACTCTTTATAATTACAAGAACAATATAAAATTACAAACTATTTATACAAAACTCGAAAATGAAAATGTCTTCCTTCGTTAATTTGGTTCTTAATTGTATCGATTTTAGTAAATTGAACGATATGACAACAAAGCGGAAGTGTCGGTAACAAATCCTAATAATAAGTTTAAACATTTTAAAACAAGATGGCAGCACCACGTGCGCCCAAATATACTTAATTTTTTAAAGTCACAGCTCAAAAAGGAAAATTTATAAAAAGTACTATCAAATATCTTTATTAAGAAACGTCTAATCTATAATTTTCTTTATAAATGCAAGCGGTGATGGTTCAGATCTTAATAAGCTTTTCGTCTCGTAAAAGCATGGGTTCGATTCCCAATGAAATTGAACAGGTGTAAGTATAACTTTCGTATACAGGAGACGTGTGTCAAATCTAACTTGACAAGATTGGTGGATCCATTACTTTTGATTAATAAACGTTATCATTTTTATGTTCAAAAAAGTTACCATCGCTCCGAGCAATTACATGTTGAGCAATTAAGTAATTAAAAACTATCACGGGAGATTTTCATTATCGCAAAGCTTTCTACCGCGCCGACATTTTGTTATTAACAACCGGAAGTCGTTGATTGTGTAAGTTGCGTATCTGTTTTATAGATGCGCAGCGTTGGTGTTCTCTCTTATAATTAACCGGAGTTCTAAGTAAAATTTAATTAACACCGGATCGCCGATTTCGAAGCAGAATTTTTGAACCCTTTTAGCGCGAAGCTTTCAGAAAGTTGCTAAATATTTTTGTGTTTGATTTTTCAGACGGCTCTTTATCATCTACATTTATCTGGGACTTAGTTACAGATTCACGTTGTTTTAAGTGATGTTTTGCATTATTTATACGATCACAAAAAAACCTCGTTAATTTCTTTTCAAAAAGAGTACAATTTAATAAAGATAGTTTGAGTTTGAGATTATGGATGGTGAAATAAGCTCGTCTACAATATCCTTGTTCTTATATACTTCCAGACACATCTATCGGCCCACCACCCAATGTTTAAAGTTTCGACGGTGTCTAGTTAAAAATAAATGTTAGGTGGAGCAATAAGTTTTAATGCAGTTTTGAAGCAGATTTATTGGCCAACCCCTATGTACGTTTTTTTTTAATTTTTTTGTAATTTCGAATTGATTTGGCCGGCAGAAGTTTTACAACTTGGGCGACAATTTCAGGCAGAGTATCCATATTTTTTGGTCAAAACTGGCTCTAAGTTTAGATTTGCCTTTTTATGGAACCAATAATCGGACACATCAAAAAAAAAATCCAACTTGTGCGAAATAAAAAAGTTTTCTCCATTCCTGGGTCGTTGAGAACAATGAACAGACTCGAATTTTCGTTTTTTTTTACATAATCCTGAATTAAAAATTAAAAAAAAATACGTAAAGGTTGACCAAAAAATCAGCTTTAAAACTGCATTAAAACTTATTGCTCCACCTAACATTTATTTTTAGCTAGGCACCGTTAAAACTTTTAAACACTAGGTGGGCCGATAGATGTGTCCGGGAGTGTATGTTGATCGTTGTGATCATAGCGATGTTGGTTCACTTAAGCAATGTATCATAAAGTTGATAGCGAAATTGTTATATGTTAATTAGTACCAGTTTAAAATTGGAGATTGATCAATCCAATTGTAAATTGTGACAGATGACAGTGTGATCTAGCCCCCTGTCACAGCAGCGCTCCGCCGACAGATGGCGGGCTCCCAATCAGCGGTAATGAGATCCTGGCATTGTATGCGCGGCGAGACCCACGGAGCTTATTGACGACAAATGGCGCGACGCTTACGGATAGATGTCTACCCTCCCCAAACCCCCAAACTTACAAAAAGAGTGCAACTACACTCCCGGACACATCTATCGGCCCACCTAGTGTTTAAAAGTTTTAACGGTGTCTAGCTAAAAATAAATGTTATAAAACAAAAAACGAAAATTAGAGTCTGTTCATTGTTTTCAACGACCCAGGATTGGAGAAAACTTTTTTATTTCGCGCAAGTTGGATTTTTTTATTGATGTTTCCGATTATTGGTTCCATAAAAAGGCAAATCTAAACTTAGAGCCAGTTTTGACCAAAAAATATGGATACTCTGCCTGAAATTGTCGCCCAAGCTGGACAACTTCTGCCGGCCAAATCAATTATAAATTACAAAAAAAAAAAATATAAAAAAACATACATAGGGGTTGACCAATAAATCTGCTTCAAAACTGCATTAAAACTTATTGCTCCACCTAACATTTATTTTTAACTAGACACCGTCGAAACTTTAAACACTGGGTGGTGGGCCGATAGATGTGTCCGGGAGTATATTTGTATAACGAAAAATATTTTTTTATCAATAATAACCTGCTTGACTTCTCGTGATCGCAATGTTGAGTTTCATGCGACAGCCGTAACACAACAACGCTGTCACGATAGCAGATTTATAATATGATGGTTCTAGTTCACCACAACTCTGTCCAGAATCGAACCGTGGACTTATTTATTAAAAATAAAGAGGTTAAACCATAAAGAATTATTTAAGCATAAAAACTTTCCTTATAGGTAAATACCATGTAACATTTCATGTGTATGTCTGTTGGTATAAATGTTTATATTAGCTGTTAAAAATTAAGATTTTCCGATTTTTAATGAAACGATCTCACTGAAATTTTAGTTAACTTACTTAACTTTAATATTGATTTAGACCATATTAACTTTCATTTGTAAAACACATTTTTTTATAAATAACCTTTGAAGTTATGTAAATTTATAACAGTACAATATGAAATGGCAGACGTTAACAGATTTCATTACAAACATAATGAATAAACATATAAACGTTGTATGTATACCTAAATTGTGAAAGAAACTGAAATCAAACGGCAAAGTTAATAAGATATATGATATCTTACTTGATCCGTAACAAATACGTCTAACCTTATGAATAAAATGAAGGTTTTATTAGGACGAGATGGCAGACTGTAGATAGTATAGGCTAGACTTAACAAAACATTAAGCGACCTTGGACAATGTTAATATTTATTGCCGGCGACGATCTTTTGGATGGATGACATCATTTAATCAAAGCTGGTAGCAAAATAGCAAAGCAGAATTAATTTAAGGAGCGGTCTGTTTTGTATATCACATATAGCAACGAACTGTAAAAACTTCTGAACTTTGTCTATGCATTTTCAAATTTAACGGTATGATGGTAACTTACATAGGAAAAGCTACTTCTCTCTCCGATGACCTTCGCCGATTAATTGCGATTGTAAACAACAGACCCACAATTGAAGAAACTTATCAACATATCATAGAATAGACTGAAACGGTGATCATGATAGATAAAGTCGAGGAAGTAATCACCTACACTGTGTTACCTGATCCTATCCAATTATTTTTAATAAATATCAAAAACAGTTGAAAAAGGATTATCAAGGATTACAGTCATGACCTTAGAATACTCATTAGTAAGTAGTCTGGGATTTAAATTATAACCAAACCTATTCAAATTTAAAATTGACGGGAAATTATTGGTTGCTTCATCATCATTTGGTGATAGTCCAATGCTGGATACAGTTCTTATCTAAATCTAATAATATCACCAGGCATTTCGATAAACAATTTATAAGAATAAAAGCTTGATACTTGTTTTTCGTTACGAGCTCAAGGTTAAGGAATTGGAGGAGCGTACCATTAATCTTTGTGATTGTTTCTTGACTTCCAAACGCTGGCTAATCCGGCTCGGTGTAAAGGTATTCCCGCAATTTATATTCGCGGTGAAACAATGGCGGCGAGAGGAAAAACATCAACGGATTTCGCGTTAATTTATTAGTCCGAAGCGATGAACTGGCATACTCGTGTTGCTTACTATACAACGGTCAAACATAACGTGGGTCAAAAGAAGTAATCCGATTTTGTTTGGTTCTTATTTGTACTACTTTGCGACGAGACGAGCAAGACGTTCACCTGGTGGTAAGTGATACGCTTGCCCATGACAACGCGGCGCTAGTTAAGATGGTACACACTGCACCACATTGCACTCGTCGCCTGAGACATAAGGTGTCAAGTCTCGTTACCCCAGTAATTACACTAGCTACAGCGCCCATCAAACCGGAACACAGTAATGTTCGCACACTACTATTTGTCGGTTGCAATAGGAGCTGCGGTGGTACCCATCCAGACGGTCTCCGGCAACAGAGACCTACCACCTGGTTTGTTTTCTAAATGAAAAACTTTGATTCTGTTTATTTGAACCTTTAGAATTTTATTGGTCAAGTCGAGAAGACATCGGCCAAATGGGCGCCGCCACAATTTAGTCTTCCAATAGGCTGATTAAGTGACACCTTGTTTTAACTATAGTAATGAAATATAACGTCTATTGTTATTGGCATACGTAAACTTACTATTGAGTTAATATTTTATTTTATTTTAATATTTTCGGTGGACTTACAGCTGATACAGGAAAAAATGAAACAAATAATACGGAAGGCCAATTATAAGTCCACACAACTAAGTTAAGAACAGGTATACATTGACAGAAGAGTAGAGAGAAGTGTGTATATAGATAGAAAAGTTAAATTAGTTATAAGGCTAAAAGAAAAAAAAAATAATAATAATAAAGTTGCCTAAGTATATTTTTTTACTTATTTATTTAAAACTTTATTTGCACACAAATAAATAATGTACAAAAAGGCGGACTTAATGCCATAGGGCATTCTCTCCCAGTCAACCTCGGCAGTGGGGAAATGCAGTGGTAGGTGAGGGTAAAATAGAAGTTTTGTTTTTAAAAGAAAATTATATAAAAAAAGAAGATATATACTAATATATACATATAAATACATACATAAAATATGAATACTTATATATACACATATACATAAACATAAATAAATACATACATAATTAATATATACATAACATACATAAGAATTACTGTTCTATATCCAAGTAAAACCTCCTCACCATTCTCTTAAAGATATTTTTGTTTGGAGCCCTTCTAATATCGTCGGGTAAGGAGTTCCAGAGTCGTGCTGCCTGAACTGTAAAAGAGTTACCGACGAAGCCAGTGAAGTGTTGTGGGATACTAATTGTTAAATTTGTAGTTAAGCGGGGGTCCCTGTCATGGGTTGAAGAAAGAAATTGAAAGCTACCTTTAAGGTACAAAGGAGTATAGTTATCATCGTATAAAAAAAAGTTTATTTAATTTCTTCTTCATTTGTGACGCTGAGGTGTTAAATAGGTCAATATCAACTAGTGAAGAAACTGAGTTGAAGTGTCTGCCAACTCTTATGAAATAAGAGTTTAGTCTATAATTCGTTTCGTATCTCGTCAAATAGCTTCAAAATATTATATTTGTTATTAAAAAAATTCATTGGGCGTTATCTAATGGAGTGGTGATATAACGGCGCCATTTTTCGCGAACGCGGGCGATTTTTCCCGCCTTTTTGCCGGTCGGCGGGCAAACATTTTTCACTGTGGGTCGTTTGATCGACACCCCGTATCGGCGTAATTGGCCTTTGTAGGTGAAAATTGTTGTTTAAACGTGGCAACACTCACCGGAGCTATCCGCACGCTTACACTAGTTAAACCAATTTTTTTTAAAAGACTCCTTTTCCATATCGTACGGATACACGAGTTTTTACAGAGGTTATAATTAAACTTATCTAAAATACATTAATTGGCCGTAGGTCTCTGATATCTAACAAACAGTAGTATACAAATATTACTGTGATACAGTTTTATTGGATTTTATGTATCCAAGCGACGATCTCGTTGCGAGAAATAAAAACCATCAATATCGATTTAAAAGTCTCTCCCGCTATTAAAATTTTTGGGACAAATAAAATATTGGACTTGAATGCAGTTCAAAAATGTTTATTCATGAGCTCAATTACAGCGGAGGCTTTTAAAAATTGTAAATTTTACTTTATCTCCTGTACACATCGCTATCTCAAACGGAACATATGTAAATATCACGACGCACAACCATTACTTTAAACATTGACAAAATTATCATAAAACTATTAAAATTTAAAATAAAACATTACTCAACCGCCGATAAGTTCCCGCTTTAATATACAACATAGATTATATACAATAATTTGTCAAATTCACAAAAGATTTATAAATCATTTCACTATCTGTTATGTGGCAACACTTGCACCGACCAATTTGTAACTGCTGACATTTTTTTCATTGTGCATTAAAGAAATCATAGCCGAAGACAATGGCGACCTTTCATAACAAATCAGATAGCTCTCAAGCACGGAATCAATTCCGTCGCGTGATCGATGTCCCGGGTTCGATACCGAAAATGAGTTGCCATGTCGATACGTAATTGTGATTAATATTTGATACGATTCGATTCGCTTTCTCTTAGGGTGCGGTCGGAGGCCGGGCTTCGAACAAAGAAATACAATTGTTGTAAGACTAATCTACAACATCAAGAATACGAATCGGTCTGTTACTTTTAACTTATAAACCGATGATTATATTTTTAAAAAATTTTGATATTTAAATGGGAAGAGACTTCATGGGAATTTCCTCAGACCGCACATTTAACTTGCGGCGACTTTACGAACTCATTTGACCATACAAATAATTCCTGATGTGAATAATTTTACTCGGCCTATATTTACAAGTATTCTGGGAGTCGGGTAACTTGACAAAGTAGCGACCGCGGGGGTCACCCTCCGACAAAAGTTCACAATAACAATTCACACAACGAGATAAGTAAAAATGCGAGCTTATTAAACCGTAAAACTTAATAATGGGGAGTCGAAAGTCAACAATGGCCGAATCCGAACGGCATTATTCGCGCCCGATATTAACGGCCGCCATTTTGGAAAGCGCACGGGGTCTAATCTCACCCCAAAGCGTTCTTTTATTCAATGGCACGCAGTTGCGAGTGCTGTGACGTCATTCCGAATAAGCAACGAATTATTAAACGTACTCTGCTCAAGTAGACATATATTCAGTGTATCGACAATACTTTCCAAGTTTGCTAGAAAACTAAACATATAGCTGAATACGTTACAAAATAATCTAGTTTGTGTCTAGAGTTAACGTTACTAACTTAAACTACTAACGAAAATCATGCATTTAATAATGTCCATAAACCACTTTAAATGCAAGTCTCCGTTTTAGTCTTGTTTTGGAAATTTCAGTAATTTTGTTTTAGGTAACTCCAAAATTTAAAAATCGTAAATGCTTCTTCATTATTACATATTTTTTAATAAATGTCCTAGATCTTGTTATAAACAATTACTAATGCTAAAGATGGTCACTATTGCTAGTAAATACAGTTTCTTGTAATATAATTGTTTTATTATTATTTCATTACATTGTTTATGTAATAAAAATAGTGATGTCTTAGGCCAAATATCAGAAAACGTAAATATATCTTATTGATACGTACTTTAAAACTAGTATTTTTACTTAATAACTATTTGATTAATATATTCTATACGGTGAAGATATTTGACATAATTTTAATACAAGAATTTTTTTTTATAAGAGAATATTGATATTGTATGAGATGATTTTCAGTTTACCGATTCTTTTGTAAAAAAAAAAGTTTAATTAAATGAGGTTAGTGTAATAAGTATAAACGAACCAAAGGCCCGGTACCGTTATCGCGTAGCCGCGTAACAGTATCAATGCCGCATACTACTGCGCACCAATTCGATGATGGCAAGGGTCAAACAGCAACTTAAAGGGATCAACATAATTAAATATTAATAGCAAAAAGCATAAAGTAGTCAATGTTAATTAAAAAGTGTTTTTCTTAAGACGGGTAATACGTTATTTGACGATTTTACCGGAGACTAGTAATGATGAATCAGTTTAAAATTTCGCGTGACGTATGAGTCACTTAAGGATTTAAGGGCGTAAGAGTACCAAAGCTGGTTCCGAACTGGTACTGGCCGACATTCGTGATCCGGTCGGTAATTACTTTGAATTCACCGGCCCCAGTCCCACCGCGGCCTAATGCCGGTGCGAGCCCGCGCCACAGACTATACAACAAACAGAGATCGCTTGTTGCTCTTATTGCGTAACACGAACTCTCTGCGGTGATTACACTCTCGTTTGATCTGTATTACAAACAGAAATGCAAATGAAAATAATGATAAATATATTTTATCTGTATTGACCTTCACCCCTTCTCAAGTAGAGTCAAGAGCACGCCAGCTATATTGGATTCATGGATTACGATGAGGTAAATGAAAGGAAAATATTTAGTTTTGATTAACACAAGTTGACAGTTAACAAAAAAGCACGAGAGGAACGCGGCGGACATTTTGATGTGACGCCACAGCTGCGCCACGTGTTTACACATTTTTATACTTGCGCATATTTTAGTATTCCCTCTTTAGGGGGAGCTCAATTTATCAATGACAAATTGAAAATTTATTTAAAACATGTTCAGTTTTTGATCTTCAACTCGACCGATGAATGTGCTGTCTCATGGTATACAGATTATTATGTACGGGTTGCCCCTTTTTCACAACATGTGTCAGTATTACAGTGCACATTCCTGAAACTTCAGAAAAAGAATGGCACTCCCCAATATTATCATTATATATATGTACATATTAAAAAAACATAACTTTTTTTTTTTTTTTACCTATTATAAATAATTACATATACTATTTCTACTCCCTAATTAAACAGATGGACTAAAATATTATTGGTTACTAGTATAATACTACACTACTAATACTACACATTATCTCCAAGAACTTTGCTCATTATTGTTGACGAATGTATGGCTGCCTGCTTCTGTAGAATGTTAATATTTATTTGTGCATCAAGGATGTCACAGTACCTTTTTATATTTTTGGCTACTACTCGTATACAGATTATTATTATAATGATGTATAATTGTAAATAATTCTAGTATTTTGTTATAATTGTGTGTTTAACAGTTTATAACTTTGTGTTACAGTGCGATAAAGTTTATGTTTAAATTTCAAGCAGTAATTAAAAATTTTAATGAAGTTTTCATTTACCTTCAACCTTTGTAATGACGTCATAAATATCGTGCCTTATCCTTATATTTAAATTCGGTGTCCACGAAAATGTAAATCATCCTTTGTGCCTACTTTAATTAAAGTACGTAGCGGTACTGTGCTATTTCCGAAAGAAGCCGGACGGACGTCTAATATCTTGGGATTAAAAAACCTCCTTTGCCTTTCGCCGTCCACAACACAATGTTGCTATTAAACAAAAGTATGAACACGCATTAACGTATATATACTGCTATTACATATTATATTATATTTTATTATCGTAAACTTTTCGCAATTTTTAATAAACGTCAAATATTAATTGTGCTTCTCTCGTAATTTTAACAAAAATACAAAGTAGTCAAAAGATGCAAAATAAATGTACAGTAATTAATATTTGCTCAAACCGTTTCAATTGCAACATGCATCAAAAGCTTTAAAAAGTCAAACGAAAGGAAGCACAGATAAAAAAATATAGATTGAAACGTTCAAGCCAGTCGTTAGGTTTTCATTAGTCTGTAATTAAGTCTGTAGTTTTGTTAATCTGTGGTACAGATGAGGTAACGAAGCGTATTATATATCTCTGTTTAAACGAATAATTCTGCTTTTAAACTCTAACCTAAAAATATAGATTATATATATTTAATAACTAGAATCTAACAATTTTTTTTGTTGAGACCTAATACTGTTTTTACACGATTTTTTCGGGAACGTAGATTATGTTATTAGAGAATTTGGTGTATATTTAAAAAGGCGGAAATAGGTTCTCCGTTGGTAGATTTACGGTCTCTCAACAGACTTACCCACAGGTAAAAAATATTTTTGTAAGTTTTGTATACGAATTAATCGCGCTGCAATATCATGCCCGCGGCGCTGCGCTGGGGTACACGATTGAATATTTAATTCAATGTGGAGCTCCCATACGGGGTCGAGGACCTCGGTGGCCAATAGCCGAAAAAAACGAGCAGATAACTGGTCCGAATTTTTAAAGTTTATATATTAAACCGATGACTCATTTATGTTGGCATTTTCCATTTATAAATGAATGATAGTATTTTAAGGTGCAATGCCATACAAGCATACTGATATAATTTTTGATTCTGGCTTTGTACAAAATATTCTTTGATGAACTTCGTAACTGTTGTGCTCGTCTCAACAGATAAAATCATAATATATATTGACCCAGTTATTAAATTTATTATAGTGTCATATCGAAATAATATTGATTACTGTGTCTACGTTTTCGGAAATGTTACAAACGCGGAAATTATATAGTTCAGACATCATATAATAACAGAGGATACTTTAAACCAAAAAAGTTACCTACCTACATGACACCACGCAAAAACGCGGACCGTCAGCTCCTTTATATTATTGAATTTTGGTAACATCGTAATATGAGTGAACTGGGGAATTTTTATTAAATTATTTTACGGCCATAAAGTCACCCGTTTTTATTGATATCGTTGAATAAAATGGCGGGCCGGGGCACTTACCAGAGAGTTTTACGGCTTACATTAAATTTAATTTCGTTAAAAAAAAAATTTAAATTACATCTACGTTAATTGCCGATGAGAAAGTACATGGATTAGTCTGAAGCGTCTTTCATTTGATCATTAAAAATATATTTTCAACACGTCTGTTTTAGTGTTTGATTGCAAGAAAAAATGGTTTTTATAATGAAATTGCTGGTAGCTCTAGAGGGATAAGGGCTAATCACAATATCCAAAAACGAATTCAGTTCACGTAGTTACTCCGCCATTAGAGCAAGTGGGAGAGGAAAATTTTGAATAAATTAATACAAAGAAAAACTTTAAAATGTAAATAAGTTCACTTATTGTCATATTTTCTAAAAAAAAAATACATTTTCGGATACACATGATATAATTCTTCTAAACTCTACTTCTCTAAACTTCAAGGGAAGTTGGGACTGAATGCCTTAGATATTAAAACAGCAGAATTTTCCGACATAAATACAGGAAAACATAATAGTATATACTCTGTCAGCATCATGTTTTAAATCATGGTCAATTCAGATTAAGATTGTTATTGTGACTTTACAACGTAATCAAAAAAGAGATAGAAAGATGGTTATGGTCGGAGGAAACCGTTGGATGCAGCAGCCCAGGAGTGAACAGCAAAGGGCGACTATATGATCATCATGACGATGCAAAAATAGAGAAATCGATAGACACTGTGGGTATCAACAAATAATGTGGGTAGTGTCATAAATAAGAAAGTACAAAAGCAACGCGCTCGTTACGGCAGTTGTCATCGGTCGGTCGAAGTGCGCGGACGTGTTTCATCACTTTAGTCTAATATCAATAAACCTATTGTACCATATTATATAAAACGTCCAACAACGGTTATGTGTTTTTTTTTATTGCTTTAACCTATATAAATACATTTCCGTAGCGCTTTGTTAAATTTAATTCGAGCAATCAAACACACCATCAAGCAGGCTATAATTAAGTATTTTAATAACGGACCAGCGAGACTATAAAAATCATTATGCTAATTATTGTTGGTGGGGGCTCTATTATTTTAGGGCAATCATTCTTCCCGTCTGACGATTTATAACGTCATAAAACTGTACCAATGTTGGAAACGAGTGAAGCCTCAAAGTCAGCGGGTCACTGAGCCGTATTCGAATTCACGTGAAAGCTACCATTTGGACGTCACTAAAGAGATTTCAGATTAGTTGCCTAGTTTTATTATAAACGTTGCCGACAGTCCTGTAAATATACAAATGAAGATGATCCGATTTATTAAGCATTGAAAAATGGGAAAACGATCAATAAGAACTTTGGAAGTTAATTTTGAAGGTAACATGATGTACGAGTATTCAATTAGCAGTTCACTTGTAATTTGAAAAATTATGAAATTGGTATAGCACAAGTTCCAAGGTGGAACTTATGTTAATTGCGCTAATGCACTTTAACATTGGTGTAAATTTTTAATTAAAATATAAAATTCAAATTTCACACCGGACCACTTCTGACATTCTTCATAATTACGGCACAGGCGCGGGGCAAGCGCGACTACTACTTTGTGAACTCCACTAATGAATATTTAATAACGCAGCATCCTTATGTAAATTTCCCTATTCACTGAGCTGCCTCCGCATTGAGGTTACCGGGTATTAACTGGTTCGTAACGACGCATAAGTGCAATATGATGTAGTATAGACCTGATCGCTTCGTTCAATAAAGAAAAGACCACAGTCGGTCACATATTAAAAAAAACTACTAAACATTAATTAGACCCAAGTCTACTCGTGTAATTTTATCAGGTTTTTAACATCAATTATTTTATATGTCAGCGCACTGGCTCTTGAAGTATTTAAAAAGAAACATGATGCTAGCGGTACTGACACCACTGTCATTATTGGGGCTTGTCCATCTTCCATGGAAGATAGTTCTGCAGAATCTTCTTACATTTGTCCAACAGCGTTATAAGTTCTTAAGGGATCGTTATACTTCGGCGGACGGAGCGCGACTGTGTCCGTATCATCGTCGCGTTCCTATCTATACCCGCACGAGAATTACAAAAACTCGTTTTAATTTAAGGAGTCATTTCTAAATTAAACTTAAAAATTACATTTAATGAAATTTTAATCAACAGATGATTTTCTAACGTATTTGCGCTGATGTATAATCAATTTTAACAATCAAATAATTTTATAACGTCATCGCGACGACATATATACTATAATTATATTATGTACTTTAGAACATGTTCTGCGTTTTTTTTTAATTTTTTTTTTTAATTCTTCTATGCGACGAGACGAGCAAGACGTTCACCTGGTTTAGCAGTGGTAGATGATTTTTTTTATTTATTTATTTAAAACTTTGTTTGCACACAAATAAATAATGTACAAAAAGGCGGACTTAATGCCACAGGGCATTCTCTCCAAGTCAACCTCGGCAGTGGGGAAATGCAGTGGTAGGTGAGGGTAAAAGAGAAGTTTTGTTTTTAAAAAAGAAACTTATATAAAAAAAAAGAAGATATATACTAATATATACATACATACACATACATTTAAATACATACATAATTAATATATACATAACATACATAAGAATTACTGTTCTATATCCAAGTAAAACCTCCTCACCATTCTCAGATTCAGATGATCAGCAGTGATGATTTGAGATGATGATAAGTACAAAGTTGAGTTTAATTTTATAACCATCAAAACTAGATAATAAAATAATACGTACTAATAATTATAATAACTATTAGTAATACACGCATATAAACAGAAATATTCATTATTAACATCATAAAAATAAACTATCGTGCAATAAATACTTCACAGCTCCTCTCTACTGGTTGTAAACGACATTTTTATTATTCAATTACCATTGTTCACATTTTTTTATTGGCTATATCGATTAACCTTCAACAAAGGAACAGGAAAGGTGATCAGCTCCGGAATCAGCCAACCGACGTCGACTTGTGGTGAACCAACAATAAAGTAATAAACCTACAAACGTACCTGTTACATACTTTTACTATCCATTAAATATTACCTGAAACAAAAGATTTTATTTCATATTAAATATTGTACAACACAACAAATAACAAATTAATACACAAATATTATTTTCACACAAATGTTGCAAGGAACAAAAACTTTTGTACAGGGTTTTAGTTTCTTTGTTAACGTTCGAGTTGGACTATCGAATAGGTGGGTTGACTACCTGGGACCAACATCTTATATTTAATCCCAAATTTGAGATGAAAAATCTCGCAACTCACAAATCGTTACTTTCTCTAAATTTTAATGGTTTATAGAATACCCTAATCTATTAAAAAGAAGGAAATGTTTACAGTTCAGTTAAAGGTTAGTCAAATTCAAACATCTTATAGAAGGTAGTCTAAGTAACGTGGTATTTGTTACATTAATGTTAAAAAATGCTGAAAACCAGATTCTTTTTTTTTATCTGATCACCAAACTTCAGTTCGAAGAAGACACATTATATGATAATATTAGTATCGCTAAGAAAGTGTAGTTAGTAAAATAATTATAGTTAACAAATTTGTAAAGAAACCACAAATATAAACAGGGAAATGAAATCTGGGATAGTTTTTTTTATTTTTAACTAGACCAACGTAGACTTTTCAGATAACAAATCAATTCAATTCAGTTTAAAAAAATGGTAGAAGTAATGATTTTCTCTAGTACTAAATTAATTTTTTTTTTAATCGTTCCCCTTTAAAGGTCGGTAGGGCTTTGTCATTTCTTTCTTTTCCTTTCTTTCTTATCTTATATTCTTTTCTTTTCCCTAACATTTATACATTTTATCTTTCTTCTTTTATTCTTCACTCTTTCATTCTTTCACCAGTTTTTATCATTTCCATTTCTTCTTTCAGGCATCACCTCTCAGACTACCGCCGCATATTCTACTTACATTTCCTTTACCTTTACGTTTAATTTTACACTTTTTACATTTGTATTTACATTTTCCACAACACAAAAAAACCCACTCCTCATTCTTATACATTAGATAACATCTTTACAATTTCAATCATTTCTTTATATTTACAGTTCTTTATACCTTATCTATATATACATTTCTTTTCTAAAACATTATTTTCTACAAATATAAAATTAATTTGTATGGCTATCATTCATAGACGGTATAACTTGGCTAAACCAGTTGTGTATACTTAAACTACACATTCGCACTGATGACAAATTGTATGGAAAACTATCACGAACTCTCGACTCCGTAAATAGGTCTCGGAGACCTTCGGCAGCAATTGTATGAGCCGCCTATTGATCATAAGATCGAGATTCCCTCGCACTCACCATCACGACCACAACGAAAAGCAGGCGCTATCCGACTCCGTCGTTTGCATTACACTCCTTAAGTATACCGGGAACGACAAGCATGTCTCTTCTAAACACTGCACAGAATTACGAACTTAATACCGATATAATAAACGCTGTATCTATTTGAACATGTGACTTAAAGCAGAAGTTACATTTCATTTGGCAAGGCTCGATAATCGTTACGTATCTCCTGTTTGCTTAAAGCTGTTTAAGTTAAGCTTTTAAATTTTATTAGTTATCTCATTAATTAAGTTAGCTTTTATGATATACGACCGGAGCGCTAATTTAACCGCCAAACAGTAGTTTAGGTATAAGGCTAGCTTTAGAAAATATCATCCTACTTAACGTCACATCGTTTTAAGAAATATTAAGTTTCACAAACAGTTTACTATTAACATTTTAATCAGTTTCTTGTTAATCATATACACTCCCGGACACATCTATCGGCCCACCTAGTGTTTAAAAGTTTTAACGGTGCCTAGTTAAAAATAAATGTTAGGTGGAGCAATAAGTTTTAATGCAGTTTTAAAGTTGATTTTTTGGTCAACCTTTATGTATGTTTTTTTTAATTTTGAATTCAGGATTATGAAAAAAAAACGAAAATTCGAGTCTGTTCATTGTTTTCAACGACCTAGGAATGGAGAAAACTTTTTTATTTCGCACAAGTTGGATTTTTTTTTGATGTGTCCGATTATTGGTTCCATAAAAAGGCAAATCTAAACTTAGACCCAGTTTTGACCAAAAAATATGGATACTCTGACTGAAATTGTCGACCAAGTTGTAAAACTTCTGCCGGGCAAATCAATTCGAAATTACAAAAAAAATAAAAAAAAACCTACATAAGGGTTGACCAATAAATCTGCTTCAAAACTGCTAGACTGAAAAACTGCTAAACTGCTGATAGATGTGTCCGGGAGTATATTTAAGTTAAATACAAAAATGGGTAAAAGTCTAATCGTCAAATGCTTACGAAATAATATATCGATATATTTGAGCAAAGTTGTATATATCTTTCCATTCTCGTTGTCATTTACCATGTGACAGATTACAACTAAGTAAAGTTGAAGTATGTATATATGTATATACTTAAACTTTACTTAGTTGTACGATACTAACACGAAATATTTCCTTCGTTATAATGAAGGAAACGTCATTCACGTTCATGATGACGAAGGAAATATTTCGTGTTAGCGTCGTCATCATTTTCATCATAATCACATTATTCAGTCTTCAGCTAACCGTTATAAAACGATGAGTAGTTTTTAGACGTACAACTGCTTGAAAGGGAGCGTAATTATTAGAAAATAGTCGGCTACATTCGTAGAATCCTTTACTGATGTTATACATCAGAAATATGACGTGTACACAGGAAATGGAATTCGGTTGTTATTCTGAAATGAACCGTATCGCGATGGAGGAGTCGCTGGAGTCGCGTGACGGTTTCAGCTGAAACGGTTACGCAATAGCGACGTATTAATATAAGCAAATCGGTTTGTAAGTCTGTTAGTTAGTTGTAGGCTCGTTTCGGTGTGCGGTTTCGCTTATTGTTTGTTTACGTTGCTCAGGGACGAGCGGCGCGTTGGATATTATCGCAGCTATGTTGATGTTATAACGTTGTTGTTAAATCATGAGCTAAAGCGAATCCTGTTTCACTTAAATAATACGAAGGTCTCGGGTTAAATTTCATAGTTATTGGTGATGATTTTTAAGAGTCGCGTCGAACAGCGTGGTCGTGTAAACGCATTTCACTTTTTTTTTCACACCACGGGTACCACCGCATCTCCTATTTCAACCGCCAAATAGTAGTGTGCAAACATTACTGTGTTCCGGTTTGAAGGGCCTGTGGCTAGTGTAATTACTGGGGCAACGAGATTTAACACCTTATGTTTCAAGGTGACGAGCGCAATGTGGTGCAGTGTGTACCATTCTAACTAGCGCCACGTTATCATGGGCAAGCGTATCACTTACCATCAGGCGAACGTCTCGCTCGTCTCGTCGCATAGTAGTATAAAAAAATTGATTATTCCCAAGCCACCTTTTATCTCTATTGTCAATTAAAATTATATGAAACTAACATAATGATTTAGCAGATTTATGATATGAGAATCGTAACTAACCAAACTTTACTAGATGTTTGCTAATGAATTAAGAAGCTCTGTTTTACTAACTAATATTTCTTCAAATATATTTAATTTGTCAGTTTTTATATTCACACTTCACCAGTTCAGAGTTCACACTTCGTACACTGCCCAAACACGAATGTCGCAAGAATTACAGTCATGCGCCTTTTATAGCGAAACGATGTTATGCCATCCCTCCCTTTTTTAAATGTTAATAAAAATCACTTATTTTTCTAACAAAATATTTGAAATCACAATTATTTTTCCACAATATCTAACATACGTTAGCGTTATTTCATATAATAAGATAATAATTTATAACAAAATCTGCCGAAACTTGTGACTTGGTATGGCTTGCAAGCGGACCGCTAACAAAAGGACGTAACCACATACAAATACAAATGGATGAGTTTTAACAGTACTGCACTTCTATGAATTAACACCTACGTGCAATATCTGTGTGACGTTCCGTCTCGCTCGGCGCTACTGCGACCGAGGGGGACGGAGCGTTATTGGAGAGTCGGTGCAGGTGCGTACAAAAGCGTACACAGGTAACGAAAATGTTGCTGTCTGGTAAAACGTGAATGCGATTATGAACCTTAACTGCATAGGTTTACAGTTCATATTAGCGTATGTGGAGATGGCTTTGGATACGGAACTTAAGGTTAGGGAACACGAAAGGTGAGACTTAGGACAACACCGTTATTCGACACTAGATAAGCATTTTAAATGTTTAAATCATATCAACTGTATATCACTAAACTTTAACTTTACTTCTTAGTATTTCTAACTTATACTTTTAATTGTAACAGAGCGATTATAATCACTGTTTATTTACTTATAAATAGAAATGTTTTTTTAATATGATTATAGAAAAAATCATTCCGATGATGTGAGTTAGTCATAGAGATTAGTTTTATTTGTTAGTTAGTTGTTTTAGTTAACAACATTTAAACTTGGTTTATATTAACTATTGCTTAGTGTTCATACATCGTTTCTGTATTATTACTGACATCATTACAGACTATTGACGTTCATTGATCATAGACATCCTCAATAAAGGCTATTGAATGTATTAACCATACTGCGGTTACGAAGAAAGCAGCCGTTCCTGCAGAAATATTACTATCATCATCATCATCATCATCATCATCATCATCATCATCATCATCATCATCATCATCATCATCATCATCATCATCATCATCATCATCATCATCATCATCATCATCATCATCATCATCATCATCATCATCATCATCATCATCATCATCATCATCATCATCATCATCATCATCATCATCATCATCATCATCATCATCATCATCATCATCATCATCATCATCATCATCATCATCATCATCATCATCATCATCATCATCATCATCATCATCATCATCATCATCATCATCATCATCATCATCATCATCATCATCATCATCATCATCATCATCATCATCATCATCATCATCATCATCATCATCATCATCATCATCATCATCATCATCATCATCATCATCATCATCATCATCATCATCATCATCATCATCATCATCATCATCATCATCATCATCATCATCATCATCATCATCATCATCATCATCATCATCATCATCATCATCATCATCATCATCATCATCATCATCATCATCATCATCATCATCATCATCATCATCATCATCATCATCATCATCATCATCATCATCATCATCATCATCATCATCATCATCATCATCATCATCATCATCATCATCATCATCATCATCATCATCATCATCATCATCATCATCATCATCATCATCATCATCATCATCATCATCATCATCATCATCATCATCATCATCATCATCATCATCATCATCATCATCATCATCATCATCATCATCATCATCATCATCATCATCATCATCATCATCATCATCATCATCATCATCATCATCATCATCATCATCATCATCATCATCATCATCATCATCATCATCATCATCATCATCATCATCATCATCATCATCATCATCATCATCATCATCATCATCATCATCATCATCATCATCATCATCATCATCATCATCATCATCATCATCATCATCATCATCATCATCATCATCATCATCATCATCATCATCATCATCATCATCATCATCATCATCATCATCATCATCATCATCATCATCATCATCATCATCATCATCATCATCATCATCATCATCATCATCATCATCATCATCATCATCATCATCATCATCATCATCATCATCATCATCATCATCATCATCATCATCATCATCATCATCATCATCATCATCATCATCATCATCATCATCATCATCATCATCATCATCATCATCATCATCATCATCATCATCATCATCATCATCATCATCATCATCATCATCATCATCATCATCATCATCATCATCATCATCATCATCATCATCATCATCATCATCATCATCATCATCATCATCATCATCATCATCATCATCATCATCATCATCATCATCATCATCATCATCATCATCATCATCATCATCATCATCATCATCATCATCATCATCATCATCATCATCATCATCATCATCATCATCATCATCATCATCATCATCATCATCATCATCATCATCATCATCATCATCATCATCATCATCATCATCATCATCATCATCATCATCATCATCATCATCATCATCATCATCATCATCATCATCATCATCATCATCATCATCATCATCATCATCATCATCATCATCATCATCATCATCATCATCATCATCATCATCATCATCATCATCATCATCATCATAGCCCTCTCCATTGCCCTTTGGGTGACTTTGTGCCTCTTTATAAGGCCCATTGTAAGTGGCCACGTCTCGGTTCCGTATGTCATCACTGACAACACGCACGAATTAAAGACTTTTGTCTTTAGACACTGCGGTAGCTGGGACGAGAAGATGCTGCATAACCTCCCGAACGCTGCCCAGCCGAGTTGGATTCGTCGGTTGACCTGAAATACTACTAGCAAATATCTAAATAGTTTTTAACGAAAACCATAAGTAAACTCATGAAGAACTCTCACCGGAAACAGTTCACGCGATTTCCAGTGCAATTGTTTGCATCGCGAAGGTTTTTTTATAATAATTTATAACGAGACCGCGAGCAACTGCTCCCGAAAACATGACTAATAAAGGCACGGAGTCGAATAGAAAAAAATGAATGTTTATTTTGAAATTTAGTTCTGACAGGCCCGTGACAGCTGTCTGGCGGCCATTATCCGGACCGGAGCCGCGGAAGAGCAAATGAACCGTTAAAAATAACAATTTACCCGTGTTTTACACCCGCGCTGTGTTTACTACGGGCGGTGCCTCTTTTTTTTTAATTCATCTGTCGAACTGGTTATGGTCAATTAATTGGACGGAATCGAGGGTCGTTTATTTTGGTTAGGTTACTATTTTTAGTTAGTCGCAGCTCCAGTTAACTTTGGCACGTTTCTAATAAGTTACGATAAGAAAAAATTGTATACAGTTAACTGGAATTTCACCACGAACGTATATACAGGTGTTTATGATAATTTTCTACTGGGACACTCTTTAAGGAAAGTAGATCTGAATACTGTTAATCCTAACTTAGTATTTGCTTGTTGGGTAAACCTTAATTCTTTTTCTATTTCATCTTCTATAGATTGGTTTTTTTTATACTACTATGCGACGAGATGAGCAAGACGTTCACCTTATGGTAAGTGATACGCTTGCCCATGACAACGTGATGCTAGTTAAAATGGTACAGACTGCACTACATTGCGCTCGTCGCCTTGAGACATAAGGTGTTAAGTCTCGTTACCCCAGTAATTACACTAGCTACAGCGCCCTTCAAACCGGAACACAGTAATTTTTTTTTTATATACTACTTTGCGACGAGACTTGCAAGACGTTCACCTGATGGTAAGTGATACGCTTGCCCATGACAACGTGGTGCTAGTTAAGATGGTACACACTGCACCACATTGCGCTCGTCGCCTTGAGACATAAGGTGTTAAGTCTCGTTACCCCAGTAATTACACTAGCTACAGCGCCCTTCAAACCGGAACACAGTAATTTTTTTTTTTTTATACTACTTTGCGGCGAGACGAGCCAGACGTTCACCCGATGGTCAGTGATACGCTTGCCCATGACAACGTGGCGCTAGTTAAGATGGTACACACTGCACCACATTGCGCTCGTCGCCTTGAGATATATGGTGTTAAGTCTCGTTACCCCAGTAATTACACTAGCTACAGCGCCCTTCAAATCGGAACACAGTAATTTTTTTTTTTTTGATGTGTCCGATTATTGGTTCTTTAAAAAGGCAAATCTAAACTTAGAGCCAGTTTTGACCAAAACATATAGATACTCTGCCTGAAATTGTCGCACAAGCTGTCAAACTTCTGCCGGCCAAATCAAATCGAAATTACAAAAAAAAAAAACGAAAATTCGCGTCTGTTCATTGTTTTCAACAACCCAGGAATGGAGAAAACTTTTTTATTTCGCACAAGTTGGATTTTTTTTTGATGTGTCCGATTATTGGTTCTTTAAAAAGGCAAATCTAAACTTAGAGCCAGTTTTGACCAAAACATATAGATACTCTGCCTGAAATTGTCGCCCAAGTTGTAAAAACTTTTTGAAAATGAATTTTGGTGTTTAGTTAATTCGAATTTTAAAAATACGATTACAAAGTTTGCACCACAGCCTCCGGTCGTTAAGACGCGCAACATCACCACTGAAGTATCCCATTAACGGAAACGTTAAAAGAGAAACAATAAAGGACTAAGCATAACGCGAAAACGCGGCTCCCGGTGTTTACGCAGTTTTTAAACGACCCCTCCAAGTTGTTTCAGTTGGACGGGCTTTTCAAAATTGGGTTTACGATTCAATTCAAGAAATTACTTGGTAAGCCGGCGGCACAGTGGTTACATGGCCATCTGAAAGCTAGCGTATAGTTATGCGAGTTCGATTCTCGCGCAAAAAACGCTTCGGCCTTTTTACCTTTTTTCTTTTATAATACCATTAATCTACACTCCCGGACACATCTATCGGTCCACCTAGTGTTTAAAAGTTTTAACAGTGCCTAGCTAAAAATAAATGTTAGGTGGAGCAATAAGTTTTAATGCAGTTTTAAAGCTGATTTTTTGGTCAACCTTTACGTATGTTTTTTTTTTTTTTTTCTTTTATACTACCATTAATCTACACTCCCGGACACATCTATCGGCCCACCTAGTGTTTAAAAGTTTTAACGGTGCCTAGCTAAAAATAAATGTTAGGTGGAGCAATAAGTTTTAATGCAGTTTTAAAGCTGATTTTTTGGTCAACCTTTACGTATGTTTTTTTTTAATTTTGAATTCAGGATTATGAAAAAAAAAAACGAAAATTCGAGTCTGTTCATTGTTTTCAACGACCCAGGAATGGAGAAAACTTTTTTATTTCGCACAAGTTGGATTTTGACGTGACAACGTCTATTAAATTGGTATAAGATAGGACGCGCGTGCTGAGAAATGTCCCGCACATAAGTGGGCGTGGCTTACGCCGACCGCTAAGTCGGTATGCGTTTGCCCGAATTGGTTGAAAGTAAAAGATGTATTCTATTGCTCAATAATAATTAGAAATAAAATCCCTAACAAATATAATTGAGAGTTAGTATAACTTGATTTGTAACCCGATAAACATGTCAAACAAGAATAATAAAATTTATTATCAAAATTTTTTGTGATATAATTAATAGACGTTGTCACGTTAAAATACATAAGTGCCCTGCACATATAACCCAGAATTTTTTTTTTTGATGTGTCCGATTATTGGTTCTTTAAAAAGGCAAATCTAAACTTAGAGCCAGTTTTGACCAAAACATATGGATACTCTGCCTGAAATTGTCGCCCAAGCTGTCAAACTTCTGCCGGCCAAATCAAATCGAAATTACAAAAAAAAAATATACATAAGGGTTGACCAATAAACCTGCTTCAAAACTGCATTAAAGCTTATTGCTCCACCTAACATTTATTTTTAACTAGACACCGTCGAAACTTTAAACACTGGGTGGTGGGCCGATAGATGTGTCCGGGAGTATATATTGACACAAAAATATTTTAAAAACTGATTAACATTATAACACAGAGCTCCTTACTTCGATTCTAGGATCACATGTGCTGTTTAGTTGTCAATAAATTTATTTCAATTCAGCTGGATTACAGCTGGAGTATTCATAGCTCATCCAACCAGCCTTATTATCACTTAACATGTGTAAAATTGAGGTCATACTAAAAAAAAAGTATGATAAGTAAAATATAATCATTATGGATTCTTATTAGTCGACTAATATCAATATATCCATGTGCCGCTGATTACAAATCGGTGTCATTTCACCGCGGCCGTGAAACTCTGTCAGTTTCGTTACGAAAGCAAATTGTACGGGCCTCATTTATATTCTAGTCTTTGTCCGAACTTGTTAGTTGGTTAGCTATTAAATTTAATAGGTAAACTTGTTTGGTTTAGCCACATTTAAACTTATACTATATTCAAGACTGGATATCATGTTTGAGGTTTCTACAACACAACAACAAATTGTGTATTAACTCTTCCTTTCCAGTTCTTCTTTAATTATTTTTAAGAGTAAAGGATTATCTTCATCTCTATTAGCATATGTTATTTATAAAACTGTTCATGTGCAGTACATTTAATACTCATTTTATTATTATTGTTTTCATTAATTTGATGGTGCTTAGATCTTTAAATAGGGTGAGGTGACTTGTCCTACAGAAAATTACCTCTTGTTATAAATTTCGATAGATTCAATACTATTGAATTATATGCTAATTTATGTATGTGATCACAGTATATAGTAATACTTGTTAAATTTAAAGTTAATGTTTGCACATTACTAGACAAGTTGACTAGTAATGGAGAGACTTTAAAAAGGCGGATTTATCATCACTTACAACAACTGACATTAGAGTATTACAATATGAATATATTTAAAGTGTATGTCGTATTAAAAGCACTAAGTTATCTAATATGTTTTTGATTAATAAGTACTTAAAGTTTGCTTTAAATGATGAACAAAAAATGAGAGACGAATCTCTCTAATCTTTGTAAAAACGTGGGATCTCCCCACAGACTGCTACGATTCGTCCCACCAGCTTCTGTTGGCTTTGTGCGAATATTTTTTTTGTTAAAACCCAACAATACAATGAAGACATAAACAAAATATTTCATTGTTTAAAATCTATAAAACGTTTTATTATATACGAGAGAAATATTTGAAGAACAAGCCTGAAATTCGGTTCGTAAATATTGAAAAGGATTTCAACAGGAAGATTGTTACTCTACGATAACACATAACAAATATCAAATTGTAAATTTTTTCTTCAAATTCAATTTCACACGTTATTAAGTGATAATCAAGTGGATGGTGAAGTGTTCACCTAGATTACTGGCTCTTATAATGCTAAAATACTAACATTCCTGTTAATCAATTCAAGCCTTCCGCTTATATCAATAATCGATTCGAACCTGTAACTATAAATTCTTAAATCGTCTCTCTAAATCGTTAGATTACTGGTGAATTGAATGCGGAAACAAAAAACTAATCCCAATGCTGTTAAGACTAAATATTAGACTACGCTAAATATTTTTAACTAACACTATAATATCGAAGTAACCGCCTCCGTGACTTAAAAGTTAAGTGTTTGCTTGTAAGAGATCACAGTTTCGATTCCGGGAACGTAAAAAATTATAATGAGCTTCATCATCAAGTCCAGTAAGGATCGAACCTGCACTACCCCGTACTATACAAATAAAGAATGTGAGTTGTCACTTAAAATTCAAATCTTTGATAAACATGAAATTAAAAAGCAAGTTTAAATTCATATAAAAATTATTCATCTACAAGAGTCCTGTCCATAACAATAAGGTTCCAGTTAAGATGTTTACACAGCGCATTGCGTTAATTTAACACCAGATGGCACGACTCGTTATATAACAATAGTATGTATATTTTATGAAGAGTATTGTTTTCACATGAAGAAGGTAATTTATCTAGTATTAATAACTTCATTGTTTATATACTTCTGCGTACACGACTGCTGTATTAATTACAGTTAACTACTATTCAGTAATATTGGAATAGCATCGAAGGCAATCTACGCAATGAATTCCATCTTCGGGATTACATCCCTTGGGAGAGGCTAAATTACAATAAGACACGGTATGCTTTCGTAATCTGAGGACATGGCGACCAGGAAAATGATGGAAATGGAACAGTTTCTAAAGACCATAGTTAGATCGTGTTATGATATGTAATTAATCAGACACTGGTGGTAGATCTGACGGAGACCGTCTAATACCACCGCTACTAACTGCATTGTCCATTTACAATAACTAACTGAATGGGATATTCAATATCTGCCAGCGGGAAAACTTAACGGATTCAAATAACGCGACTTATCAAAATTTAATATACCAGTATTCAAGATCAAAAATGAGCAAGCATTTTACCAGTGTAAAATAAATCTACTGAAATAGCTAATACTTCACGGTAGCGCCGGGCTCCGGTAATAAACAGAATTTCGAATCGATTAGAGCCTTATCACAAATTTTTCCTGGTCTTGTATCGTGAACTGTTCACGAATAGTTAAAATCATTTCCATTATCCATTTCATAAACAGATTTAACGCAACATTACTTCGTGAACTAAAGTTTAGTTTATTATTTAAAACCTTAGTTCAGTTGTTTATTCATCATCAAATTTTTAAGGTCTTATTAGGTATGATTTTGCGATTGACTGTAGTTTAGTTCCTTTTTTATCGTTTGAATGACTATTTAACAGAGAAACCAAACGATTGTGATTATTCGAAATATATTAAACAGATGAGTGAAATCCGATTCGAAGATTATATCGATAATTTTGGAATTTCGAATCGATTAGAGCCTTATCAAAATTTAATATACCAGAATCCAAGATCAAAAATGAGCAAGCATTTTACCAGTGTAAAATAAATCTACTGAAATAGCTAATACTTCACGGTAGCGCCGGGCTCCGGTAATAAACAGAATTTGTTCACTCGGAAAACACAAGGGAGAACAATTCATTTAGCGTCTTAAATTAAAAGGGTGGTGGGGATTAGCTTTTTCCGGTTAAAATTCCGGCATGAATATTGAAAGGACTTGGGATCTTAATCTCAATTTACAATAACTAACTGAATGGGATATTCAATATCTGCCAACGGGAAAACTTAACGGATTCAAATAACGCGACTTATCAAACTAATCAAATTTCGATAGAAGGTGAAGAATACTTCAATTAAATTAACTAAGCTGTTAAAAATAAAAAAGGCAATAAAGATATCGTATTACAATACCTTAATAACGTTAGCTACAGTAATTTGAAAGTTTAACTAAATTTCAGTTCATACAGAAATATGTAAAACAATTTTCTTTCATTCCGTTTCATGGACTCTATGTATGATTTTTTTAAACCTTTTCTTCCTAACAGCTTCCGCAGCAGGACTGACAGTATTACGAATACAGGTATATAAAACGAACCTGTCCCCGTGTTCGGAAAGACGTTACCTAATGATGTGCATGCCGCTGAATATTTTCACCGCAAATTTTCTCCCGCAACAAAATGGCGGGTGCGATTTTACATTTCGCAAACCTGAACCATGTTTACTACAAACAGATGCATCACCTTTAGAAATACTTGCTTAAAAGTTTACAATTTTTTTTTAAACCTTTTCTTCCTAACAGCTTCCGCAGCAGGACTGACAGTAGTACGAATACATGTATATAAAACGAACCTGTCCCCGTGTTCGGAAAGACGTTACCTAATGATGTGCATGCCGCTGAATATTTTCACCGCAAATTTTCTCCCGCAACAAAATGGCGGGTGCGATTTTACATTTCGCAAACCTGAACCATGTTTACTACAAACAGATGCATCACCTTTAGAAATACTTGCTTAAAAGTTTACAATTTTTTTTTAAACCTTTTACTTCCTAACAGCTTCCGCAGCAGGACTGACAGTAGTACGAATACATGTATATAAAACGAACCTGTCCCCGTGTTCGGAAAGACGTTACCTAATGATGTGCATGCCGCTGAATATTTTCACCGCAAATTTTCTCCCGCAACAAAATGGCGGGTGCGATTTTACATTTCGCAAACCTGAACCATGTTTACTACAAACAGATGCATCACCTTTAGAAATACTTGCTTAAAAGTTTACAATTTTTTTTTAAACCTTTTCTTCCTAACAGCTTCCGCAGCAGGACTGACAGTAGTACGAATACATGTATATAAAACGAACCTGTCCCCGTGTTCGGAAAGACGTTACCTAATGATGTGCATGCCGCTGAATATTTTCACCGCAAATTTTCTCCCGCAACAAAATGGCGGGTGCGATTTTACATTTCGCAAACCTGAACCATGTTTACTACAAACAGATGCATCACCTTTAGAAATACTTGCTTAAAAGTTTACAATTTTTTTTTAAACCTTTTACTTCCTAACAGCTTCCGCAGCAGGACTGACAGTAGTACGAATACATGTATATAAAACGAACCTGTCCCCGTGTTCGGAAAGACGTTACCTAATGATGTGCATGCCGCTGAATATTTTCACCGCAAATTTTCTCCCGCAACAAAATGGCGGGTGCGATTTTACATTTCGCAAACCTGAACCATGTTTACTACAAACAGATGCATCACCTTTAGAAATACTTGCTTAAAAGTTTACAATTTTTTTTTAAATCTAACGATACCGTTTATAAACTGGAACGTAACTTATGATATTTAGTTAAAGGAAAGCGTTGTGAGGATAGCAATATGTTCCTTTTTTTTTATACTAATTTGCGACGAGACGAGCAAGACGTTCACCTGATGGTAAGTGATACGCTTGCCCATGACAACGCGGCGCTAGTTAAGATGGTACACACTGCACCACATTGCGCTCGTCGTCTTGAGACATAAGGTGTTAAGTCTCGTTACCCCAGTAATTACACTAGCTACAGCGCCCTTCAAACCGGAACACAGTAATGTTTGCACACTACTATTTGGCGGTTGAAATAGGAGCTGCGGTGGTACCCATCCAGACGGTCTCCGGCAACAGAGACCTACCACCTGGTGAATCTAGAACAGCTTTGGCTAACTAAAATCCACTAGAATGTTTTCTTAATAATAACACCGAGTCTCAGAAATAGGAATAATTAAGACGTCTGTGTTAATATTGTGACGCTAACCGACAAATTGAATATGTCACCGATTAAGAAGGAACGTATGGGCGTTATCGGTTGTTAAATTATTATCATAATAATTATTTAGATTCGACTACGAATTCATCTCGCAGGAATTAGTCGGCTCGTGACAAATTGTACCAGCTACGTAATGTATCTAATTGGGTTAACGCTTTAGTATTCAGCTCTTGTGGCTCGCAATGAATGTATTCTGCTTAGCGAAACACTGAAGTTAATATTATTTATTTCTATCTTCATGTTATTTAGCCTGTTAAGATTAGTTACGTTAAAGCTCTTGATAACTACCAACTACTGTACTACTAGTGCGAAAGACAAGAATATACTTTGATTAAATTATATTTATGTTGTATTACTTGTTGAGATTGATGTAATAAATAGATTTTTTGCTATTACAGACCATTTAAGTTAGTTTAGTCAGAAACTAGTCTTTAAAGATTGGAAAGAAGCAGCGAAACAACTAAATCTCTTCGAATATTGTCCCGTCCTCCTCCGGGATTAAAAGAAAAGGTGCTCCGGGATTCGAATCATATCGGATAGAGATAGGGCGGACAGGGGTAATAAAGTAACTGCATGATTTATCCTTTTGTCTCGGTGTAATAAGTTACGATTTATCGTTACAGATGCGGACACTTACATTACTTCTGTAAATTGTAATAATTTTTTTACACACGCATGCGAAGATATTGAAACAATTTTAACCTAGTGGTTAAATACATAAACTTTCATTATAAACGTTTACAGTACGTTAAGTATAGCCAAGCTTTTAATGTTAACCTGGACATTCTCCAGTCTTTAAACATCATTCTACTTTAAGTTATCGTATAAAAAACATAGTTTAACTTCTGTCTATTCAGATTAAAAAAAATAACCCCACTTTCAGTTGTAGTTTCTTTTATTTAGCATTAATAGTGGCTATTGTGGTGAAGAAACTATTGTTCGCATTCACCACAAATATTGCAGTTGGTGAACGGTAACGAAGTTGGCGTTCTCAGAATAACAGTTAACAAGTCACTTAGCACTTAAACGGAGGTACTTAACTAACTAAACAACGGATAGGAAATTTAATACAGTAATATATATTCATACTAGCCTAATTCATAGTAAAGACTAACCTATATTCGAGAAATGGATTTCGTAAAAATACAACAAGCTTATGATGTATTAGAAGAAAATCATACAGAAAAAATAGTTTACTTGATATACATCATATTGAATTTAAAAAAACGTTACTAATTTTATCCAAAAATATATTTTTCGTGCTATAAACACTTTAATAGATAATCGTAAAGATTACATAGTAACATAAACAAACCACATTTCGTATTTATATGTAAACGTCGATGAGACGCAATAATCCATGTTTGCAAAACTGTGACGTCACAATTCGATACGACGGAAACATTAACATGTCAGTGGTTTACGTTGTCAAACATTCAGGATGTTAGTCTGGGGCTGGGGCTGGGTCTGGGCGGTTGCCAAAAATAATCTAGCAGCGGAAAGTAAAGAAGTTATCGTTTGATATTTATTTCTCCTCCGCGGTCCTCATTGACCGTTGCGATGAGTAATTCGCGATATACAAACGACCTTCATCCACCGAGTCGCACTTGGCGAGATCTTTGAATAAATAGCCTTGACTTGAATGCGAAAGCCGAATCCCAGCAGTGGGAACTTTGAGTCGTCGGTTTACAAGTAAACCGCGAATGTAGCCCGTGATCTAGTTCACTACTCAATTACTACAACGTTGCATGTCTGAAGATTGTTAACCGTTAACTCTTTCATTGCTTGTTTACTTTCGAATTCATTTCATTAATTTTTTTATAGTTAAAGTATTTGAAGATAACCTATATTTTTATCTGATGACGCATTTGCTTACGATACGATTGATATCCGTTTTATTGCACTTTTAATCAACGCAACGTTAAAACTAAGATATAAAACTTTGTAGCGTTTAACCGAAAGAAATTAACGGTGGGTTATGTTTATAGTGTTGTGTAACGTGCGCTGGCACTAATAAGCAATGTTTGTAGACTTCGATGTTTACACGTCGCAGTGGTCGCGAGTTGACTCATAGTTATTATGTAGGTGTTAAACTATTTCGCAATACATCATAGATCACTTTAGCAAATGAGTTGATACAAAAATATTACACATTCCCAGATAAAGTTGGTGCCTTATCAAAGTTTGCAAACATGCGGCGTCTGGAAATATTTTTAATACTAACCTTTCACAATTCGCGTTTTCCACACGAGTGGAGGTGATTAACGTTTCCAATTTAAAATCACATTACATCCATTGAGTCCACTTGGTGGATTAACACAGGACGGTACGCTCGTTGGGCACATAACATCACATTTGCACTTGACGAAAAACAATGCGGAAAGGAGAAAAAAATTAAACCAGAGCTGGTTTCAGTTAGGCGGCTACCCTTCGGGGCAGGGCTATACGTGAACACTGTAACGAGCCGTTTGTTTTAAAAAAAATCGCGTGTGTCGATTACTACGCGGTTGAGAGTTGCGCGAAATCAACACGTCCTCTCCCGACGCGGGCGGCCGAGCGACTGACTGAGGCCAGGGGATCGAATGAACGGATGGTGGGAGTGAACGCATTCAGCGCATAGAGCCGCGTGCGTGCGGACTGAACGAATGACTATTATTTAACACATATCTCGTATATATACATAAGATATTACATATATAACTTTATAAATAAACAAGCTAACCCAGCAAACTTCGTATCTCGTCATAATCGATAAATAAAAAAGCTGAATGATAATTCCTAAACGTTTCAACTTTAGTAAACAATGTGGACTTAAACGGAACAAACATAATTCTTCATAAAAAAAAACCTTTACGATCGGATTCCCGCCAAAGTTGGTTGTCAATGTCAAATATCTAAACAAATGAAAAAAAAGCAAATGTTATGTTAATTGCATTTGATTTCTGAACGACTTTTAAATGTAATTGGTTTCTAAACGAACGGACGAACATCAAATGTTTGACATTCAAAACCAAAGTAATAGTTTCTAAGGTAAAGCGAAATTGTTTTTTTTTGTACTACTATGTATGCGACGAGACGAGCAAGACGTTCACCTGATGGTAAGTGATACGCTTGTCCATGACAACGCGGTGCTAGTTAAGATGGTACACACTGCACCACATTGCGCTCGTCGCCTTGAGACATAAGGTGTTAAGTCTCGTTACCCCAGTAATTACACTAGCTACAGCGCCCTTCAAACTGGAACACAGTAATGTTCGCACATTACTGTTTGGCGGTTGAAATAGGAGCTGCGGCGGTACCCATCCAGACGGTCTCCGGCAACAGAGACCCACCACCATTTACCCACCTTTAAACCTTACCTGGACTTGCACGATTCAAGACCACATTTATCCAAATCGGTCCAGCCGTTCTCGAGTTTTAGCGAGACTAACGAACAACAATTCATTTTTATATATATAGACTAATTCAATTTACTATAAAAGTAAGAACCTTATAATGTAATTTCTAACAAGTTTATATTGTAGTTAAGATATACGCTGATGATGAATCAGTTTGTGAAATCGTACAGGTTAAAGAAGGAACTTGAGCTTGCGATGATGGAAACATTGAAGATATTGATATTTTAAAAATGTTACTGTTAATCTTTTTCATCGGTATATCCAAAGCACCTATTTCTGCCGCTAAACTGTAGTATGCAAACATTACTGTGTGCCGGTTAGAATAGCTAATGAAATTACTGGGGTAACGAGCCGTAACACCTCAAGTGTGTATCATCCTAAATAGTTTCTCACATTGTGTGAAGGTCTGGTAAAGAACTTACTATAGAAATGATCTTATGAAGTAAGGTCTTATCCTAACTAGTGTCACATCGTTTTAGGTAGACGTATCACTTACCATCAGGTGAACGTCTCGCTCTTACGGCTTTTATACTCCTTGTGAGAAACGGCCTACTAGTGGACACATTTAGCAGATAGTTTTTATGTTATACTACCTGTTGCTTTTTGTACAGAGAATTGATAATCCTTAAAAAATTGTAATATAAAAATATACTTAATTCACGATTGCACAAAAAACTGTTGCCGAAGGTCACTATTATTTATTCATATTAGCAGAGATCTAAAACAAAAACCTTATCTACTGTTCTTGATGAATTCGTTAAAATAACAATGATGTGAAATATTTCATTTGTTATGTAAATATATTAAGTTCAAACATAACAGTGCGAGCCGTGAGCTGTTGGTTATTGCGAGCATGTAAACAGGTTAGTTAAACATATGACTCATGTTGCATTCATAGAAATAGCAATTTATGACATAAACTGCAGAGCGGAACAAATATCGTGCGATCATACAAAATTCTACATAACGGAGATCGTAACTAGTTCTTTTTCAATGAGTAGCTGTTTAGTGAAAAAAATTGTCTGGATGTCGTCGTCTTTAACATTTTAAAGCCGTGATAGCCTTGTCGTTTGAACGCCGGCCTTTCAATCCTAAAGTACCGGTTTCGAATCCGGCCTGCACCAATGAATTTTTAGTTAGTATAACACCAACTAATATCACGCGCTTTGATGAAGGAAAACATCGTGAGGAAACCTGCATATCTACGTCATGACCATCCGTGCTCGCACTAGTATGTGAAATGGAGAAGGCAATGGCAACACCACTCAATAATAACTGACAAGTAAATCGTCGTGTGTTTTATCACACATGACCACGATCATCAGTCATGAGGAAATACGACTTAGAAGAACATTTTAATTCATCTTCTCACATTCAGATAACTAGTTTCATTGAAACATACACACAAAATACATTTTATTCCAATAAAAAAGATTTACAGAATACATATATACATGTAACAGAGGTAAACAATAGTTACAAATTTGTATCAAAATAGCAATAGAGTTATTAAAAAATCTAGAAATAAAGAAGGTCAGTCTTCAAAACCGGAATATCGTTCGCAAAGCGTCTACATTTTCAGTTTCAACATTCAAATATTGTCATGAAAACCGGAAATGGTCTTCATATATCGTAGAGACTATGAGGAAGGTGCATTCATATTTCCCACGCGACTGTAAATATTGAAGTAGCAACGAATTTACGAACATTTCAATTGTGTCTGACTGAAAAGAGGCAGTATTACAATTTTTTTAATGGATGCTTTAAAATTAGCGGATAATTAAGTTTTAAGAGCGGTAAATGAGAGGATCCCTAAACACTACAGTCATATAGGTAGACTCGCACGAGTTTACTATTTAGTAGAAAGATCAGTAAAGTTCAAGTATAAAGATACATTGTAACGAAAAGCTTAAAAGACAAGCAGTTTCCAAACCATCATCATATATATGTTATATAGAATAAACTTCATAAGGTATAACGTTAATGTTAAATGTATCCATAGCTTATTTTTATGTTTCTCTTAACATCAATAGATTCTTTAATAAAATTATGTACTTATTTACATACACAACTTAAGTAAATTTATTTAAAAATGATCCGAATTCGATTACAAAAGGTTGGTGACCGATAATCAAATAATATAGTTTGCTACACGAAATAATTACTAAGATGACAAATTAATTCAATTATGTTATTAATTAGCTTCGTTAATAATTAACGAAGTTAAAATTACTTAAACGGAATTAATAAACTTTTTGCCGGCGCTTTATTTTTCAAGGTGTCAATAATGAAAATTGACTTTCAGGTAACGGCGAATTGAGTTTTATTAAAAAAAATCTTTTTTAGAAGTAACTTTTGAAGTAAGCTTATTGAATGATATCCGTTAGTCTTGAAATATATACAACATACTTTCTTAATCAGTTTTTTTCTTCTATAAAGATTTCACCACAGTCTGAAATGGTTAAGTAAATGTGAATGTGTGGTTAAGTAAAAAAGTGTCGGCTGCATGTTTCACAGTTCAAGATCTAACTTGTAAATCTTTATATTAGGGATTATATACAATTAATTTAGGTATTTTTTTTTAAGAGTTTAAAGCCCAGCTATTGGATACGGGGCTGTACAAAACTTGCTTAAAATTTTTCATGATTATTGTAAATTAGTCTAGGATTGTTACATTAGTGGGGTAAATTGGAAAAGGGTTTTAACGAGCTTGTGCAATAACATCAGTTATTATTACCATAAGCTGATTGTATAAAAAGAATATAAGTTGTATGAGGTTTGTATAAGTTGTTGTTAGGATGGAGTGAATTGTATACAAAATAAAATAAAATAAAATTGTATAAATGTAATATATATATAAGTTATTTGTAAGGCATATTTAGGTATTAGAACAGTTAATAAAACCTTCGACACTATTTACTTACTAAATTACTGCTTACGAAACGCGACGGCACAACCGTCTCGTCTAACGGTCAATAAGCGAATGAACAAAGTCGCACACACGCTGCCTTTTATAACGCGCTTTATACATTTATACCGCCATATAGATTTTTTTTTTGGAAAAATGTTAACGCCTTGAGACATCTTTCCGCCTCTTGACAAGGCTTCATCGGACTCATGGTATCTGGAGCTATCATGTAGTAAATATATACATAGATATGTACATAGAAATACTATAAAGAGGAGAGGTGATAGGTAAGGAAGTATTGGATGGAGTAGGGGTGAAGCCTTATAGATATTTTCTAATTATTATTTTATACTGGATATAAATTTCCTTTTTGTATATATAATAAATGAAAACAAACACTGGTAACATATTTATATATTCGTAACAAAACCGTCGAGATGAGCAACGCAGGTAACCTGGATAGGCAATAAATCAATCACAAATGTGAACACAAAAAGCGGCCGCCGGTAGCCCGCCGACGGATTCCGGCGCACACCGATCCCGCTGCGACGGAATCAAATCCCAAACTGAGATATTTATCTTACATACCTAACATTATTGATTTTCATATAACGTATTACAAAATTACTTATTAGTAATATAAACACTATACGTAGGGCTTCTGACCAGAGCAAGAATGTATCCTTATTCTGGGTCAAAGCCCACGCGGGCATACCTGGCGACGAGCGTGCGGATGAACTGGCCAAGCTGGCTGCCCTTAACAGCAGAAGGAAGCCAGACTATGACCAGTGCCCAGTGTCGTATGTTAAGTGTCTACTTCGAAAGGCCTCAGTTGCGAGATGGAGCACCCGATATAACGAGGGTACAACCGCGTCCATCACGAAACTGTTTTTCCCAGACGCAACTGAGGCGTATAACTTAATAAGAAAGATCCGGCCAACTGGTCACTTAACCCAGATATTTACTGGCCACGGCGGATTCTCCCAATACCTGAACCGTTTCAGGTGTCGGGACAATCCATGGTGCATATGTGATAACGCCACGGAGGAAACGATTCCTCATTTGCTAACGGAGTGTCCTATCCATATGAACTCACGGCATGAATTCGAGCAAGAGAAAGGGCTGAAAATAGATAAAGTAGGTTTATGCGAGATGGTAAAAAATAAGTTAGTTAGAGATAAATTTTGTATTAATATATGTACAATAGTTAACAATATGAATAAGGATAAGTATATACGATTTTCGTAATGATATATAAAATATTATTAGTAGCAAATTACGTAAATAGGATAAAAAACACCTGAATAACAATATCAGGGAAAAGTAAAAAAAAAAAAATATAAACACTAATTATTATTTCTTTGAAAAACTCAACTTTGAACTGAACGGTAAGTTAGTTTACGTATTATAATGAAGCTTAGCTTTAATTGTCTCCTTAGCGCAAAAGTTACTTTTGCCTTGAAAGTCGATGCTTCGAACCCGGGGCTGTATTGTGGAATTTAGTAGAACGTTATAACAAAAACAGAGAAATTTGATAGAAATAAAAAAATCTAACGAAACATTTGTTAATGATAAGTTGGTGAAGTTTTTAATGCGAATGATTAAGTAAATAAATCTTTGAACCCGATGAACCTGCTGTGGTTCAGTGCTGCGAGGCGCCCCCGCAGCTGCAGATGCACAAAACTGCAAGCGCTTTAAAGCTCGGTATTTATTTTTTAAAATCTGCATGGAAGCTCGTAATTTTTGTCCGAGCGTGTTGCTTAAATATCTTTCAGCGCTTAAAAGCTCCGCGTTTCATATGGAGCGTATTACGTTTCCTTTGTGCCGGTACGTTGTTGCGCGGTTGTTCTTAATGAAAGAATTCCTGAACCCCTAATTGTTATGAGCCCCTCATAAAATTTGTATTTCGCCATTTTTAAAAACTCCGCCACCGGTGTTGGACGACTTTAGCGCGTATTGTATTTGTTATTTCAGCGTATTTCGTGTTCAGCGCTGTAACTAAGTCGCGGCGACTGATATTATTATTGCACGAACTGTTTGTGTTTCACGTTTGCCGAGGGGTCAATTTGAACCACGCGAGACCTCTTGTTTAAATAATTAAATAGAAATTGCTTGGTGTTATTATAACTAATCGCTTTTACCAAAGTCGAATTTGCGAATCTGTCGCTTTTTTAAAGATTGTGATTTGACGTGACTGTTTGACCTTCACTAACTTTGTGCGAATGTGTAACCTTGTAAATTGGGAAGTACTTGTAAATTTTAGATGGTGAGATGCTTTTTGAATACCTCTGGCTAGCTACCGCTCTCATATTTGTTGTCACAACACTGTCAAGAAGCGAACTACGCGAAGTGATGTTTAGAATATATTAACTATTATCACGAAGATTTGTGAAACGTTGATATGCTTCAGCGTCATCTAGTGACAAGAAACAGAAACATTGTTAGTATTCATATAGTTCATATACTAAATTTAGAATTAGTCGAATCGTTTTGTAGATTGACCGGAATAAACTGACAGATAGATAGAAAGGAACAATTTTTTTTATCATTTTAAGTGAATACCATGTAAATTTTCATAGCAAGCAAACAAGTAAAAACTTGATGAGTTTTAAATACAAATAGAAACACCAATTTCATTTGTTTGAATAAATTTAAATATTCGGTATAACCAGTCTTCATATTGTGTACGCCACATGAAATGTTTTTGTTTAATACGAAGTCTAATGTACCAATAAATATGCGGTAAAGTTATATTGGAAATTTGAGTCTATTCATTGTAAAAGTTTTGTTCATAAATCATACGTCAGGGTCAATGGAAAGGTTATGTGAGTATTTTTTTATACAAAATACGTTTGTCTGCATTAATGAAGTATAGACAGTTATCTGCCCATCACCGTTGGTCTAGGGCACCGTTGAATTCATCATGTGAAATTGTTACAATTGACCCAATTAAATTTTAATCTATACGTTTACCGATAGTTGTAAAGCGAACATTGTATAATAACAAGTTAATAACTTACAAGCGGGACACCCGTATAAGTTAATCGAGCGACGTTTTCGTGTACATTACACCAACTCGAAATTGTCGAGATGTGTTCACCAGATAGCGCAAAGAGCGACACGCCGTACTGTACAATAATCATTAGTTAATATCGAGATTTACTGAAAATAAGTCTTTATTACAATGCAGTACGATCTATATTCGAATGCGGCGGGCGTACTTTCCGAATCGCTGTATATTGGTTTTATTTGATTTCAATGAGCTGGCTCCCCTTAGAGCATAAATAATGCATGTCGAAATTTTACACGGCGATAAAGATCGATAATAATGGTACAGTTCTGTTTCGCCGACGGCTCGCTCCGGGTCTTACATGGGCATTCGACCACATCTTAATAACGAGCGCAGTGTGAATCGAGAGAGAATTCAAGAATTACACACGAGCTACATTTGTTTCCAATTTGATGAAGAATACATATCATTATAACTTGAAAATGTGAACAGTATAGTCTTCAAAATATACAAAATTCTTTTACAAATTGAATAATGCGCTGAAGTTACAAGATACTTTCAGAGGTAACTAGAGAAAAATTTATAATTTTGAAACATTACGTCAAAGACGTCTCGCTATGATGGGAGTTAAAAAGAAGATCTTACAATACACGACTAAGTACATAATTTGGTATTGGTAAAAACGTATAAACACAATTCTACCAAAAAAACAAAAATTCTTCTCTAAAGACAAATGCAATAAAACAATCGTGTATTCAAACATCTCTATAATGAATTAGAATCCACGAGGACAATGTAACACCGCAGACGATGTTAATCTACCCTCAATCCGGATTCGCGTATGAAATTTTAAACTTTCAATGCCGCAGGACCTCCAAAGGAATCCTCGATTCACGTGTGCCGGATGTTGAAACAAACGGGACAAAAGCCTTAAGCGAACCTTTTGAGTCAAACTCGCGAAGTAATGTCTATACCGAACTTATTGTGCAAGGAAAAAAAATATCTGCACAGTAATGTGTATCATAAACCGGTATACGTACGGTATAAAATCCGTTTGTCATAAACTTTGATGGTTTTTCAGACGGTTTATACAGCTCTCATTGACGCACTCCCGTCTCTCGAAGATCGTAAAATCGAAACAGAACGGCGATATAAAAGAGCGGCAGACGAATATCCTGATGAGGAAACCGCTATTGTACATGAGACACACACCGGAAGAATCACTAAAGGCTAGCGAATAGTCACTTTACCATATCGATTAATTAAGATTTAACATAAAAGGAAAAAAGATTAACGATTCGATAAAATAGATACTACTGCATCTATTTCTGGTGATATGAAGTTATATGTAAACAACTATATTTTAGTTTAAACAGCACCATTGCCTGTTGTATTAATATTAAATTTTACGGATTGTTCACATCGGTTAGCTTAATAGACGATTTGATAGTCTAAATTGCTAAATTAATTATTAGTATAACTAATTTATTAATATAGCTACCTGGATAATGTTTTAATTTGTCGTTGAATTTTACATCTAAATATATTCAATTCGTGGTCTACATATAAAATGTTTCAGTAATTAAAATTTACACGAAGTGAATCGAAATCAAATAAAATTTTGAATACTAAACGGCAGTGAGTAATCTAGGTATTTAAAGACCAATGAAAAGGAACACGGAGATTTTATCCGAGAAAAAAAGCGAATGCAATCTGTTCTCGGTTGTCTTGCAAAATTTCTTTCAACTCTCCGAAGACGACTTCGGAGCCGTACGCTAAGTTTGAGAGCGTCTTTGAAGCTAATAATTTGTCTGTCTCGGACCAAGGCACGGAAAATCAAGTTGAGAGCCTTAAACAGTTTTTAGACAATGAGCGTCAAAAACTAGCTGAAAGTCGGCAGAATTTCTAGATTCTTTTTGCTAATTTTATTTCGCTGTATTACATTCGAATTCGGCAACTTGCTTTAACATCTTTACTTAAATTTAAATGTCTTAATACTGTCCGTGAAAGGACGAAGCTACAGACTTTTTTATTTATTTTCATTTAGTCTTGCCGTAGAGAGGACCCAGGAAAGGAAGCGTAGGGTCTCTTTTGTCGTTTTAGATATTTCTACATACTAACATTCTTTTGGTGGTCACTATTAGTACCTTATTTAAGTTACGTTTAAGAACGGTAGTTAAGTTTTCAAATAGTATTTTTTATGACCAAAGATTCTCATAAAAAATGTCCATTTTAACACAACTCATCTAAAAGGATATGTAACAGTTTAAATCGTTGTAATCGCAGCGTTGACTTCCCAACTCTGAACTCTCACACCAAACACGCCAACAGCAAATGAAACAGGCCATTTGCAAATAATCAAAGTACAACTTCATGATTGGTTTTTGCCCAAACCGCAGATGCATCCATCGCAGCCAAAACTGGCGCATTATCAACTAAAGTGATTTTAGACCGCATTGTTTGCGAATACAAATTCCACGCTGAAAATTGGACGAATTGAAAGACGCAATTCCGATGAGAATTTCGCTAACTCTCGCCGTTCACCGTTGTTCTAGTTTTCTGTAAACATGGCGTTTTGGTCTTAAAGAAAAGATTTTTAAATTAAAATATGAAATAACTGATGACATTTATAGAATCTTTTGGCAATGAATATATTAATGAATTAGTAAGCAATATTACGAAAATAAATAAAAGAGAAGATAGGGGAAGAGTTTTGTGATATTTTTAAACCTTTTTAACTATCAAAAATTTGTTATCTTTAGAAAAATTAGATATAGATATAGGTCATTAAAAATAATTTAGACGGAAAAATAATAAATGTTGGATCGATTGAGAATTATCTCTGTAACATAACTAGATCTAGTTTAATGTTAATACTGATGTGTCCGATATTGATGTACTTGAGAAATAAACAATCGTCATCATCAACCGGAAGATGGCCACTGTTGATATAGACAAGGAATAAATGAATCATGCAAATAATATAAGTTGTATTTGGTAAAACCGCATAACAGTGTCCGTATAAAGTTTGTTGTTAACGAATTTACATGAAACAATGCAACGGAACGAAGTTAACAACAAACCGATAGCGCGGCCCGGACCGGACCGCGAAGTAGATTGGACAAAGTACATCGCTTAATGAGCAAATGCAGACTTGCAAACAGCACCTAGTCTGCACTGCTCTTAATTAAGACTGGGTGTCCCGACTCATGAATGACCGCTGGTTTCCTGTGACGATTGAACGTAGTAGGCAATTTGGATGGTAGTCATGGCACCCGACGCAGGTCTTCCGAAGGCTGTACAAATTTAAGCCAACAATCCTGCAAGATCTTCGGAAGCGGCGACATAGTTGAAAGTAAAGTCAAAACATATGAATACATAAGTAGATGTGTTAAAAAAATCTCTATGTATTCATTAAGTTTAACTTCTACGGAACAGGAAATCAGAGTTACGATGGTCCAGCTCCATATTTTTATGTTCAGTCTTTTTCTTTCTCCAAAGGTCTTTAGCTTAATATTTATTTTGTTATAATCAATTTGTTTTTGATGTAGCAATGTTAACAAGTGTACTTTTTTACGATATGCTTTTATTACAGTTAATTTTGCTGTTTTATCACTTAATTACTGATATTGATTACAGATTTAAAAGTAATTCAAATTTTTTTTTCTATCGTACTTATTAGTTCTAGTTCGCTAGATCTAACACTGTTTATGTGTTAAGGATTTAAAATATCTATCGTAACTTTATAATGACTGTTGTCTGTATTGAGGGGAAGATTTTTAAAAATTGATAAGACGGCTCATCTTTGCAGAAAGTAATCGACGGCATCCCGGTTCGTTCGTATCTCGATACATCGAATTAGGTAAATTAGCCTGACGCGTTGTCTATTGTGCAAGGCGGCAATCAATGCCGGTGCTAACAGGATAAAGTAGGAAATGGATTCTTTTGTTCGCTTCCCAGGTATACAGAGCTTGTAGACAAAGTGCCCCGGCTCCCTTCACCAACCTTCATGCCGAATTAGTCTTTGTCATTGCTGAGGTAAGGAATAAATTCGCATGGACCGAATTATTTCGGTTCCAAAAGTAAATAACAGGTATCGTCCCTTTGATTTGTTGCTTAAAGAAATTGTAAAATCGGTCGGGGTATTGCCAGATTGTAAACTTTTTATTCCGTTCACTTAGTAGCTGCCTTTGTTGCAGAGGTTGAAGAGGGGACTGGGGAGGAGAGGGATTGTTTGTTCGGGAGTGCATTACGTTTAGTTAGGACGCGAGTTATCTTAGAGAAACACCCGCGATTCTTTAGCAACTCCCATGTACACCCGTAACTTCCATTAAAACGCCAAGTCTAATGGTTTTTGGTACGCACTTCCTGTCTAAAGTATCAAAAGATTTTTTGTTAGCTTTTACTTCGTTGATTGACTAGACATATACTTTTATATTATATTCTATGTAATTCCATGTTACTATAATAGCTTTTTTAACAACTTCATCAGTCTGGTGTACTATATAATCAAGAAGCTTTAGTAGTTGCTACACCTCAAACGTTACCGTCTTCCGGTTTGAATTGCGTTATATCTGAAAGAGTAAACGTTTCCTGTAATCTGGTTCTCCCATATGAAAAACATCCTTCTCATTCCGATGCTTCTCTTTAAACTGTTCTCGCAACTACAGTAATAGTAATTATTACATTTACAGCAGAGTAAATAAAGTATTTTCCAAGTGGACTTAACATATTTTGTCTTACAATTAGTTTTAACTAACATGTTATTTTTAGAAGCTATTCATTATTCGTGTAATTGCGTAGCGATCATTTTATACAGGGGTCGGAGCTATCGGAAATTTCATGTAAATAATATCGATGCGGAATCTCGATAACCTTTAACCTTCGACCTTCAATGGATCCATTACTCAAGTTTGTCACGTCTCCGGAGCAAAAGGCTAACGTGAAAGCTAATGAGCTCGTAGACAGCTCGGTCATCAGATATTCATCACTGTAAGTATACTGGGACGTCAAATTCTCACAAACCGAATACATTCGTAACTTGAAGGAGTTTACTTTTAGGCTCATGGAGAATTACGTATTTCTACCTCGTTCTATCGTCAATTATTTTTTATTATATTGTCAAGAGGCGGCCTTGTTGTAGTCTTTAAAAAATTATACAACAATTTTAAAAATTAAGAAGTAATTAGGTACATAGCCGATTTCCAGTAAAAATCTAAAAACATAGAATATAAAGATGAGTTATGTTTTAAGCCCTTTAAAAAGTGTAAAGCATATAATATCCTAACAATTTTAATAAAGGTCGATTTGATGTAGCTTGAGATATAACTTAATCATTCGTATGATGAATGTGATCTGCTGTTTTATTCACTAATGTAGCATTGGTACGGGAAAGCATAACACTTATTACTAGGTAAAAAAAAACTTATTCCGTAAACAGCTTTAATGAGAAATCTAATAAGAATTCACAGAAAATGAAAATCTTACTGTTGAAATGATTTAATGATTTCCTAAGACTCTATTATAATAGTGGCAAATATATATACTTTTTCTAATGTTAAGTTTTCTTTCATTATTATTTCGGCATGTTGTCAACACAACTGATTTCAAACGATTCCCTGCGACCTTCATCAGTGCGTCCGTTCATTTACAATCCATAAAAGCTTTTTTTTATAGATTATAAATGATGATGTTCCCTTTAAGAGTTAAACTATCAATTAAGTATAGTATCCGAATGTCGGAGTTCGTATCCGATGGGACCGCACCGTTGGGAACGGATGATAGTCAATTTGAGAGGTCGCGCATTTGCATAGGGCAGGCGTGCCGTCCCTTAGCACGCGGCTGCCGGCGGCGCTGCCTGCTCCTGCCCTATATGGACCGAAGAAAGTTTCCAATATACCAAACCGTAATACAATACATTTCTTCATATTTATTAAGACATTACGCTTATTTACTTATTTTTATTATTTATTTGTCCAATTAGGTCTTATTATTACAAGAAAGTTCCAGTAATTCGTAGCTATGTTTTCGTATCTGTCGTTGTCTATCCAATCCAATTAAGTTTTCTTTTAGTTTGTCGTTTGTGTACTACTTAAAATACGAGAAAGAAATAAATAAGTATATAGTTATGTCTGAATATTCTTTCTATGTATGTGGGTGTAAGGACACAAATTACTAGCTGCACTGAAAATCATTTTCGTAGGCCCACACGCATGTATAAGTATACACAAAGTTGAAATTAAAAAAGAAAAACAAGCATAAATGTCGACACACGCGTCTTTTTTTAACCGGGTCTTTGTTATCTTATAAGATTAGATTGTACCGGAACAATCTAAGGGCTAATTTTCATGTCTTGGACACAAAGGTCATGAGTTTGATTCTCGATGAGATTTTTCTTTTTTGCTTTTCTGTCTCTTCCATAGTCCTTATTTTGCACTTTCATATCTCCTTAACCGGAAGAGCTACAGACTTTTTATTTCGGATTTCTCTTCTCCTTATCCTGTGCTTTACTTTATCCTAAGAGAATATTCGTGTAGCTCCTTCGGTTTAAAAGTTACAAGCGTTACTGAGTATTTAAGTCAGCGCATCAGTCTCTTTAGCGCCGATGCAATGAATGATAGAGATTGAAAGGATTAAATAATCATTGAAGAAAAATTATTCATTACTCAATTTTTTCTAGTGGTCATTGATTGCGTCTATTTAAGTTTATTAGCATTTACTTAAACGACTTAAATATTCTTGAATTGACGTGAACTATAAAATTAAGCATTAGGTCCGTAACTTATTAAAGTTCATTTCGAAAGTTTCGAAAGGGTCAGTTCGGTTCAATTAATATCGACAAACCCCTTGTTAATGTCCAATCCGCCTCTCGCGCCGCACAGTTCGTTGACTGATGTAAAGTTAAAATTAACATTAGTAATAATATTGGTTAATTGTCTAATTAGAAGTTAAAAATAAAACTCAAAATGCTTTAGATAAAACATCGAGATATTAACTCTTCTATATCGATGACTCAAGCTATCCAGTTTGGTATTTAATCTTGGTCACCGATTATCCTCATCACGCCTCTTTCCATTGATACCAGTATTCGATATAACCTGAACACAAAAGTTAACTCGGTCACAGCTAACCGCTGTAATATAGTTTTCGTCTTTGTGTCTAGTTATTTAGATGTAGTCTTCTGATAGATATTACTAAAATATTCACGTTACCTTTAATATACAAATTGCTTAAACTCTTTAGGATCTTATAAAGACAAATTTTAAACAAATTATTATTAAAGCAATTAAAATTTTAGTTTAACTTAGACTTGAAAAGTATGAGCGTAATGTGGTGTTACCATCACCAGTTTAAGACATCTTAGTCTTAAGAATAGTTACCATATAGCGTTACTTGAATAATAGCATCATCTTTCCACTTTGACTGTTTTACAGTCGTCTACAATTCTTCTACATATAAATGTTTTCTTCTTATAATAAAAAATCTTGCACGTCTCGTGGCCTCATAGAATAAAAAAAAATTGAAGTCCAGTGCTTCGCTTGTCTAGACGTAGTCTCTGAGGTGTTTATAGGTTATATTCTGATATGATGTAAAAAATAAATAGTTAAATAAATTTTCATGAGTTTTTGTTGTATAAAGGAAGTGGAAACGAAGTATATATCCTCGTATGCTGGATGGCAGCGGCGGCGATCGTGTCGCCTGATCCTCCACCGTCCCGCGAACGTCGTCACGATCTCCCCGTCCATATTATACGGTGAATTTAACAAACATGACGCTTAATTATTACTCATCCCTGGTATTTCAACTTTGAAACCGGAAAACAGCTATCTTAAATTATTTTCAGGTAAGTACTACATAAATTAACGCAGTTCAAGTTGCAAACTTGACGGCTAAAGAAATTATCTACTGGTTTAACTGACGGTCGTCTTACGACTAGTTATTATAAAAGTAGTGGGTTTACTACTCTGGAATCAACTAAGTAAATAAAAAGGGAGAGAGGGTATAAAGCTTATAAATTAAGAATATTATATATGATTTTGAAAATCTGTACGGCTAAATGAAATTTAGTGTCTGTTTGAAAAAAAATCTAATCGGATACTCTCCGAAACCGCTAGATTCATTCACCACATCTCCATGTCTTTAGGTTTCAGGTCTCCTGGTCTCCAGATCTCAAGGTCACCAGATCTCCAGGTATCCAGGTCTCCAGGTCTCCAGGTCTCCAGGTCTCCAGGTCTCCAGGTCTCCAGGTCTCCAGGTCTCCAGGTCTCCAGGTCTCCAGGTCTCCAGGTCTCCAGGTCTCCAGGTCTCCAGGTCTCCAGGTCTCCAGGTCTCCAGGTCTCCAGGTCTCCAGGTCTCCAGGTCTCCAGGTCTCCAGGTCTCCAGGTCTCCAGGTCTCCAGGTCTCCAGGTCTCCAGGTCTCCAGGTCTCCAGGTCTCCAGGTCTCCAGGTCTCCAGGTCTCCAGGTCTCCAGGTCTCCAGGTCTCCAGGTCTCCAGGTCTCCAGGTCTCCAGGTCTCCAGGTCTCCAGGTCTCCAGGTCTCCAGGTCTCCAGGTCTCCAGGTCTCCAGGTCTCCAGGTCTCCAGGTCTCCAGGTCTCCAGGTCTCCAGGTCTCCAGGTCTCCAGGTCTCCAGGTCTCCAGGTCTCCAGGTCTCCAGGTCTCCAGGTCTCCAGGTCTCCAGGTCTCCAGGTCTCCAGGTCTCCAGGTCTCCAGGTCTCCAGGTCTCCAGGTCTCCAGGTCTCCAGGTCTCCAGGTCTCCAGGTCTCCAGGTCTCCAGGTCTCCAGGTCTCCAGGTCTCCAGGTCTCCAGGTCTCCAGGTCTCCAGGTCTCCAGGTCTCCAGGTCTCCAGGTCTCCAGGTCTCCAGGTCTCCAGGTCTCCAGGTCTCCAGGTCTCCAGGTCTCCAGGTCTCCAGGTCTCCAGGTCTCCAGGTCTCCAGGTCTCCAGGTCTCCAGGTCTCCAGGTCTCCAGGTCTCCAGGTCTCCAGGTCTCCAGGTCTCCAGGTCTCCAGGTCTCCAGGTCTCCAGGTCTCCAGGTCTCCAGGTCTCCAGGTCTCCAGGTCTCCAGGTCTCCAGGTCTCCAGGTCTCCAGGTCTCCAGGTCTCCAGGTCTCCAGGTCTCCAGGTCTCCAGGTCTCCAGGTCTCCAGGTCTCCAGGTCTCCAGGTCTCCAGGTCTCCAGGTCTCCAGGTCTCCAGGTCTCCAGGTCTCCAGGTCTCCAGGTCTCCAGGTCTCCAGGTCTCCAGGTCTCCAGGTCTCCAGGTCTCCAGGTCTCCAGGTCTCCAGGTCTCCAGGTCTCCAGGTCTCCAGGTCTCCAGGTCTCCAGGTCTCCAGGTCTCCAGGTCTCCAGGTCTCCAGGTCTCCAGGTCTCCAGGTCTCCAGGTCTCCAGGTCTCCAGGTCTCCAGGTCTCCAGGTCTCCAGGTCTCCAGGTCTCCAGGTCTCCAGGTCTCCAGGTCTCCAGGTCTCCAGGTCTCCAGGTCTCCAGGTCTCCAGGTCTCCAGGTCTCCAGGTCTCCAGGTCTCCAGGTCTCCAGGTCTCCAGGTCTCCAGGTCTCCAGGTCTCCAGGTCTCCAGGTCTCCAGGTCTCCAGGTCTCCAGGTCTCCAGGTCTCCAGGTCTCCAGGTCTCCAGGTCTCCAGGTCTCCAGGTCTCCAGGTCTCCAGGTCTCCAGGTCTCCAGGTCTCCAGGTCTCCAGGTCTCCAGGTCTCCAGGTCTCCAGGTCTCCAGGTCTCCAGGTCTCCAGGTCTCCAGGTCTCCAGGTCTCCAGGTCTCCAGGTCTCCAGGTCTCCAGGTCTCCAGGTCTCCAGGTCTCCAGGTCTCCAGGTCTCCAGGTCTCCAGGTCTCCAGGTCTCCAGGTCTCCAGGTCTCCAGGTCTCCAGGTCTCCAGGTCTCCAGGTCTCCAGGTCTCCAGGTCTCCAGGTCTCCAGGTCTCCAGGTCTCCAGGTCTCCAGGTCTCCAGGTCTCCAGGTCTCCAGGTCTCCAGGTCTCCAGGTCTCCAGGTCTCCAGGTCTCCAGGTCTCCAGGTCTCCAGGTCTCCAGGTCTCCAGGTCTCCAGGTCTCCAGGTCTCCAGGTCTCCAGGTCTCCAGGTCTCCAGGTCTCCAGGTCTCCAGGTCTCCAGGTCTCCAGGTCTCCAGGTCTCCAGGTCTCCAGGTCTCCAGGTCTCCAGGTCTCCAGGTCTCCAGGTCTCCAGGTCTCCAGGTCTCCAGGTCTCCAGGTCTCCAGGTCTCCAGGTCTCCAGGTCTCCAGGTCTCCAGGTCTCCAGGTCTCCAGGTCTCCAGGTCTCCAGGTCTCCAGGTCTCCAGGTCTCCAGGTCTCCAGGTCTCCAGGTCTCCAGGTCTCCAGGTCTCCAGGTCTCCAGGTCTCCAGGTCTCCAGGTCTCCAGGTCTCCAGGTCTCCAGGTCTCCAGGTCTCCAGGTCTCCAGGTCTCCAAGTCTCAGTAGGAAATAATTATAAAATGTGCACTAAGGTTAATATCACCTGGTTAAAAATCACTCGGTTAAATTCATGTTAAGTGAAACTGTTTACTTTACATCTAGCGAGTGCGGGAGTTCATTGCGCGGATGCGGATTGGAGATTGAAAAATTTCAACTTAGCGAGATGTTTACATTTAATCCGGTTAGAATTTAAATTGTATGAAACTTACTAAAAAAACTGCGGCGACGGTTCAAGGTATGGAATATTAGATCTCTATTTTTTATATCATCATCATGAGGAGTCTTCTGCAAACTGGAGTTTGGGAAAAGTTTTCTTGTGTTCAGGTTTGTTCTACTTCTTTACATTGTCAAACCATTTCTTTCCCAGTCTACCAGAAGTACAGTTTTACAGCAATTGTGCGCTTCAGGATCAACCTTCATCTTCTTCTTGACGAGCCCCTCCGACTAATGAAGATTGGACACGAGCTCTGCGAATTTGTTCTTGATGTTAGTCTACTCCTTGATATTGTCTTGATGTAATATCTTTCTGCGACTGATCTTTCTTTTTCCGGCTGCTTTTCTCATTATTCCTATCTGGGGAAGACTGTATCAACCTTGGAAACTTATAAACAGGTCCTTTTTTCAGAAGTCGTAAAAAGACAACGATGGCGGACGTTTGTATAAGGAAGTGGTGAAATGGCGCCAGTAAAAACATTAGGTTCGTTAATTTTAGTGAATTAGTTAGTTAACATTAGAAGTGAAAGTGTTTAGAGATCTTCAAGTAACAAAAATGGATTGTAACAGAATTATCATGTGCCGCTGACGTATAAGCGAGGCGTTACCTGGAAGTAGATTAGCTCCCGTCGCACCCCGGAATTGAACTTTGTCAATTTAGGCCCCCAGCCCGGCTTCATTGTGCCGCGGCGACGTTACTGCATCTGACCCAGTTACACTATACGCGACCCACTCATAAATCGAGATCCGTATCTCTTTTATATTCTCCAATGTATTTTGATAATTTGTTACTTGACATTATTTATGTATTGAAACCGCGCGCGATCTACATTATTTCTTGCGCTGTTGTGTTATATAAATTTGCCGTTACGACAAATTGAGTCACTGGATAGATTGAGAAGATATTTCCTTAAAATTGTCATAGTGCCGGAATGAATATTTATATCTTGTTTATTGATATGTCGTGGAGGAACAAGTTCTTCACTATCATGCTCTCGTGCACAATGAAGTAGAGATGTAATGATCTGGTAGTCATAGTTTTTGGGAATTGGAGGGTTGTTTCTTTTAATACCAGCTTATACATCAAAGCTCCATCGTAGTGTTGTTAACTGGAATCCCTTACTACTAGGTGAACACTCTTCTATTTTAATCGTATCGTATTAGAAAAGAAAATCGTCTATAATTCAAGATTTGTCTTTAATTACAAAATCAATTATTTCTCATCTCAACTTAATGATTGATTATTTATATTTTCATAGATCCAACCCTTGCATCTGTGTATCAATTGTCTTCAGCAAAAACTTATTAACAGCGTGATCGATAATCATAACGAATTGAGGAAAAATTTATATAAATAAGTAACTGAAGGGACGTTTCAGATGAATAGAGCAAAAAAATTTAAAATTTCTCTCCCCAGCTTAATACCGGAGACTGGAACGGCTAGACGTATGATGAATATTTGAGGAGCAGCATCTCACGTCGCCGGCATTAGACGCTGATAATGAGAGCGCCGTTTGCTTTTCATCCGGCGACGCTGCGAGCGCGCATATGAAAAATTTATTGCCGCGCTGCAAGTTTAAAGTGAAATATTTGCATACCCGGCGATTATCCACCATTTCAGACGTTTCGGGGCCCGCGGAGTTGCTTAAGTTGCATTTTAAATTGGTTCCCTGCCGTGAAACTGAATCGGAGTGTTTAAACCGTGCCACGTTTTATATTTATTTTTAAGAACCACTTCAGTTCGCTGTTGAAGAATATTCTGAATATGGAGAGAACTGTTTCAAAAGGTCGGGTAATGTTTAATTTTTTCCTGTTTACAAATACACTCCCGGACACATCTATCGGCCCACCTAGTGTTTAAAAGTTTTAACGGTGCCTAGCTAAAGATAAATGTTAGGTGGAGCAATAAGTTTTAATGCAGTTTTAAAGCTGAGTTTTTGGTCAACCTTTATGTATGTTTTTTTTTTTTAATTTCAAATTCAGGATTATGAAAAAAAAAACGAAAATTTGAGTCTGTTCATTGTTTTCAACGACCCAGGACTGGAGAAAACTTTTTTATTTCGCACAAGTTGGATTTTATTTTTTGATGTGTCCGATTATTGGTTCTTTAAAAAAGCAAATCTAAACTTAGAGCCAGTTTTGACCAAAAAATATGGATACTCTGCCTGCAATTGTCGCCCAAGTTGTAAAACTTCTGTCGGCCAAATCAATTCGAAATTACAAAAAAAATAATAAAAAAAAACCTACATAGGGGTTGACCAATAAATCTGCTTCAAAACTGCATTAAAACTTATTGCTTCACCTAACATTTATTTTTAACTAGACACCGTCGAAACTTTAAACACTGGGTGGTGGGCCGATAGATGTGTCCGGGAGTATATTTGACTCCAATTTCAGATGGTGTTAAGTAACAATAAAACCGTGCTCGTCCTGAATACTCCGGCTCTCATATTACTATTATGGCAAAAGATTTACAATGTAGTTACTAGCCAGGTGGTTTTGCAAAATTAAACAACTAAATATTTGCTTTTTTTATTCTGCTTAACGATGAGACGAGTAAGACGTATTATTTTAGTGGTTCTCACAACAACATGTTTTTTAAAGTTATGAGATAGGCTGTAAGCTGAAGATTAGGAGGTAACTTTATTTAGCGTTTCAAATTTTTCTTTCTATTGTTGCTGAAATATCTTTTCTTAGTTTAATAGAAATTTGGACTGTCGCTTATCGTTTGAATAAACAAATGCACAATAAAATTTGTTTTATATGAGAATGTGTCGTCGCTCAAAAACAATGCCACGTAAAATCGTTCCGACGTATGTACGTATACGTTTCACAACTCTCGCCGACAATGTTTTCACACTTCGCCGCGTATATTTAGTTTGTGTTTAATTCACGCATACGTTATGAAAATAATGCGGATTTCGACGGACAAACAGACTGTACTGCGGTCGGACGTTGCGCGGACATCCGCGGATTTGCGACAATCGAGTTGTGAAACTGTTTTTGTTATTCAACCGCATGACGCCATTATAACAGACTGCTATTGAAATCCGATTTGATGAGTAACTTTAAAGAACAGGAAGAAGCGAGAGAAGACCGATTTTGAGCTGAAGATACTCTGGCTGATACTCTTCACCGCTGTAATCTCGGGCCAGCAAGAAGTGGACTTAAACCTTATTATTGAAGCGTCTAAGTATATACAAGTTCACTTGAAGGTAAGTTATACAAACATAACAACGCTAGTTAAGATGAAATACCACCACATTCCTATCGCCTTAAGACTTGAGCTTCTTTACTCCAGTAATTTCACCAGCTATTACTTTAAACTGGAACATAGTAACAGCACACTACTGTTTGTCGGCGGAACTTGGATCTGCAGTGAACCACAGTAAACACTTTCCTTTAATTTGCTTAACCGAAGTGCTCTTCTCTGGGTTTTTGGGATAAAAATCCTGTATAACAATAACTTGACCCTAAAAGCATCGTAACTTTAGATTTGTTTCCAGAAAAGAAATATACGTTCACCGTATGAATAAGAAGCTAACTTAAAATATTTACAGTTTCCCATTACTCTCATCGCTTTGATCGTAAGTCTCGTAATTCGAGTAATGATTATTTACTACTCCTATTAACACATCACAATTTATGTTCGGTACTGACAATATAATTTATAATACAGAAACATTGAATGTGCAGTAAGATTGTTTACTAACACACGCTGCAAGTTGTATCGAGCTTTATCCGTTGAAAGCTCAACTTGAACATAAGCTACTGTTTACGAGCTTCTACAAAGTCGTTTGTTATGTGATTTGTTACACGTAGGTCTCCGCTATCTGCATCTTTGAAAATGTATTACTAAGTTAGTAATTTGTAACACATCACTATTTCTCCCGTCAAACAATTCTGTGTACTTTACTGTGTTTCAGTTTGAATAATATTGCATCCTTACTGGCGCGTGTTAATGGTAGACGTATTGTTACTACGTTACCGTCATGGTTTAAGTCTTGCGTGTTTATCTCAATCACTAGATGATCAACAATTGATAACTTTTAACACTTAACTATTTTGTCGCCTGAAAGCTTTCTTGGTAGTTATTCTAACTGCTTTTTTCAATTACTATTGATCAGTTAATTTTTTATAATGCATTAATGTAATTGTGATCTACGTTTTGTTTTAAAATATACTATTAACCTATTAAATAATCGGTTATATATTTTAACTTAATTGCTTATAATAATGTAATCACGAGAATGTTAGATTACACAAAACGATATGTTAAATTTTAATGAAATTTAGTTAACTACAAATTAGTAGCTTTACAGTTACGCTCTACAAAAAAAACTGTTTTCCATATTTATGTCTAAATATGTAAAAATAGTTTACTGTTTCTTTTATTGGAAAAGAAATAGAAAATTTTCTAGACCGTTAAAAGTAAAATTCATGTTTTGATATATTAAATGTTTAGTTGATAAATAACATTATATTCGTAGCTGAATTCATTTTTGACTCCACTCATTTGGGACTCGACTGTTTATGTTTTTGGTGAATAAATATTTAGAATTTTGAATTTAAGATATGTATATAATAAATTTGAAAGAAATATTTGAAAAATTAATTTTCATTAACAACAAAAAATATGTATTTTCAAGGTTTCAAGTAATTTTTAGAATGCTGAAATAAATTGTAAGTCTACATAGATGTGATGTTCATATATGAAAAATTTCTTTTTCGATTACAATGAAAGTTAAAACATAGAATTTTAACAGGCAGCGCTGATTATTCATTGCTTGCACCAATCGTTCAGTTAGAATGTATAATGAAACGGCGGTCGTAATGAATATTCAAAGAAAATTTCCGATGAAGAATAACGCGAGGAAACCGACATGTTCCTGGAACAGTATTCGTGCACATTTAGTATTCGCCAACTCGCACTTGACCGACGTGATTGAAGAATGACTTAACTCGTACGTGGAATAAGATCCCGAGTCCCAGCAGTGGGATCGTTAAAAGGTATATTTATTATTAAGAGAAAATGAATGCGTCTTCTTATGTTTTTATCAGACCTTTATATGTGAGAAATGAAACTAAAGTTACGCATAAAAAATCTAGTAACTTATTTCTAAAGTTTTTTTTTTAAAGAGAAAATATTCAATAGATTTTCTAAGATTTTTTAAATGTTTTTCTTTACCAATGAAATGAGACACAAAGCGCATCGGATACAATATAGATGCAACATTAAATATAGCTTAATTCTTACTTAAGATATAATAAACATTTGTAATTTTTATTTGTTAATAGATTATTAAAATAATGATTAGTAAATAGTTTAGTTCAAACAAAATAAGTTTAGTTGACGCGACCTCACTTGATAGTGAAGCCGTTACTGTTTATACAGCAGATCAGTCGGAGTGGTTACAGATTTGTGAAAATTCAAAAATTAATGAGTTCTGTTCAAGGATTGCAAGCGGTAATGAAGTCCAGGTCGGTCTCGACGACTGTCGCTTTAAAATTTTAATTGCTAGCCTCCTTCTAATGCAAGGACTCGTGTATTTCATTTTTGTTAAAGATGCCATTCAGTTTGAATGTCCCAGACGGTATTAATCTCTCAAGTGTAGTTTATTTACTATTTTGTATATACAACAACACAGTGATTACGTTCATCTGGCGGTGAAGAATGGGCAAGTTATTAGCAGACGTACATCTCAGGGGTCTCATGGGTTGTTACCATAATATTTTAACTAGTAACAGCGAATCGCAACTTTGTTCAATGGCGGGAGAAGCAAGGATTCCAACGCAGTAATTTTAATAACTACCTATTGGTGTAGTTATATACAAAATACAATCACCTGATGGTAATGATACTTGTTACTAAGAGAAATATCATTTGCTTCAAGCATCACAAAAATTACTTTCTTTATTTTGCAGATATTATGTTGCTCGTTAGTACTTTCAGTAGCTGCAGCGTATTTCGTACTAAAAGATTTACTGCCTCCATAAGGTTTTCATGCGATGACGCTATGGTCGATGTGGTAAAAGCCGAAAAGGTTTACAGCGTCGAAAATCATATTTCGTTTAATCAAAAATTGGATTAGTTATTATTTAATTACTAAGTAACAAGTTATCATCGTTTCACAACATCTCCTTGATGGTCACTGGGGTATTTTCGCCCACTTCACACAGACCCTGAAGGTCTCGCGGCGGTGCTACAAACAACTTGCAGCGAAAGCTCCCGACGCCAAATTCAATAGTGTTCTCTTTCAAGTTCCAAAAGTAATAGCCGCGCAAATTTACGGAGCTACGTGAAGTGGCTGTTCCGGCGGAAAACTTAAATTGCCCGTTAGTTTCTTTTGTGTCCGAGTAACTCGAAGTACTGACCTCAAAGACTCCGGTTGCGCAAGACCTCCGATATTTAACGTTCCGCCGACTTCCGCCTTTGCTGTAACACAAAATTATTTCTACGATTCAATCTGTATTTTTTTTTTAATAATAAATATTAAACGCTTCGATCGGATATCCGGTTTTATTCTAGGCAGTATAGTTTTATGCTCACCGCCTTTGGTGCCGTGTCATAAGGCATAGTTTATGAAAGGAAATAAAAATAGCTAGTGAATGTAGCACGCAAAGTTTATTAGATTTTTTTCGTATTATTAGAAATCTACTATAACGGCGGACTCGTAAAGAAAGTAATATAGTAAAGTATAAATTATGGTATATTTTAAAGTTAAAGCGATGTGTTTTTATGTGATAACTTAGATTGTTTATCACACCCACATTCCGACGCGGAGAAGTCATACAACAGTTCGCTTCTGAATTATATGCGAATATTTTTTTGTATAACCACTTTTTTAAACAACAAAACTAACAGAGTGTTCACTTGATAATGAGTGATATGCCTGCTTATTACACTAAGCGTTAGTTAAGTTGGTGTACTGATAATGAAAAACCACAAGTGAAGTGTATTTTAGATTTCATTTAAAAGAATGTACTTTGTAGATTCAATAAAAAATTTAAGTATACCAAAATTGTAGATCAAGTAACACATTTAACTTAAGTTATGTTAATTATACGTATTTCCTTCGAATGTAAATAATATTCAATTGCACGGTAACAATGGTATAATGCCATTTACTATAATACCATTTGACTAGTCTAGACTCAGAATTAGCGATGGTAAAGTTAACACCAGATAAAACCGGAGCTTATACTCGAACTTATATCTATTAAGTTGATAATGTTTTATTTATTAATGTGCGAATTCACTGAGAACTCTTATACAATGTATTATTTTTTTTAATTATCGCACGGGTCGATTGGAGTGGGCAGATTATCTTTCAGGTCAGATAACTAGTATTGCCTAGAGCTACGTTTAATTCACTGAAAATTTGATGAAACATTATATTTAAATGATAGGTACCCTCTGTAAAATTAAGTATTTGGTTTTGGGGCTGGGATCCTGGTCGCTGACTAATCGTCCCAAGTGAGAACAATATACAAAGACTAATAAGAAAGTTTATACCTATCTAGCTTAGACGTAGAGCCGTGATAGGCTAGTGGTTTGAACGCCGGCCTTCCAATGCGAAGGTACCGGGTTCGAATCCGGCCTGCACCAATGAATTTTTCAATTTATGTGCAGTTAGCATAAAACACCAACTAATATCACGTGCTTTGACGGTGAAGGAAAACATCGTGAGGAAACCTGCATATCTACGCCGCGACCATCCGTGGTCGGACTAGTATGTGAAATGGAGAAGGCAATGGCAAACCACTCCATTATAACTGCCAAGAGAGTCGTCGTGTGTTTCACGACACTTGATGACCACGACCCTCAGTCATGAGGAAATACGACTAAGAAGCTTAGACGTAGTTTAGAGAGACGCTGATCTCCTGTAGGAGATGAGGATGGAGACCACTGCCTTTTATCCTTCGAAGGTTTCACTCTAAAAAGGGTACTGGTTATAGAATATTTTGTTAACCTTCAGCCTTCTATAATTTCAATTAAAATCTTACCTTCATCTTGTACACAGATAAACAACGTTTTTTGTTTCTTTCTATTAGAAATTAATTTTACGAATTAACGAATATTGTTTCTGGGAATAAGAATCCGATTAGTTTTCTTTTGTTCACAGACAATACGTCTACCTAGGCCGGAGCCCCGGGCTGGCTATAATCAAAGTTGTGAACTTTTTCAATAACAGTCTGAGATTCACAATGTCAGCGTCCATTATTTTTCTATGTCATTTTACAATTAATAATGATACAACAATAAGAAGATTGTGTGTGTCTGTAGTAGATGTATCCTTTAAAAGTTTCAACAGTTATATATATCCGTTGTGTACTTAAAACAGAAGCCTTCACAACCCTTCCTCGCTTTTAAGCTACACCCTGCATTCGAGGTTAGTAAAAAGAAGGAAATAGCCAATACATCATTCCCTTCCAGCTCCGTAACTACATCGCTTCTGTCGACATTTCATTTACTACAGAACTGTAATATACTTTACCGCTTTACTTATCCAGATGTGATTATTGATTATCTAAAATAATATTTTCTTTCAGCTATAGCTCCATTTAGATCTGAACTCGTTAGCGGGTAGCTGAGTTATTGATTTAATTCATTTGTATACCGCCGGGGCATCGAATAATTAATGGGAAATAGTTTCGTTGCTCAAATCCCAGTTTATAGGTACAATGTTGGAGCACTAGACGCGTGCAGTAATTTGGACGGAACGGTGGAGCCGGCAGCAAACAATGTGTGACCTGATTAGATGCACCGTCTGATAGATACGTACCTATATTCAAACAAGGTAGTGTAAGTGATTAAATGTTTACAAAATTTTTAATGTACACAGTTAAAAATATGTTACATTTATACGAGAGCTATTTTTAATGATAGTTTTAACGAAACCGCTGAAATCATCATTTTTGAAATATTGTCCACCGTTATAGCATTGTATGGGAGTGTTTTTTTTATAATTTAATAGTTATTTTAATAAACAAAAAATTAATAAATCGCCAAATTTGCAAGCAGTTTGTTAGCGATACGTTAATGCACTCACTTAATATACAAATACTTGAATCTATAACTAACCATAATACAATAGGTATAATAATAACAGTAACTCATTACATACAATACACATAGTACAAACAGAAAAGCACACACACCATATGCTTACATAGACTTTTTATACATATATAGATTGTTTACAGTTGTTATCATTAAATGCATGAATCTGGGGACTGCCTTCTGGGAGAAGTTTAGTCTTTCTGGAATTATTAATAACAACAAAGGTTCCTATTTTACATTACACTCGACATTTGAATCTAACAGAAGTTTATATCTGTCGCTTTAATATATAAAAGTTCTTTTCTATCTATATATAGAGGTGAGAAAGAGAATCTTTTTAAGGAAATAGTCTCTACAGATTTGCATATTCGTACATGTTAAATATGCATTGACTAATATAACTACCGCAGTCAAAGTATAAGCGAGATAAGTGAAAATTTCAGAAAAACGTGGTGCAAGCTTCGTAACTTAAATTGCCCGTTAGTTGCCGTTATCTTGAAAGAGTTAAAACAAAGTTTTAAAGTACTAAGACGGAAAAGCTTTCGGCTGCACTCACTAAACTTTTAATGCGCTACAGGTTTAATTGTTTACGACTTAAACGTACTCCCTACTGTATTCGGGGTGAAGAAATATTGCCAGAAAACAAGAAGACGTTTTCATGAGACTTATTGTATTATAAGTTGAATGTTTTATTAATATTTTTTAACTAACTCAGTCTTCAGTTATTTAACTGTGACTGAATACAATGAAAAAATACAATATGATTTCAGTAGACACTAAAAAAGGAAAACTTACTATACAAACTTCATAACATATAATCACGGATACGAACCGGGTACGTCCGTTACAAAGGAAACAGAGAGCCGCTGTTAAGGAATTAAAAAGTCTAGCTTTTTTGGCAAAGATAATCGTTTAGTAAATTTTGTAGCTTTTCTGAAAGTTTTTTATAGTATTCAGTTAGATATGCTCAATGTGTAATCTGCGTATCCGGTCTATCTAAACGATTTATCATTACTTAACATCTATGAAAATTAACCATGTTTCCCGAAGATTCCCGCGCCGCCGTTACATAAATCACACATTTCGCATGTCACTAGGTTTTGTTCACATGCCATTAAACAAATGTTCATTATTATTACGGTTGGTCAGCGCATTTAAATGATATAGAAGAGGGATAATGAGCTGTTTTAAACGATATACAGTTCTTAGAGACCATCTGAGAATGTTCTGATGGCGTTTTGTTTAGCGAATCGTTACTAGAGCAATTAAACTGTGTAAAAATCCTTATACTCTTTAACTTGATAATTGATATGGTGTTTACTCTAATCATAATGATGTTGATGGTGAAGCGTGTTCGTCCGGAATACAGCGTCTGAGGAACGGGGTCAGAGATTTTAGTATCCAGAACGGCAATTATAATATTATATACTTACTAGCTGACCCGACAGACTTCGTTCTGTCAAAAAAATTGGAATGTGGCAGTTTTTTGTTCTTACCTATTTTATAGCCAGCGCAAAAAAATCTGGACTGAACCGTCACTCTGGTGATAGGGCGGTGTGTGGGGTTCAGCTCTATATATGTTCATCTAATAACTAATATTTAAATATTAGTGGGTTCCAGAAGAGTGGCCAAAGTTATAATTATAGTACATAATTTATTTTACTATTATTATTTATTAGGAACAAATAACTGTCACATTCCAAATCTTTTTGACAGAATGTAGTCTATCAAGTCCGCCAGATGGTAACGCGGATTGTGTTCGACTGAGGTAATTGTCGTGAAAATGAAAACGAATGCATTTTATGTCGCGCGCCGAACTAAAACAAAAGAAATAATACCGCGAAGCCGACCAAATTGAAAATCAGTAAGAATGATCTTTAGCTATTACATTTTGTGACTATTTATGTTATTATTTCATTCGTTTTAATTTCGGCTCGCGGCGATCTTCCGACGCGCATACGCACACCATTTGATAGAATAATTGAATTTGCACTTTGTGCAGCTGTAATAAAGTGCAAATTGACTCTTTAGCGTTACGAACGCACCTACATTGCTTAGACAGCAGTGAAAGCTTGTTATTTAATATGAACTTTTGTTTGTTTGTTTCTGGTTTCTGGTTTCTGGTTTCTAGTTTCTGGTTTACTGGTTTACTGGTTTACTGGTTTACTGGTTACTGGTTACTGGTTTACTGGTTTACTGGTTTTACTGATTTACTGGTTTAACTGGTTTACTGGTTTTTACTGGTTTACTGGTTTTTACTGGTTTACTGGTTTTTACTGGTTTACTGTTTACTGGTTTTTACTGGTTTACTGGTTTTTACTGGTTTACTGGTTTTTACTGGTTTACTGGTTTTTACTGGTTTTTACTGGTTTACTGGTTTAATGGTTTACTGTTTACTGGTTTACTGGTTTACTGGTTTACTGGTGTACTGGTGTACTGGTTTACTGGTTTACTGTTTACTGGTTTACTGGTTTCCTGGTTTACTGGTTTACTGGTTTAACTGGTTTACTGGTGTACTGGTGTACTGGTTTACTGGTTTACCTGGTTTACTGGTTTAACTGGTTTACTGGTTTACTGGTTTAACTGGTTTACTGGTTTCTGGTTTTACTGTTTACTGGTTTATGGTTACTGGTTTCTGGTTTACTGGTTTACTGTTTACTGGTTTACTGGTTTACTGGTTTATGGTTTACTGGTTTACTGTTTACTGGTTTACTGGTTTACTGGTGTACTGGTTTACTGGTTTATGGTTTACTGGTTTACTGGTTTACTGGTTTTACTGGTTTACTGGTTTTACTGGTTTACTGTTTACTGGTTTATGGTTTACTGGTTTACTGGTTTACTGGTTTACTGGTTTACTGGTTTAATGGTTTACTGGTTTAATGGTTTACTGGTTTACTGGTTTACTGGTTTATGGTTTACTGGTTTTACTGGTTTACTGTTTACTGGTTTAACTGGTTTACTGGTTTACTGGTTTACTGGTTTACTGGTTTACTGTTTACTGGTTTACTGGTTTACTGTTACTGGTTTACTGGTTTACGGGTTTACTGGTTTACCTGGTTTACTGGTTTACTGGTTTACTGGTGTACTGGTTACTGGTTTTTACTGGTTTACTGGTTTACTGGTTTACTGGTTTACTGGTTTACGGGTTTACTGGTTTACTGGTTTTACTGGTTTACGGGTTTACTGGTTTACTGTTTACTGGTTTTTACTGGTTTACTGGTTTCTAGATTTCAGATGTCAGATTTCCATTTTCAATTTTCCATTTTCCATTTTCCATTTTCAATATTCCAACATTCCAACATTCCAACATTCCAACATTCCAACATTCCAACATTCCAACATTCCAACATTCCAACATTCCAACATTCCAACATTCCAACATTCCAACATTCCAACATTCCAACATTCCAACATTCCAACATTCCAACATTCCAACATTCCAACATTCCAACATTCCAACATTCCAACATTCCAACATTCCAACATTCCAACATTCCAACATTCCAACATTCCAACATTCCAACATTCCAACATTCCAACATTCCAACATTCCAACATTCCAACATTCCAACATTCCAACATTCCAACATTCCAACATTCCAACATTCCAACATTCCAACATTCCAACATTCCAACATTCCAACATTCCAACATTCCAACATTCCAACATTCCAACATTCCAACATTCCAACATTCCAACATTCCAACATTCCAACATTCCAACATTCCAACATTCCAACATTCCAACATTCCAACATTCCAACATTCCAACATTCCAACATTCCAACATTCCAACATTCCAACATTCCAACATTCCAACATTCCAACATTCCAACATTCCAACATTCCAACATTCCAACATTCCAACATTCCAACATTCCAACATTCCAACATTCCAACATTCCAACATTCCAACATTCCAACATTCCAACATTCCAACATTCCAACATTCCAACATTCCAACATTCCAACATTCCAACATTCCAACATTCCAACATTCCAACATTCCAACATTCCAACATTCCAACATTCCAACATTCCAACATTCCAACATTCCAACATTCCAACATTCCAACATTCCAACATTCCAACATTCCAACATTCCAACATTCCAACATTCCAACATTCCAACATTCCAACATTCCAACATTCCAACATTCCAACATTCCAACATTCCAACATTCCAACATTCCAACATTCCAACATTCCAACATTCCAACATTCCAACATTCCAACATTCCAACATTCCAACATTCCAACATTCCAACATTCCAACATTCCAACATTCCAACATTCCAACATTCCAACATTCCAACATTCCAACATTCCAACATTCCAACATTCCAACATTCCAACATTCCAACATTCCAACATTCCAACATTCCAACATTCCAACATTCCAACATTCCAACATTCCAACATTCCAACATTCCAACATTCCAACATTCCAACATTCCAACATTCCAACATTCCAACATTCCAACATTCCAACATTCCAACATTCCAACATTCCAACATTCCAACATTCCAACATTCCAACATTCCAACATTCCAACATTCCAACATTCCAACATTCCAACATTCCAACATTCCAACATTCCAACATTCCAACATTCCAACATTCCAACATTCCAACATTCCAACATTCCAACATTCCAACATTCCAACATTCCAACATTCCAACATTCCAACATTCCAACATTCCAACATTCCAACATTCCAACATTCCAACATTCCAACATTCCAACATTCCAACATTCCAACATTCCAACATTCCAACATTCCAACATTCCAACATTCCAACATTCCAACATTCCAACATTCCAACATTCCAACATTCCAACATTCCAACATTCCAACATTCCAACATTCCAACATTCCAACATTCCAACATTCCAACATTCCAACATTCCAACATTCCAACATTCCAACATTCCAACATTCCAACATTCCAACATTCCAACATTCCAACATTCCAACATTCCAACATTCCAACAAAAGAAATAATACCGCGAAACGCCGACTCCCTAATGAAAATCAGCAGTATATGATCGTTAGGCTCTTACATTTGTGACTATTTATGTTATTATTTCATTCGTTTTAATTGGCACGCGGCGTGAGTGATCCTCCCGACGGCCATACGAAAATGTTTTGATAGATAGATAGATAGAATAAGGAATTTGAACTTTGAGCAGCTGTAATAAAGTTAAAATTGATTCTTTAGCGTTAGGAACACACCTACATTGCTTAGACAGCAGTGAAAGCTTGTAATTTAATATGAACTTTATGAAATAGCAATAAAGTTCAAATTGACCCTACATTTTAGTTAGAGAACGTTTGTATAGGAAAAAGAAAGCGCTGTTTTTAGGGGCTTCCTGGCGATTATTCGAATTTTTCTCAAATGTGGCCAAATGGTCCTGGCGTTGTAGAGTGATGCGCTTACCGACACATATTTGTATTATTGATTAATAATAAATTATATTCAATGACATTAGTTATTAATAAATAACTAATAAAGTTGCTTGAGAATATATTTTTATGTAGAGGGAGTGACAAAAGGCATAATGTTTGAGAGATAAAGAATTCGTTGTCATCCCCACTCCGTGCTGTGTACTGGTGAGAGGTGACACCGGTACACACGTGGAGGGGATCACTTACCAAGTGATAATATTATTTTTTTGGAGTTTACAGCCACGCGGTTTGATCCTGGCCATGTACAATTGATGATATCGAGCGAGACAAAAATATTAAAATGTCTATTAAAAAGCAGGGTTGGTGATAGAAAAGTGAAAATTTAGGGTTGTATGTAGTTTTTGATGCCACACAATAATAAAATAAAATAGAAAAAAAAATCCCAAAAACTAAAAAAAATTTTTTGGTGTGGGCAACCCTCATCACTTAGAGTTTGAAAAATCGATAGTAACCGATTCTCAGACCTACTGAATGTGCACAAAAAATTTTATAAGAATCGGTAAAGCCGTTTCGGAGGAGTATGGGAACGAACATTGTGACAAGAGAATTTTATATATTAGATTTCAAATGTTCAACAAAATAAGTAACGACTAGAAAAGTTGAATTCGCAAAAATTCAATCAAAGCGTGAGAAAATGATTTATTGGGAATGAGTGCCTCGTAAATCCATGAATTGGCTTCGTTTAGACTACTCTTTGAATTGTAATAAATTGTACTAACCCTAAAAATATTAGTTTGTTGTTGGATTATATAAAAAATATTAGTTGTCTGCTACACAACACACATCGTTTTATAAAAGAAAAATTGTTTTATAACATTTACATGCCGAAATAACTAAAACTGCTTAAATGATAACCAATAAAACAGAACTAAGTTATCGTTAAGGTATTTACTTCTTTATTGCGCATGTTTGTTAATTTACTTTCTAATTAATATACAGTAGTAATATAATAATATAATTTATAAAGTGAAGGTTACGTTACGTATCAACCATCAAAGAATACACAAAACCAGTAACGAAAGGGGGAAAGTAAAAAGTAACAAGTTTTTCGCCGCCCTTTGTTAATTTTCGTCAAGTGTAAGTAAAGGTTTGCTTATTAATACATTTTTTCTATTTTCCTGTGTCAAGTTTGCGCTTATCCTCCACTATCACAACTTTCGGGCTTGTTACAACCCATATAAGTATGTTTACACGATTTTTTTTTCGCCGCTCGGGAGCTTGAAAAGTTTGGTGTTAACCCTTCCAAATTAACATTTCTTCCCACAGCTGTTCCCATTGTTACGCTAACGGGCTGTAACACGCGAAAATCCGTGTTTAGGATAAACACAAATATTTATTTTAAGACCAGCTCTAGCCCACGTCAAGACTATTAATAATAATATATAAAAAGTTCACGTGGAAACGAGTTTTTAATGTTGAAACGGTTGCGTATGATTTTTTGAATTTTACCTACAAGAGTTAAGAACACCGTTGATTTTATATTTTTTTATCAAAATTAGAGCTTAAAACAACTAATATTGATATAATTGTAATTAATGTCAACCCTTGACTTTAAATTTACATGGTGTTAAGTAAAAAGCTTGAGATGGTGAAGCGCGCCTTAGTCTACTTTGACAACCGGAATATAAGTAGCAACGTTGTGATGGCAGATTTACAATAAGTGGGTAGTAAGTAACTAGTGAAATTCGTAACTCTATCACCATCAAAACTGTATCGCATGCGACCTCGGAATCGAATTAGAGATCTTCGAAACTTACAAGACAAGGTACATTATGAAAATCGGACGATTCTTGAGTTAACATAGCTGTGGATACTTTTTTTATTCGACGAAACGAACGAGACGTTCACCTGATGGTTAGTGATACGCTTGCCCATGACAACGCGGCGCTGGTTAAGATAGTATACACTGCACCACATTGCGCTGCATTGAGACAGTGTTAAATCTAGTTACCTTAGTAATTTCACTAGATTACAACCTCCTTCAAACCGGAACACAGAAATGTTATTGAACTACTATTTGGCGGCTGAAATAAAAGCTGAGGTGGTACCTAGACGGTCTGTAGCAACAGAGACTTACCAGTAGTGAAAAGATTTTGATAAACGATGCCACAGATATTTGTGTTAAAGTTATAATACTACTTTTTTCAGCTGTGTTTGATTAAGAGCGACAAACACAAAAAATAATAGAACTTTTTTTACATTTGATATGATTTTCGTTATTTAAAACAGTTGTCGCGATTATGATTTCGTACGCGTTAATTTGACGGTAATGGAGCGATTTCTTTTGATAGTTTTTGTAAAAAAAAATAATCTTACATCAGAACTGCGAAAGGAAGTGGGTCATCATAACTCTTCCCGTGCTAAGCTGAGCTTGCGGAATCGCGCCGGCAGCGGCCTCGTAACGGCACCATGCTTAATGACGGGTGTAAGCTGCCCGCCGACGTGGAAAATATTCCACTGATCTGCTGAACGCACCGCCATATTGTACACCGCCGGCCTGAAAAGGAAAAGCGATATGTTTTTTTTATACTACTATGCGACGAGACGAGCAAGACGTTCACCTGATGGTAAGTGATACGTTTGCCCATTACAACGTGGTGCTAGTTAAGATGGTACACACTGCACCACATTGCGCTCGTCGCCTTGAGACATAAGGTGTTAAGTCTCGTTACCCCAGTAATTACACTAGCTACAGCGCCCTTCAGACCGGAACACAGTAATGTTTGAACATTACTATTTGGCGGTTGAAATAGGGTATAGTTAGCGATAGTTTGCGATGTAACGATATGGTATTTGTGCTGTTTCTAAACAGCTCTAATTCACTTCTACCCGTCGTTGTATAGTCTATATCATAATTAGTTGAACGTCATTCAAAATTAAATGCCACCGAAAAAGTGAAAAAAAAAAAAATACTAAGTTAAACTTTATCAATATAAATCAAAACATATTACTTTCGCTAGACGCAAATTATTTCGAATCGTACACAAAGCGTACAAAATATTGACTTTACTTCAGAAAACAAGACTGATTTATTTCAACAGAGATTTATAAAAGAGAGAAAATTCGCAGAAATCAGAAAGACGTAGTTGTTTCAGTAATATAATTATAGCGAAAGGAAAATTAACCTCTAAATAATACATTGTATTAGCGATGTCTTCTGCGTAACGAAAATTAAATTAATTTGGATCACGAGAAAAAGAACTAAGAGTAAAAGCCTCGGAAATTATTTTTTCATTCGCGAATGAAACCAATTAATGGAAACATTTCGATGATATAACAAAGCTTTTTTTATTCGACGAAACAACGAGACGAGTTGAATCACCTAGTAAGTGACACACGCCCTGCTTGATAATAACCATCTAGTGCTAAGATGATATGCACTGGAATAATAATTCTTGTAACCGGTTACTCCTGTAACTTCACTAGTTACAAGCTAGCTTAAAAGCAAGTAAACAAAGCAAGAAAGCAAGCAAATTTAAAAACGATCAATCGATGATCACTAACAAATAAATAGAGAGTTACTGATCTGAAATCATATATACTCTTGTTAAACTTCTGGTGACTATTTGTCATAGTGTAAAGTGACCATAAAGACGCGGACGGACACACTTCTTTGTATTTGTGATGGTGGTGGCCCATGAAACATCGATCTCCGTGTAACAATCACTTAGTCACTGCTACAGGTATAGTTCAATTACTCGAGCACTAAAATAGCTTTGAGAAGCTTTCCATAAGACTTTACTTTCACCAGAATACTCTTGCGTGAACACTTTATTCAAAGTGTACCAATTACATCAACTTTACTCGCACAGTACAGCTCCCGGGGGTTGACACTGAAGTTTTTATCGGCGGAGTGCGGAAAAACTCTTCCAATGTAAACATACTAAGAATGCTTCTAACTTAACTGTGAATATTGTGATGTTAAACTTGGTATAGATAATTATAATTTCTTGGATGTATTAAGTATGTAATAAAGCTAACACTTCATGTGTTTATCTTTTCATAATCGTTAACTTCGTAACGTAAATGTTTTAATATTATTTACGGAAACGAATGAAAATTTCTCAGTGTAAAAGATGAAAACTTTGAAACTTTGCCAACGTTTACACACTACCCAATTGGCGAAGGATAGTTTATAGTGGTTCAATCAACAGATATTTACCGCTAGTAGAAAATATTCTCAATAATTCATAATTTGGTATCTATAGAATTATTTTTAAGTTATATCAACTTAGAAAGTGTTTTGTGTATACGAGTATTGTGTATAGAAATAAGCGGTCGAGAAACGATATAATGTCGACAATTTTGCAGCCAATTACAAACTTCGCGTCGTGGGCCCCATCAAGTTGCCCAAGTTCACCTTAAAGGTTACTTACATACAAGTAACTAAATGGAAATGACCTATAAATCAACCCTCCCGCCCTCACTTCATAACTCGAGTACACCGGGAGACACGACATTTATGACGCCATTGTTATAGCTTTATTAATATGCAATAACTTGACATCACTATTACTTAAAACTGGCATAGAAGTTAAGTAATCTCATCAGCTGGTCGGGCAGTTCTGATTTCATATACATATCATGTAACTTCTTTAAAAATAATTTGAAGATGTGAAGAACTCTTGATCAACTTCGAATTAATACGTATTGAGAAATTCTAATGAAATTTTCATTTGTAATTCTTTACTATGTTTAACAGAGTTAAATGAACCTAGTGATTCTGAGAATGTAACTTGTGGGGGTAATGGATTTCATCATCTTCTAAAGCTAGTCTAGGTCACAACGACCTTATATGGTAGAACGTGGACGGTAACTAGAAAAGTCACGATATCCCTCCAAGGTTTTGGATATGATGTAAACGTTTCCTGAAAGCGCAATTCGAAGACTTACTTTAGCACTATTTTTTGTTCAGAAGGTAAAAAAATTCAGTGGGTGAAAGTTTACAGAAAGAGTATATCTCTTATACCAAAAAAAAAAACAGTTCCATGGATTGAAATTTAATAACTTCTGTTTGCACAGTGACAGTGCACACAAAAGTCGAAACTGTACTCGGAAGCTGAAACTTACAACAAAGTAGTGTAAAAGCGTCGCATTCGAAACTGGAAATCGGTTTTGTGTAAGTAGCGAAGCTGTTTCATTAAGCTGGGACGTGCTGCCTCAAGGAGCAGCCCGGGGGAAACTTTGTTACTATTATGCGATTGTTTTCCGACTATACAAAAGCTATTTAATAAAACTGAATTTTAAGGGATTTCGTCGCGTTTATTTTGTTACTCGTTACCATGGTGACAGGACTGAGATGACAGTTATCCTGAACTACAACCGCTTATTGTTCACAGTCTGATCTACTGAAAGAGATCTCACTATGACTTGAAGTCTTCTAATGATTTAAGTGGTTATAAGATAAGAAGTTCTTGATATCTTATATTGTCTCCTATATCATACTTGATGTGAATCGGTTTTCTTCTGTAAGGTATTGTGAATTTAAACTATACACTAGTGCAGTGTGCCCATCGACAAGTCAGACAAACGTTTAATTTAACTTACAAACAACAGCGAAAAGAATAGCTTATACCAATCTACACAGCTCGTTATTGTCGTCAAGTATGAGACATAACTATTTTTTTTTTATTTTTGATGAATGATGTTCTTGCTTTGGGTCACCTTTAAGACCGTCAACAAGGCTACATCGGACCCTGGGCTCGCGGATCCGGAATCCGCGAGCTGACGTTATAAATAAATACATAAATATGTACATAGAAATACTATAAAGAGGAGAGGAGATAGGTAAGGAAGTATTGGATGGAGTAGGGTTGAAGAGCAGGGCAGTTTTATAAAGGGGATGAGAAGAGGAACGATAGTGAAATAAATACAAAGATATGTAGAATAAGGTGCCTTAAGTGCGCACGGTACGCGCCTGATTTTGGCAGACATAACTATGTAACTTCATATTTAAGTATGAAGTTTAAGTAAAGAAATTACTGACCTAACTATATAACACAATAAATTTTCAAACTTCTGTTTAGTAATACATACTTCTTTAATTATGAGTTGACGTGGAAACTCTCATGATAAAATGACAAGTTTATTATCAGCCGCATTGTTTGCTGTGTTTGCACTTAACCGCAAAAACTTAGCGCTCGCGTTATTTCTTAAGGGGACACTTTGAAATGCGACCACCTTATCTTCACACAAACTTGGACGTTTGTAAACGCTTAACTTCATAAAGACAATATTTAATATATTATATGCGTAAGCACACACAATATTAATGCGTACAGCGAGGGAGTGGAACAGTCTGCCGGCGTCAGTGTTTCCGTCCAGGTATGATGTGGAGGTCTTCAAAAAAAGAGTGAACAGGCTTCTTCTAGACTAGTGCGCTTTACCACCTAGACTATATCGCCGCTTACCATCAGGTGGGATCGTAGTCAAGCACTAGTCTATCCCAAACAAAAAAAAAAATTGTGATTTAAGTCTGTATCACCTGATTGCGTCAGCGTAAAAGAGACTGATGCGCTAACTTAAATACTCCGTAACGCTTGTAACTTTTAAGCCGGAACAGCTACATGGATACTCTTCCACGATAAAATGAAGTACAGGATAAGGAGATGAGAAATCCGAAATTAAAATTCTACAGCTCTTCCGGTTAAGGAGATATGAAAGTTCCAACTTAGCACTGCGGGAGGAGAGAAAAACGAAAACGAAAAATTTTACTGAGAATCAAACTCATGACCTTTGTGTCCAAAGCATGAAAATTAGCCGCTAGACCATTCCGGTATGTAGTAATGTTATAAGGTAATAGAGAATCGGATAATAAGACGATATATGCGACTTTTTCCGATTTGTTTAAACAAGCTTTTTTATATAAATATTTTGATTTCCATCACACCCGCTTTTAATTGATATGACTTAAAGTGGTAAAAGATACAAGTTAATATAATCGTCGGATAACATCCTCGTCGTATTTAGACGGGAACAATGTCGCCGGAAATTGATCAATTCATTTGCTATTCAAATTCGAACTCCAGAGGTCAAAATATATTTTAAGCCGCTACTACTATATTTTTCCGAATATATTATGATTAAATATAAGGCAAGTTGATTATGGTTCTCCATGTGAGAGGGCCTAGTGTGTACATTAAGTTATATCTATGTTAGGGCTACACAAATAGGTGTGCTTATTGGTGGCCGTTAAAACTTTACACCCAGCTAAGCTATTTTTCAACGCTATCGTGTTAGCTTAACTTCAATACCGCCTGATATTAACTGGCTACGTAACCTTTGATGGTAACTTAACTGCTTCACTTTATTGGCTTAGCGGGCGAAATTTACAGCCTTACCTGGTCCAGGATAGTATGCACCCTTAGACCTTTTATAACTTAAATGTTTTATGTGTCATTGGGACATTTAATATACGCCATTAAGCCCAGAACGGCCACGGCTGGCCTTACATATTGTTTTAGTGTTATAGACGTGATAATAGTAAGGAAGAGGTAAAAGGAACTAAGTTAGGTAGACTGTAAAAAGGGGTTCGATATTCGATAGCGAATAGACGACTGAATAAATAAATTTTCAGCTAAAACTGTTTGATATCATCCGTCGTTAGGATGCTATACTGCAATTTTGTTATAGAAATGGATGGGTTACTTATATTATTATTACTGTGTAAGACTTTAAATATATAAATAAACTAGATCAAATTCTAAGCATTCGTTAAGTATGAAGCCCGAGGCAGACCCACGTCAAAGTGATCGCACCCCTCCTTCCGGGGACGAAGGTTAAAAGGATATATTAAAAGTAAGCCAAACATATTCAAAACACAGCTTTTACTGAGTAACAGTAATGATTTTATAGGTCGCTATGAATTTTCCTTTCCGCGTTTCTTCACCAAGTACAATGATAAGAGCAAGCTGACCAAGTTTAGTGACGCCATTCCTCCACAAACACCCGACGGGTCTTATCGCCTTATTAAAGCGGAAGCCGGCTGTTAAATCAAAATGTCGATATTGGTTTATAGATCAGTGAATTTTTAACCTTTGACGGATAGAGGGGTGTTAAAGTTTTAACGCGTCTGTTGGGAACATTAGAACGATGGAGGTGGATATACTAATATAGGATAGGCTAATTTGTTTTTAGGCGACGAGACGAGTGATACCAGGTTTACCAGTTTTACCAGGTGGTAGGTCTCTGTTGCCGGAGACCGTCTGGGTACCACCGCAGCTCCTATTTCAACCGCCAAATAGGGTTTGAAGGGCGCTGTAGCTAGTGTAATTACTGGGGTAACGAGACTTAACACCTTATGTCTCAAGGCGACGAGCGCAATGTGGTGCAGTGTGTACCATCTTAACTAGCACCACGCTGTCATGGGCAAGCGTATCACTTACCATCAGGTGAACGTCTTGCTCGCCTCGTCGCATAGTAGTATAAAAAAAAAAGATACATTCACCTGAAGGTATACTCTTCTTCATAACAACGTGGCGATAGTTAAGATGGTACACATTGCACCACATTGCGCTCGTTGCCTTAAGACATAAGGTGTTGTCTCATTACTCCAGTAATTTCACGCCCTTCAAACCGGAACACAGTAATGTTTGCACCTAGGTCTCCGGCAACAGAGACCTACCAGCAGTAACTTTCCATTCACCATCTGATCTCGCTCGTCTCGTCGCTTCATATCAGCCAAATGATTATTCGCTGAGAGTAATTTAAAATATACGCTTACCATCGAAACGAATCCTGTTTTTGTCTCTCCCCTGAAATGTTACGAACATTGGATCAAAGCGAAATTATTTCATTGAGCCGAAAAATTAGAGTTTACTCGAACAACGGACGCGGAGACTTTTCTTTTAGGGGTCCCTCAGCTAATGCGTGGTCACTTTTAAAAGTAGTTAAGTGAGCAACGCATCGGGCTTTTAGATATAAAACCTTAAAGTTTTCATTAAACTTGAATCTGGTGAAATAGATTAAAATTTTTGTTTATTAACAACACAGAGGCCTTTTAGTATATTCAATAACTTTAAAAAAACTCCTCGATTTGAATTTGTGGTAACTATTTTGCTTTGAATAGCTATTATATAACATTTGATACGACAGGTCCTTTAATTATTGACCCTAATATTTTGTATGTATTACACAATGGAAAAAAATTAATATTGGACTACCTGTAAGTCAATAACGCTGTTAACGATTTAACTTTTAAAGCAACCTTTACTTAATTCTTAGATAAAAACGAATTGTACTTAAGATAAAGGCTTTATTATTATTATTTATTATTACCAAAATCTAAAAAAAATAATAAAGGCTAAAAAAATGGAGAATAAAAGCCGGTGCCTCGAAGTCTGTTCAGGTGACATTTACACTGCGCCATGAAAACTGCCCATCAGTTAAACTAGGGGAACAAGAACTTCCAAATAGCGATGTAGTCAAATACTTAGGCATCAGACTTGATAAAAAACTCACATGGAAATCCCACATACTAGCCAAAAGAGATCAGCTAAATATGCAATACCGGAACCTCCAGTGGCTCATAGGAAGAAGATCTGTTCTGAGCTCAGACAATAAGCTTCTTTTCTATATAATGCTGTGCTCAAACCAATTTGGACCTACGGGATACAAGTCTGGGCTACTGCTAGTGCCTTAAATTTAAATATTCTACAGAGAGTGCAAAACCGCATATTAAAAAAACATCTCAAATGCCCCTTGGTTCATAAAAAACTCAGAGGTGCATGATCTACTAAAAGTTAACACCGTTCAGCAGGAAATCATGTTAACCGCTGAGCGCTATAAAAGAAGAATTACGAACCACTGCAATCCTCTAATAGCTACCTTATCCAAATGTGGGCACAGGAAAAGACTCAAAAGGGCTGCTATAATTGAATGAAACAAAACCAGATCACCAAAGGTCTGTCGTGAAGGAAGACGTTTCCTAATGAGGGAACTGCTCTTAAACGCCTAACACTCCTCACATCTGCTTAAAGTTTATAACTGATCGCAGATATCAAAAGAAAAAAAAAATTACCAAAATCTAAAATTTGGAAAACAATAACATACGGAATCAATATAGAGATTAACTTCCGGTTGTAATCAGACCAGAGACGCAAGTCATTGCTTTGGAAAAGTTATATTCTTATACTTTGTATACAGAGTTGATACAGAAGAAATAAATTTCGTGCTTTGTTCATTTTATTTACAACATCTCGTGACTTTCAATTGCGATTAATTGCTTGCTTAAAATCGAGTCTCTGGTTCGATTCCGGATCACATGCCCGCAATATTTACTTTGACTTCAAGCTCCGTTAGGACAAAATCGCAATTAAGACATTTTGTTATTTCCTAAGTTACCTTTCAGGCACATTCAAGTTTTTTTATACTGTTCAAAAGATTATCAAAAGGTAATTTACATATTACATTAACATTCAGCTCAACTACGATCACAGTCCACCTAAATTGCGGATAACAACTCTCTCAACTCCTGGCTGCAACGTTGTGCTCTGTCCAAGTTTTTGTTCGGCGCGTTGTTAACGATGTTATAATATTCAGTTTATACTTCCAAAATTTGCTTACAGTGTTTAGATCTGAAAATACAAACTTGACGCGTTTGAAACTATGGCTGTTGTGTGTGTGGATAGTCTGTAGTTATTTATTTATTAATTAATATGACCAGCCAACGCCTGTTACACCTAAAACAAACTTAAAATATACACATGTAAAATCCAATTGCATAGGTGTAACACTCTCTTACAGGCTAGTTCTACAAAAAAATAGAATCTAGAAAAATTTAATTATAAAGCCAAAGGGACGTGCTAAATCCTGAACTTAATTTAATTTTGGTACAAATGTCTCTAAAATTTGTTTATAAAACTTGACCACACTGTCAAAGTGCAAATCCACCACATCACTACAATTATTTATGATCCTACACATTCTTGGTATTGGTGAATTTGCGTCTAGGACAGTTCTACGGAAGGGAGGACGGAGAGGTGAAATTTTATTTCTAGGGTAGCGAGAGAGAACTGTAAATTTTATTTGGGCCAACAAATTAGGGCAATCGATTTTGTTTCTTATTAATTTATAAAGAAATAGAGCATCAGTGAGTTTATTACGACTTGTCAGACATGTGCATCCTAAAGTACTGCAGACGACTATTGTAAGAAGTAAGTTGCTTGCTTTGTCCTTTAGAGTATGCCAGATGCCACAGGAATCGCTTCTGCTTTCTGCGTTATCCGGGTTAAGACCTCGTTTTCAAATTCATCAGGTTTCATACTTTAATACGTCGAAGCAACGAGTCGAAGCACAGCATTGAATGTCTTAAAACTGTCTACTTGTATCACTTTGATACTGTCACATAACTACACTAGCTACAGTAACCTTCTGACCGGAACATTATACTGTTACTGAGTAACGACAATCTCCTGGAACATCCTCTTATTAAACACTGTTACTTATTATCCGGGTCTCTATTACCTCATAAGATTAGAATGTATCGGAATAGTCCAGGAGCTTATTTTCATGCTTAGGACAGAAAAATCACGAGTTCGATTCTCAGTGCAATTTAAATTTTTTGCTTTTCCTTCTTCCATAGTGCTAACTTTGAACTTTCATATCTCCGTAACCGGAAGAGCTACAGACTTTTTATTTTAGATTTCTCGTCTCCTTATCCTGTACATCATTTTATCTTAAACGAGAACCCATGTAGCAGTTCCGGTTTAAAAGTTACAAGCGTTACGGAGTATTTAAGTCAGCGCATCAGTCTGATTCACGCTGATGCAATCAGGTGATAGAGACTAAAAGCTGAAATGTTATATCTGATACAAATAAGTAAAGAAAATTTTCATTGAGGAACAGTTAAGTTTAATCCCAACCCAAAACAGTCAATCGTTCATTATTTAATAAAAGCAATATATTAAATAGATTAAAGATGAAAGTATTAAAGCTCTGCGTACCTCGCTCTGTTGTTCTTCAATCTTTCGAGTTTTCTTTAGAAATGAAATGGAGGTTATTAAAATGGGCGAATGCTTTGAATAAATATTTCTCATTCTTCTCCCTTCCCTACTTTAACGTTGTTAAGGAAATTGTGCGGAGGCTGTGTTATCTATTGTTTTAGGACGCGTCCTGCGTGTGAGAGCTGACACGCTTTTATTGCATAAATTCATTTTGATAGGCCTGAAGCCATATTCACTTAAGTACAACTACATTTGAAGCATTTGTTTAAGAAACTGTATTCTTAGTAATATCACTTTTAATAATACAGTTCACGCGTTAAAGAAAGGGGCTGAAAGTTATGTATTTGAAGTCTCTTCGTTATCTGTAGCTCCTTTAGTGGTTGGTTATAGCATATCTTATTCCTTTTATGATAAGCCTTATATGACAAGCTTGACATTAACAAGTTGTTTTATGAATTTTATGGTTTCGTAGGTTATATAATGATATGTGGTATAATTACTTAGACCATAAGAATACAGTTGTGTTGTATAATACTTAGCTTTAACTTAACTGATATGTACGAAGATTCACACATTACAGATAGTTTTTCTTTGAGTAATGCAAGGTATTAGTTAAATTCTAATATATATATACAAGTAGATATAGTTAATATTAATTCTACGTAATGTAAACTAATTTAAAAACTTTTATATATTAAAAACATTAACACAATTACAATGTTATGGTTTAAAGAGCAATAGTGTTGTTTATATAAATTAGATTTTTGTGGACAGATCCACTTGTCGTCAGCTGAGTGTTTTGCTCATTTTGAAGCTACGTAAATGAGAATGAAACTGTATAAAGTAGTTTTAATAGCCCGCATCTGAAATCTTTGGAGAGCAGCGAGCAGATGTTCCCAGCAGCTGTTGACAGGAATTAAGCTTGGAGGCGAGCGAGAGGCTCTTGCATAACGGAGCGTGAGGCGCGAGCGGGAACTCAACGTTTTGAAAACGTTTAAAATGTTGTTTAATTTATATTCAGCACAAAATACAAAGCGGAGAAGAGAACAGAATGAAACTTTATTGCACATCAGGACAGAAAAGGAATTTATATAATAATAGCAGTACCGAGACGAGAGACGGAAAAATTTGTATCATCATTAGATACATGTATACTTCTGAACGTAAACCTTCGCCGAAGATCTCAACATGGATCGTTCGGATCCAATGGATGAGCAAACTGTTCCTTTTTTTCATGTTTTCACACTATTCCAGTATCCAGCATTACCCTGGAGCTGAATTCCAGTGAACATGAACGTAATTACAGGGATGGTTCGTATCTCGATCGCTACATAGCGTGGTCACGGTTAATCATAAGTTCTGCATTAACAATGTAGATAGAAAAGCGAAAGAAGCGATGTTTGCTGCAAAATAATTTACTGTGTTTTTGATTTATTGATCGTGACTATCTTTATTGATTATAAGCACAATATTTTTTAACAAAACGGCGGACAACATTTTTTTTAAAAGAAATACTGATATATATATGTACATACACATCTATCCATGTATATACACACATAAATAAATATAAACAAATACATAAATAATTAAATATATACATAACATACATATGTGGAACCACTGCTGTGTATCCAAGTAAAAATTTCTCTCTTTATTTATTGGTAAAAGGCTTTGCTCTTCCATCGCTGAAACTACAGATTTTATCAAGACTACAACCCGATATGTAGCCTCCAAATTGTTCCGACATCTTACTCTCCATAAAAATCTCAACCAATATTAATGTCCACGCACACACATAAAAGAAGTTAGTAATCACACGAAACAGCTTTAACTGAGCATCATCTTAACAGAGTGTATGATGAGATCATTAAAAATCACGGTTACTCGTATTTATTTCGTAGCAATGCTTCGCTTTAATAACACGATAAAATGGGCGAGCTGGTGACAAAAAGTGGTGTCATTAAACTCCTCAATTTCCCACAGTTACGAGCGATCCCGTCGCGGCGCCGCGATAACGGACCTCCTAATGATGAGCAGGCACAGTTACGGGAATTAACTTTTAATAGTGCTTTTTTAACAGGTTAAAAGGTGACAGATGGTCACATGGAACAGATGAACTCCGAATGATATATTTTTTTTTATACTACTATGCGACGAGACGAGCAAGACGTTCACCTGATGGTAAGTGATACGCTTGCCCATGACAACGCGGTGCTAGTTAAGATTGTACACACTGCACCACATTGCGCACGTCGCTTTAGACATAAGGTGTTAAGTCTCGTTACCCCAGTAATTACACTAGCTACAGCGCCCTTCGAACTGGAACACAGTAATGTTTGCACACTACTATTTGGCGGTTGAAATAGGAGCTGCCCATCCAGACGGTCTCTGGCAACAGAGATCTACCACCAGTCATACAATTATCATACATCTATTACTTTAAAGAGCAACATGAACATGAAAAACTAATAAACTTAAGTTATTTAAAATGTATTTTTTTAAGTGCTGATCGGTCTCTGTTGCCGGTGACCGTCTATGTACCAACATAGCTCCTTCTACCACTAAACAGTAGTGAGCAAACATTACTGTGTTGTACTTGAAGGGCGCTGTAAGCTAGTGATGTTACCGGGGTAACGAGACAACACCTTATCTCTCAAGACGAGCGCAATATGGTGCAGTGTACTTAACTAGCACTGCTTTGTTATGGGCAAGCGTATCACTTACCATCAGGTGGGAACGTCTCACTCGTCAGCTGGTTATTCTCTGTTACTGGATTCCATCTTGCACTGTGCAAACATTACCGTGTTGTACTTGAAGGGAGCTGTAAGCTAGTGAAGTTACCGGGGTAACAAGACAACACCTTACGTCTCAAGACGAGCGCAATGTGGTGCAGTGTACTTAACTAGCACCGCGTTGTTATGGGCAAGCGTATCACTTACCATCAGGTGAACGTCTCACTCGTCTGCTGGTAATTCTCTGTTACTGGATGCCATCTTGTACTGTGAAAACATTACTGTGTTGTACTTGAAGGGAGCTGTAAGCTAGTGAAGTTACCGGGGTAACAAGACAACACCTTACGTCTCAAGACGAGCGCAATGTGGTGCAGTGTACTTAACTAGCACCGCGTTGTTATGGGCAAGCGTATCACTTACCATCAGGTGAACGTCTCACTCGTCTGCTGGTAATTCTCTGTTACTGGATGCCATCTTGTACTGTGAAAACATTACTGTGTTGTACTTGAAGGGAGCTGTAAGCTAGTGAAGTTACCGGGGTAACAAGACAACACCTTACGTCTCAAGACGAGCGCAATGTGGTGCAGTGTACTTAACTAGCACCGCGTTGTTATGGGCAAGCGTATCACTTACCATCAGGTGAACGTCTCACTCGTCTGCTGGTAATTCTCTGTTACTGGATGCCATCTTGTACTGTGAAAACATTACTGTGTTGTACTTGAAAGGAGCTGTAAGCTAGTGAAGTTACCGGGGTAACAAGACAACACCTTACGTCTCAAGACGAGCGCAATGTGGTGCAGTGTACTTAACTAGCACCGCGTTGTTATGGGCAAGCGTATCACTTACCATCAGGTGAACGTCTCACTCGTCTGCTGGTAATTCTCTGTTACTGGATGCCATCTTGTACTGTGAAAACATTACTGTGTTGTACTTGAAGGGAGCTGTAAGCTAGTGAAGTTACCGGGGTAACAAGACAACACCTTACGTCTCAGACGAGCGCAATGTGGTGCAGTGTACTTAACTAGCACCGCGTTGTTATGGGCAAGCGTATCACTTACCATCAGGTGAACGTCTCACTCGTCTGCTGGTAATTCTCTGTTACTGGATGCCATCTTGTACTGTGAAAACATTACTGTGTTGTACTTGAAGGAGCTGTAAGCTAGTGAAGTTACCGGGGTAACAAGACAACACCTTACGTCTCAAGACGAGCGCAATATGGTGCAGTGTACTTAACTAGCACTGCTTTGTTATGGGCAAGAGTATCACTTACCATCAGGTGAACGTCTCACACGTCTGCTGGTAATTCTCTGTTACTGATGCATCTTGTACTGTGCAAACATTACTGTGTTGTACTTGAAGGGCGCTGTATGCTAGTGAAGTTACCGGGGTAACGAGACAACACCTTATCTCTCAAGACGAGCGCAATATGGTGCAGTGTACTTAACTAGCACCGCTTTGTTATCGGCAAGAGTATCACTTACCATCAGGTGAACGTCTCACACGTCTGCTGGTAATTCTCTGTTACTGGATGCCATCTTGTACAGTGCAAACATTACTGTGTTCTAGTTTGAAGGGTGTTAAATTTAATTATATTACTGAAGTAACGAGACTTTACAACTTATCTCTCAAAGTGACGAGGACAGTTTTTATCATAATAACTAACGACGTTACCATCATCTGTTACGGGACCCTCGTCATCCTTAGACTGACTTCCTAATCATTCTAAATTTATTCCTTCCACTAAAACATTTTTTTTAAGTAACAGTTTTTTATTACTTTACAGATAAATATTACCTCTGCCGCGTTTTTAAAAGTTAACCGATCGTAAAAAAAAGGAAATGTTATCTATAAATCAATGATTGAAAATTAATTCTCATTGTCAAATAAGTTTAATAGTAAGCATACGCTTATTTTTTTCTTACCAACTCGAATTTAATTCCATATGTTATAAGTAAGCTAAGTGGTCTCTACGAACATTCTGATCATATGTTAGTCGACCAGGCCGTAACGGTACCAGATTTATAGTATGAGGGGTGATAGAAGCTGTGTGTAATTAAATCACTACTACAATTCCCATGACGTATCTCCCCGGAATCAAACCCGGGTCTGTGTTACTAAGCTATCGCGTTAGTCTGTTAAATCTTTATAGTTTGTTGCAGGAAATTGGGGGTTGTCGTTTACTTTCACGTGACTGTGTTAAATATAATTAAATTCTCGTCTTAGTGTTTCAGTTAACAAGTTGCAGTGCTGTAAACTCGGTAATCTCAAAAATCTGCGACCGCTTAAACTTTATTACTAGCAGCGGTGTAATGAAAAGCGTTTCGAGGAGTCGAGAGGATGAGGTATTTGAGGCCGGCTCAAAGGATGCAATACCGGCACCGCTCACTGCCTGCTGCCGTGACCATCCTTTCACCACCTTCCTCATGAGATGTGATTTCAAACTCTCATCTATCTTATGAAACATTTGAAACTTCAAGTTTGGCTCTTAACGCATCCTAAATGGAATCTAATAATGGAAATAAATTTGTAGGTTTTTTTTTCTCAAAAATACTAATATGTACTTAGTATTTATACTAAGTATTCAAATAATCACTATTTTTAAATGTAATTGGAGAAATCGTCGGTTTGAAAGAAAAGTGACATAACTAAAAAACTCAAATTTTTCAGTCTCTCTTCTAAAGGTTGCAATTTTAAAGAATTTATTATTGTAGATATTAGACTTAATTTCACAAATTTTTAAAATATGTAACTGACGAAATAAAGCAATCCTTTATGAGTTGTTCATTCGACTTTGTTTTGTCTAACACTTTTATTTATTTATTTTATTTTTTACACACTCAGAGTGTAAGGGTTGACTTAATGCCTTTGGCATTATCTGCCAGTCTACCTTGGGTTGTGCAGAGAACGTATGAGGTAGGTGCTAAAAAAAAGTAAAAAAAATAGAAACAAAATAATAAATACAATACAAACATTATAAATACACATATATATATATGACCTCAACACTTGACCTCTATCACACGCGATTTTAAGTGACTATGAGGCCTGTTCATACAGAGTAATCTGGCGTGCCAGGCGTGTCCTTAGTTTTTCCCTGTAATCAATGTCACCCTAACAGTGAAGGTATCTAGTGTTTAATGACTGGGCATCACTGCGGGAGCGGGCAGCCCGGCTAAGCGGATTTGCCGTGCTAGACTTAATACTTAGACGAGTGCCCACTTTCCAATCTTTGGAGCGTGAATGCTCCCCAAATGGGATTCCCGAGTTAATTTTTAAGTGGCCGGCATACCTGCGAGCGTTTCAGTACCGATCGTTTTTACTTTAATATTAAACGTTTGGAGCTGACCGTGTAATAGAAAGGTTACGAAAATTGCTTAAGAACAAAGGTTCTTAGAATGTTTACACTGCTACATATTAAGGCTTTGGTATTTAAATAGTATTAATTATAACATTGATATTGTACACAACTGATCGGTGGTAAAAAAGGCGTTGTAGTTTTATCTATAGATAGACTTCTGAAGAAAAGAGTTTGTATTCACTTACTCGTACATTAAACAACGTATGGAGTGACAGTTTATTAAAACTTGTAGTTGTTTAAGTTGAGATAAAAGAATTGGCATTTGGCACCGCCGCAGCCGCGGCTTGGCAGCCTCCGTGAACCGATGGCAGCTGCGAAATTGGCAACGGAACGTCATCTTGATGGTGCAATTCAGTTGCGCGTTGTTTATATTATCAACTACGCAGTTTCAGTTGGCGCTTCCGTCGGATTTACTTTCAGTTGTGAAATAAAACAAAATAACTCGTGAAGCTTATTAGAGATTAATTCAAATTATTAAACTAGTAACAAACAATGTTTAATTGTAGGTAAGGGATGTACGAAATGACGCTATCGTTCAATTCTGTATATGTAGACATAATATTAAATCATTATTTAATTTAGTTAACTTTCGCCTCTGACACACATCAAACAAATATCTTGTTTATAAGCTTGTTTATTAATTATTTCAATTAGATATATTACTATGAGCAAAAGTATTAAAAGATCTACCTTCATCACTTATACACTAAATCTTATACAAATTACTGTCTTTGAATTTCCTTAAGAAGTATTTAAAACAATCAAATTAACTATATACACTCCCGGACACATCTATCGGCCCACCTAGTGTTTAAAAGTTTTAACGGTGCCTAGCTAAAAATAAATGTTAGGTGGAGCAATAAGTTTTAATGCAGTTTTAAAGCAGATTTATTGGTCAACCTTTATGTATGTTTTTTTTTTAATTTTGAATTCAGGTTTATGAAAAAAAAACGAAAATTCGAGTCTGTTCATTGTTTTCAACGACCCAGGAATGGAGAAAACTTTTTTATTTCGCACAAGTTGGTTTTTTTTTATGTGTCCGATTATTGGTTCTTTAAAAAGGCGAATCTAAACTTAGAGCCAGTTTTGACCAAAAAATATGGATACTCTGCCTGAAATTGTCGCCCAAGTTGTAAAACTTATAACGGCCAAATCAATTCGAAATTACAAAAAAAAAAATAAAAAAAAAACCAACATAGGGGTTGACTAATAAATCTGCTTCAAAACTGCATTAAAACTTATTGCTCCACCTAACATTTATTTTTAACTAGACACCGTCGAAACTTTAAACGCTGGGTGGTGGGCCGATAGATGTGTCCGGGAGTATATATTATTTGGATGATTGAATAAGCTTCTTATAGATTAGTGTTTGCCATCGAAAACTATGTAGTTCACCATCAAGTTATATCGTAAGCAAGCGCTGGTTTATATAACAAAATGAGCTAATAAGCAAGTTAATAAAACTGCTGGAAATATTTCAGTGAGCCACAGTTCAGTTTAAATGTGAAACGCTAAAGTTAGCTATTCAATTTGGTTTTGAATCTGTTGTCCCCGCGGTATTCGCGGATGAAAGGAGTGTTCGCAGTACGTTGTATGAATTGTGTTATCGTGTAACTAATCTCATAAAGAGCCGCGGCGGAGGTTTTATTACATAATAAAACTGATATTCACCTGATGGCAGTGCTTACAATTTACTTACATTTTAAAATAAATAGCTTACACAGAAATTTGCAAACTACAATTTGACAAACACAGATATCAGTAGATACAGGCATCGGAACTGATTACAGCTTGATGCAGCGGTAAAAAAAATACAGCAGCGCTGATTTTCAGCCGGATCAAGTGTTATAAAGCCTTTCTACATACTAAGGGACATAAAAATAATGTATCTATTTCACTGTTTAATAATTACTTAAAATGAATAAGTGGAAGCGAACAAACAATAAAGTTAACAGTATAAAAAAAAACGAATTTAGGAGCTGTGACAACCTTAAAGAATATGTATAAATTATAGAGTAAGAAATTTTAACAAAAAGACAAGAAAACCATGTAAATAAAACATAAAAGAAATAAATAAATACCGTAAATAAGACACCAACTATACTTACATTATTCTTTTGCAAGTTGAGTGCATATTGTTTAACTCTGAGTTTAATATGATATACTTCTGTAAACCAATAATATATATTTATACGTATAAATATATATGTATTTATATTTATGTATTAATTTAACACCTCTGCGTTGATACAAAATAACATTAAGCGTATGACAAAAGAAGGTATCGTCTGTTTCTAGCCACCATTATAGATCATGACAAGCATTCACACTTGTCTCAAGTGTTATTAAAAAAAAAGAAAAACTATATCTTTTGAAAATAATAAAAAAAATATATTTACATATATGTGGGAAGAGGTTAAGGTTTTGCTATTTGTATTTGTGCCATTAAAAAATAAAGAAAAAACGCCAAGTTTGACAGAGAACATTCGGGTGCTCAGAGTGATGGAACGTGATTAAGATGAAAGACGTAATGTAAAATTAATTTAAAGAATAATAATTACTTTAAATCAAGAAAGTTATGTTGAGAGTTTATTAGAAAAATTTCAATTGGCAGACTGTAAGACTGTTGAAACTCCAACGGAGACTAAGTTAAATGTAAACACTGGTCAAAATGTAACTAAACAAGTGCCCTATCAGCAGCTTATAGGTAGCCTAATGTATCTGTCGGTTTTAACCAGACCAGATATAACTTACTCTGTAAGCTATTTAAGCCAGTTTAATATTAATCATACTGATGAGCATTGGCATTATGCCAAGAGAATTTTAAAATATTTAAAAAGGACTAAATCATTTGGTATTAAATATTGTAAGAATGGAAATAAAGAAATTAAAGGCTTTGCTGATGCTGATTGGGCAAACAATACATATGATAGACGGTAATATGTTACGTTTTTTGTTACCTAATGGAGTAATATCCTGGGAGTGTAAGAAACAAAAAACAATAGCTCTTTCAAGCTGTGAAGCTGAATACTGAGTATTTCAGAAGCATGTAAAGAAGCCATATATTTAAGAACTTTGCAGTTTGAAATCACAAATAAAATGTATACTTTAAGTTTGTTTAATGACAATCAGAGTGCACAAAAGTTGTCGATGAATCCAGTATTTCACAAAAGATCTAAGCACATCGATGTGAAATATCATTTTGCTAGAGAGTGTGTTTCAAATAATATAGTAAAATTATACTATTTATCGACTGCTGACATGCCCGCTGACTTGTTTACTAAAAGTTTGTGTGCTAAGAAACATTATGCCTTTATGGAGTTGTTAGGATTGGTGATTGTCTAAAATGTTAACTAATTTTTTTTTTTTTGGAATAAAGAATTGAGGTGTACTCACTCAAAACCTCAACGTGCTCGTTTTATTATAGATTTTAGAGCTTAACCTGCTTCTTTCGCATTAAAATGATCCCACATATATATACATATTTTTTTAGTTTTCTTTCATTAACAACAGCGCCATTATCATCGAAAGAATTATGATAATGATATTAAATGATAAATTGCAAAGTTGCACGAGAATTAAATGTTCTCGCGTATCTGCAAATTGAATTTTCATATAAAAATATTGCTATATTTAATAATGTTGCCAGCGGTCGCTGGGCAAATATAAAATAATTAGTATTCTCTATCAAATGGAATTTTAATATAATTGTTTGACTGTTGATGGGAGTATACCGGAATGATATGTTCCGTCAGTTTCAATGTGTGCTGTTCCGAGCGGATACAAATTTAGCTTTAGTTAGTTAAGCATTTTGTGAGGTATTTAATTCTAAACATATATATATCTATAACAAAAATAACTTTATCAATTATTAAAGTTCCCACTACTGGGACCGGAGCTCACTCTTACTAAGAAAATTCAACAGGCTAGCTGTTGTTTTTGGAAACCTGTCAGTTTCCTCGAAATATCTTAAACGAGAGCTAATAGAGATAATGTGATTATACATAGCATTTCTTTTTTAATTGAGTTTAGTCGGTTAAAGGAGTAATATAATAAGAAAAAGTATGTTTATAAACAATTCTTCTTCTTTTTACCAGCTGGTAGGTCTCTGTTGCCGGAGACCGTCTGGGTGGGTACCACCGCAGCTCCTATTTCAACCGCCAAATAGTAATGTGCGAACATTACTGTGTTCCGGTTTGAAGGGTGCTGTAGCTAGTGTAATTACTGGGGTAACGAGACTTAACACCTTATTTCTCAAGGCGACGAGCGCAATGTGGTGCAGTGTGTACCATCTTAACTAGCGCCGCGTTGTCATGGGCAGGCGTATCACTTACCATCAGGTGAACGTCTTGCTCGTCTCGTCGCAAAGTAATATAAAAAAAAAATCCGTTGATACTTCACCTTCACCAAGCTGCAAGTTAACAGCGTAAAACTTTAACTGTGATTAAAGCAGATGTCTATCCCATTTCCTGTATTCAGTTTCAAAGTTTACATGTTATTTTTTAATTGTTTGTTTTCATTCCGCCGAAAGAAGCGGGTTGCGGTTTCGTGAAAATGATTCTGCGAATTTCATGTTGTAAGTTTTAAAAATGAAAGATTTAATTGGTTACCGTGTTTCGGATTACGTACGCCGGATGTACGCTTTTATTAATTATTCAATTACGGCTTTGTTTATTATATTATAGTAAAAGCTTAATTAGAAATAATAGCGAAAGGCTTTAGTCTCATTCAGTAGAGTTAGCTTCTAGTCAATAATAAAAGCAAAATTAGAGCTAGCGTTAAAAGTTACTTATACTTTCTTTAACTAAAAATTGATCTATTATATTAATAGCCAAAATCTTGTAGTTCTGAATTGTAGTCGTAGTTTAAGCTTTTATTTAACTACAACTACAATGAATTCTACGTTATTTTAATCCTCAACAGAGTTTTAATGCTAAACGACGATGAGGCTGGAGATGGTAATAAACCGTATAACTATAACTTATAAATAGAGCATCGAATATTTTTTGCATCCGTTAAGTTACTGCCAAGTTCTGGAGCTGCCCAAACCGGCGGGTGCCAATTGTTTTTCTTTCCTTAATGTCCGTTTGAAAAGAATACCGTTAAAACAATGTTTCAGTTGGAAACGGCTTGCAACCACAAGAGCGGAAAATTGGTCGCAATTAAGAGGTTTTAAGCTTTTTTCTTCCCCCCTTCCCCCTACCGGGTAATTAAATGACAATTACCGGAAGCTCGGGGAACTTTAAAATATACTTTATTTACCCGCGTGTCGGTTTTATAGTTTTTAGTTAATAGTAGGAAATTAAACATGATAGAAGAAAGAAAGTTTTGGTTATCTGATGAATAGGGTTTCATTTATTTACTGCAATGAAAGCAAGCTTACAATTTAAGTCACAAACTAGAAAATAAATTGGGTAATTAACCTTTTTTTTTCACCGGTTGTATAGCACCGAAAACGCCGCGGCGACTGATTCAACAACTTTCTTTTTCTTATAGACTCATCGTCTAGAGGCACGTGAATTAATTTTTGTTACAAGTTTCACGGCTACAATGATCAAACCGGTAATTTGTGCTATTTGATAGCAAGAAAGAGAAGAAGGGGATGACAGAATGAGATTTTGAATTAGTCAAACTATTCAAAAGCATTTTAGATGTATTAACTTTAACAGCTTTTAGCATAGTTTTACTCGCAGTTTTTAATACGATTTTCAATCTTTCGTCTTTAATTTACCAGTGTAAATGTTTACCAGTAATCCGACTCATGGTAATGAAAGCACCATGAGGCTTTAAACCCGTAAAAACCATAACCAGTTCCTCACGATGGAAGAGTATCTATATACAATTATATGTAAGTAGATACGCAAAAATAACTCCGTTGAGTCAGTCGTATACCTGTCATTCGATATTTATGTAGGTTTTTTTTAAATTTATGTTCAAAATATATCATCGTTAAGACCTAAGCCGCTGAGTAACGTCCAATAGATTCACGCCGGAGCTATCTCACAGTTTTTAAGAGTTATTTACACGACGTCCGTTTCTAAGAAGCAAAGATAAAGAGCGGTTGTTAATGTTGAGGTGATATATTGGCGGCAATAAATCCGCGCATACCAAAAAGCGGACTTAATTTCCGGCTGAATTCGCATATCGATATAATGACTAACCTGAGAATAGCATTGGAAAGTCGACTTATTTAATACATACACATTTAACAAACCGCTCAAAGCTATCAATTCAATGTGTTGTTAAGGTTAAGCTGTAAGTATTGTGATTATCACTTACTTAGTTAACCTCAGTCGGACTAGTCAAATTTTACATGTAACTCGAACAACTTTCTATTAGACATGATTCCCCAAATGCGGTGAACATGTCCGAACGTCCGACACAAGTGGACCAAATTGTTAACAGCACACTAACTCACGACCGTTCGTGGGCTCTAATTAAGCGAATATTTCCCAAAAGCGCTTTAAAGCGACGAAGCGCTACCAGCGGCTTAATTGCTAAGAAGAAGCAGCGATAACTTGGCTTTAATTACGCTCTATGAGGTTAATCAAATTCGGCCGCTCGTCGTAAGCGTCTAGATTACGCAAACTGACTCACGCTGGAAGGTTTATGTTGAGAGCTTTGATTATGGGAAGATGTGTCGCCGACTGCTGCTTTAATAAATTCGAAAGTTCATTAGAGGCTGTTGAGGCAGCGTCAAGTCTTATGTTCAAATTATCTACAAGATTTACAGTATACATCTTGTGAAACGTCAATCTTCAATTTATAAGAATTTCAGTCACTTCATATTAATAGAAGAACTGTGCAGTAACTTTACCAGGAAAGGTTAGGATTGAGATCAGTTTGATCCACAACTCTAATAAACTCGTGCTACGGGGATGGTGAAAATGATCCATAAACGATATTTTAGAGTCAAAATAGTCTAAAACTCCTATTACAGGAAGTGAGCAAAATATCCGTAGAAGAAGAATTGAGAGTACAAAGCTTGATCAGATTTACATGTAGAAGAGATAGTCATCACACCTTAAATATCTTTGCTACATCAGAATCTTTACTAGTAGTAATAGTTACTGTACGCTGGTTAAGACGATGTACATTGTTGTTCGACATCTTGGGACATAAGATCAGGTCCCGTTACTCCAATAAGATCACAAGCTACAACCTCCTTCAGAGTAATATTAGTATACTACTTCTTGGCAGCAGGAATCCTGTATATAGCAGAGAACTATCACCATCTTGTCTTTAAACCTTTCTACATGATTTATAAGTTTTGTTATTTAAATAAGTTTAGCAAGAAACCATTTTCGACTATCAATTCTAATAGGTCACATATCATAATATAATAGATGATGTATAACAACAGTTTAACGAGATTTTTTTTTACATCGCCCAATAAATTTCCAATGCGCAATACATAAAGTATACTGGAATTAGCATAAACGCTTTATCGAACGGACCGCACATAAAACAAGCGCTCGCTTACCGCAGCCGATACGATCGCGGACACGATACGATTTTATATATATAAAATCGTGACGTTAATAAACGAGAAATTTAAAAATGAGAAAATTTTAGTTTCAAATAGATATAATAACATAAATCTTTGATATATACCATTTTACCGAAGACATTATTTGTGATAACTACTATAATGACAGTGTGTTTTGAAGGGCGCATTCAGTGAAATTACTAGGGAATCGATATTTGATAACTTATAGTCTGCTGCAGTGTAAATAAACTGGGGCGAATTAGTTATGGACAGGAGCTTTACTTATCTTTAACATTAGTTAGATAAATGTATGATGATATATATTTTTTTAGTTTATTAGCACAATACCAAGAAAATTACAATCCCCCAAGCTAGCATAACAGCAGAATATAAAAGTATAAGTTCATAGTTGCATTTCCTTATGTAAGATAGAAGCAGTCATACTTTGTTTCACACTTTTCATCCGGTCTTGCAGTGTCTCTTCAACTGTTAGAAATTTCAACTTTTAGTTATTAAGAATCGAAATATCATCCAATCTCAATTTTTGGTGAAAAAAAATTGTTGCAAGGAAATTTGGTGCTTACGAATGGTCAGAATGAATCAAAGTTTCCATACTTTACCATCAAAGACTACATCTACGTTTAAGTGTGATGGTAGCCAAGCTGTCGTCTAATGAAAATCCTATAAAGAAAATAAAAACAGATTTAAAATTTTAGACGTATGTTGTAAAGAATTTAATCGTGTCATCTAAATTGCCTCATCGGTATATCTATGTGTGAGCTTGTTATTTCTCGAACAGAGAACGTTTATATGAATGATATTTTATTGCTATGTTACCATTTGGTACGGAGGAGTGGAATGTTATACTGATAACGTAATATTACTGATGATAGCTCTACGTTTACTGGTGGTGAGTTTCTGTTACTGGTTTTTACATTAATGGGAGTATAACTTACCGGGTAACCTTTACGCTCGTCTCGTAGTTTCACTGTCTAACAATTTTGTTGTATTTTATATAATAATTGGTATACGAGTAGTGTAAGTTTAACTGGTTCCGATGGGCAATGGCTAACTTACTGCTTTGTAATAAATAAGTTGGATTATCAGCTGTGGGGTTTGTTTAGTGGTAGGAGTTCACCAGGTACCACCGCAGCTCCTATTTCAACCGCCAAATAGTATTGTGCAAACATTACTGTGTTCCGGTTTGAAGGACGCTGTAGCTAGTGTAATTACTGGGGTAACGAGACTTAACACCTTATGTCTCAAGGCGACGAGCGCAATGTGGTGCAGTGTGTACCATCTTAACCAGCGCCGCGTTGTCATGGGAAAGCGTATCTTACCATCAGGTGAACGTCTTGCTCGTCTCGTCCTATAGTAGTATAAAAAAAAAAGGATTTTTTCGAGTTCTGCTTACTATACAGCACATGAGAACAGGAGTATTCTAAACTGTACACGATCTCATTGCAATTTAATACCATATGAAATCGATGTTGATGGCTTATGTAAGATAAAAAAAAATATGATAAATGTTAAATGCGATAAGGCACCTAATCTTGCGAGTCTCTAAGAGATCAACGAGAGCAAAATTGAAGCCCGCGTCCGCTTGACCTTGCGGAAACTTGTGCGCGTGTTGAAATTATTTTTTTCCCCGGGAAAAGTTTATTGGACGGCGCGAATCCCCGCAGCCGGCTAACGAGCCGATTCAGACCTCACAAAAGTCGGTGTAATGGGGGACCCGTGTACAGTAGCGCAGGAAATTGTAAATGCTTTTATGTGTTCGACAAGGTGTTACGTGTTTGCGCGGCTGTGTCTCGGGTTCGGTGCTAACGAGCGGCCACATCGAGAATAATCCTAACAAATCAAGTTTCAAAATTATTACTTTGCAAAATTATGGTATAATAGTGTTAATGAACATTTTATGCCATTTACTTAATACGCTGGTTAAGTGGCAGTTGGATGTCATATGTACAACTTGTTCTCGTAACTTGTCTTCACGATGTTTTACCTTCACCGAAACCTAAAGCTCAGTGGGAATGAATACCGCTTATTCCAACTGTAATAATTGTAAGTGAAGTATTGCTTAAAAGTTTCTAAAGTTAAATCAATTTTAATTTATATACATTATTATACATAATATAATAATATTCTTAGCGAATGTAACAATTGCGAGGTGTACATGGTAGCAGCAAAAATTCCGGTTTACAATACGTATTCCGGCGTCGTGCGACTAGTAAATATAAGATGGCGACTTAGCTACAGGCTAAGGTTACCTCCACCCGGATATTCCCGGCATACCCGGGCATATCAGACCGAGAGTGGCGTTCCGTGTAAACATGGCTGTTTCAGCGCCCCGGGCGCTCGTGCCGGATTAACCGGCTCCGTGCTTTTTTCGCCCGGCTAACGAGAGACGTGAATGGGTGGACGTGTCGAAATGTACCGGGCTTAGGATCAATGATAGGTGGGCGCGATGGTAATCCGCGCCGCTCGGGAATTCTATTTTACACTGAAAAAAAGCCGGAACGCTGGCTTCCTGTGTCAATTTTCTGCTTCCAGACCCCAACAGCTTTTTTTGACCGTCGAAATTGTTGGAGATTTGCAACAAAAAAAAACAAACAACATTCTGTTATTCAGTACGGGCTGTCCTTTAACAAGACGATGCTGAAGCATTGACAAAACCTGAAACTTTTCAACTTTACCTCCAATTTCTCTCGACACCTAAAGATGACTAGTAGAGAACATCATTTTTAAGTACGAAATCCGCTCGTTACATTTTCAAGTATTAAAACTTAATTGAAATATTAAAAGCATAAAATATATCCGCAAGATCTTCAGTGGCATTTATCATAAGCGAAGTTTATGGTTATATAAACTTAGTTTATGAGAACTTATGAGCGAGCTGACAATAATTGGCGGTAACCTTTATTTATTTATTTAAATAAATGATTGCTGTAATAACCTTAAGGGTGACTTTTTACATTATGAACGGCGAAGGTAAATAACGTGAGGAAATCGATACGTTCCAAGAAATTGCTACGTAACAACCAATTGGTCAACGTGTTGAATAAATTGCTATCTCTTCTTGTGAGCGAAGGCCATGACTTCCAGCAGTGGAATTCAAAGCCGTTTACGCTGAAAAATATTATGTGATGGTTACAAATAAAAACAATACTAATAGCTTGGCAGTTACGCAAGTTATCTATCAATTATACATCTAAAATTATGTCTGTACCTCCTTTTTATTTATAAAGCAAAAGCTGCATGTGTTAATATTAATACAGTGCATTTTTTATGAAGCGTATAACAGTTCGTTAACTTAATAGTAATCCTGCTTATAACAATGTGTTACTAGTTAAGATAATAAAAGAACTAATTGAGTGAACTCTTGTGAATTAAACAAACTTCTAAAATATTTTATGACATTCTAATTTAATAAAATTCTATTAGTAACATGAAAAGAAAGAGCAATATCTGTTTACCTGATAATACCTTATTTGTTTTAAATTTAGTAGTATTAATATTAAGAAATATATAAATGTACATAAACTACAATAATTATAGTATATTCGTAATTAGATTAAGTAAAACTACCTTTACTACTTATTACACACTGCCAAACTGGCGTAAATGTCTCTCTGCCGTCTTAACCCCACTCTGTATATTCCGAAGCGATTCTCATTGGTTGTGTAATACGTCATTGTTGCCAATAAAATAATATTGAATTTAAATATTCATGAACAGTAAAAAAACATTTTACAAAAATAAAATTCTGCTTGAATTTAATTTAATTGACAACATTCGCGTTCGCGATACTCTGTATATAATATGATAGCGAGGCGGCCGCCATTTTGTTGTTCGTACGTTTACGATATTCAATGGGCGAAAAGGTATACTCTTAGGCCCTTGTACCCCGCTGCGACTTTGTCAACAATTTAATACATTCATAAAAGTCAATGGCAATAGGGAATAAAGTGGAGGGCAGATTACAATGTAGAGTTAATAGGGGGGAGCAACATTTATTAGAACTATAAAACAGCACGAGTAATATGCGGCTGTCGTATAAATCATTTATTTAAATCGCTTTTGGGGGTTACGCCCCGGATTCGATAATTGCCACACGCTCGCGTTGCACGTGGGTTCCGCACGGGAATTAAATTGAAGTGTTACACAATAATCACCTTTTTGTTTCACCAACAAACTTTTATAGGAATAAACCTAACTACACAAATTTAAATGAAGCTGTTGCTTTACATTAGTAGTAGCTCTACTACTACTAGTTTAGAGCATTACTGATGTCGAAGTAATTTTTTTTCGATTTCATTAAACAGATGAAGTATTACTATGCACCATAACAACGCTAATACCAGCAATGGATCATTAGCATAAATTACCGTGCTCTGATTTAGTGTAGAATTAGTTGTGTAAATATTCTCATCAGTATCTTATTGTAATTCTTGTCTTCTTGCGATTGCGTTTTACCTTCGATTTTCTTATAAAGCAATTTACTCAAATAATTCGCAGTTCATGTCAACGAAATCCTTTACAAAAATGATGTGTCGGGCACAAATCGTAAGAGTATAAGATTATTAATATTTACTTGGATAGTTTCACGAATAACACTGCTTATGATATCCTTAAGTTGGAACACCTTTACGAAAGAAGTATATGTTTAAGAAGAGAAGTTTTTTAGCATAACTATTAACTTCTTATTTTCAGTTCCTTTACTTTTTACTTGTTTGTTTTTAATTTGGATAAATGCTAATTAAGTTGGCATGACTGACGAATGCGGAGACAGTTAAGTGTTCGTTCACCTCAGTATATTAAATTTTGACAATAGAAGTTCATGCTAAACCAAGCAGGTACGGCAATTGCCATAATAGGAGACATTTTTGCTTAACAGTGAACATCAGTAAGCTGTAATGATAAGAACCATATAAAACTTACAACATTTAACAAAAAAAAAAACTAGAAGTCTTAAAACCATTTAAATATTACCGGTATTGTAAGTCACAACAACGTTTGCATAGCCCGAGGTGGGATAGGGACGCGATCCGTCAGGCCCCCAGCTGACCTAAGCTGACCCTTGTCAAGACGCAGATGCTAGTGAAGCCTCCACTTTATGAAACAATGTACACAGAAATTTTAATCTTCTCGCCTCTCAAGAGATACGAGCCGAGTCAGGAACTACCGGCGTCTTTCTTGAAGTTGAAACTCAGGGCTGTGCAATAAATATGGAATGTGTACTGAAAAATTCATGATAATTTTTTAACAAGCACACTCTTTATGTAAACATGCTTCAATATACATACCATCTGCAAAACTGCAAGCTTGCGATAAATAAGAATATAATAAACCATCAGAGGTTAACTGTCAGCTATGTCGAAGAGAATCCTAAAGATGATCTTCAATTGGCCCAACAAATTTTTCATATTAAAGCTAAGACCTATTTTGATCAAGATATCGTTTAAACGGAAAAATCTAAATTGGTTCCAATCGCACATATACAATATACGGAAACACCGGCTGAAATTAGAAGCTCCATGTTTTTTAGATAAAGGTTCAAGGTTAAGATCAGTGCTTGATTACCTGATGGTAAGCGACAGTATACTGTGTAATAGTAAAGCGCACTAATCTAGAAGTATTCTATTAAAGAACCCCACATCAGATCTGGGCGGAAACACTGACGCCGGTAGGCTATTCAAACCTTCTCTGAGCGTAATGTGAAGGACAATGCTTTATCAACGTTTACGTAAATGTGAAAAAGTTGTTGTCCAATCATTGCAGTAATAATAGGTGTCCATGTCACTCTTAACTATCATAAAATTATATTTCAGCCGCTCTTCAAGCTTAAGGGACCAAGAAACCGATACAGTTTGGAAACTATGCGGATCCTCAGCGTTCTATTTCACTAAGAGTTTGCGAGCCTTTGTCATTAATTTGCGACTAGTTGCGAATTAACTTGGGAATTGCTATCAAATTTTGAGCACGTATGTGGTATATGCGGGGGATGTATTAATTTGCAGCCCTCGAACTGTACACGAATTTACTTGTGTAGGCAATAATTCGGTTAGACGGTATGACGAACGCACGGAATCTTCAAACGTCTTACAATCTAATGGATACAATTTATTTATACTCAAGGTCGCGAGAAGCTTCTAAAAGCGGAACGTAATTATGATTAAACTAAGAAGAGATATTTGGACAAGTCTAATATTGAGCAGAAGGCGTCTGTTCGCTGATGGTGATGATGATAACGAAGCCATTTATTTTTATTAATATTTTATGCAAGAAACGACGAGATAAATAGAAGACTCACCCGTTAGTAAGAGATACACCAGTTGGTAACAATAGAGAGCCAGCAATGATGTTTACACACTACTAAATCTTATTTATGCTATTTCAAGTCTTTTGTCTTCTTTCGTTGTCTTGTGGAAGAGGGAGAAACTTCTGAGGGGAACGTCAGGGTTATAAGAGATTTGCCCCCACCAAAACTTATTCGTTGGTCTCCTTCAGTGTGTTTAGTGGGGCTAATTTAGCTTAACACGTACTGAGGAATGATACAGTCTTACACCAGTCATTTAACAAAATCTCATCAAATCAGTATACGATAATATTTACACACCAACGCAGAAAGGTGACAATCAACTACAAGAGCTCTGAAACTGTACAGATGGATAATTCATGGAAAGTTCACATAATTCCCGGACGCGCCCTGGAAATATTTCACTATTGACACTCAAATGTGTGTGTTTAGAATATGGAGCTATAATGATAAAACCTTGACCTGAAACTTACCATTACATGTTCAAATGTCATACAAAGTTTATATATGAAATGGGTAGTGATAGTGTTAAGTTGGACGTAAGTATAAACTTGGTTAACATCCGGAATTTCACATAATTATTAAAGCATTCCTGATGGACGTACGTACCAAATATTCATTGGACCTACTTCATACGGTATCCGTTTATATTTAGTTACGCAGTTTGAATTGTAAATTAGCTTCCATTTGATTCTACAATTAACTTTAACAGTATTAGTAAATGTATGTATCGATTAAGTTAAGACTTTGTGCAAATCCCGAAACAACTTTGTGTTAACCCTTATGAAATATATAAATAAGTTAAAAGATTCAAGTGTTATCCAGTCACAATATCCAATTTCTAAATGGTAAACAAATCGGTGGATAACTGGTCCTAAATCTATCACTTGTAAACTGGAGACAATATTCTGAAGAAGCATTCTCTCTCGTTATCACCAATACAGTAAGTTCAGATGAAAGCACTAATAAAAGGTAAAAAAGATCCAAGTTCACAAGTGATGATAGTTTAGACGGTTGCATGGATTTTTCAAAATCGCCTAGTTAGTATTGTTTCAGTAGTCGTTGACGAGCTAGACACTCTAGTATTTGATCTAACCCAAATAAAAAAAGTAGTTATGATTGTAAAACAAAATTTGGATCTACATATAAGGAAAGATATAAGATAGATGTGAACAAGTGTGTTTGTCTAAGACAAACAGTTTCCAGTCGTACGATTCTTTAGAGGCAACTGTTTTATCGCTGCAAGTGTAAATCTTACACGTCGTTTAACAAGCGAATTACTTGCGAAGCTGCATTGTCTAACACGGATATAAACAGGGTACCCACGTCCGGGTTATTTGATAACCGGGTTTAATAATCGACGAAATGTTGACTTAACTTCTTTTTATTTTACAAATCGATGCTAAAGCTGCGAGGTGCGAGTGAAAATCTTGGAAATGTTCATCACGATTTTTTAGTTATCACCCAAAACATGATTTTAACCAAAATGGATTTTTTTTTTGATGTGTCTGATTATTGGTTCCATAAAAAGGCAAATCTAAACTTAGAGCCAGTTTTGACCAAAAAATATGGATACTCTGCCTGAAATTGTCGCCCAAGCTGTAAAACTTCTGACGGCCAAATCAATTCGATATTACAAAAAAAATAAAAAAAAGCATACGTAAGGGTTGACCAATAAATCTGCTTCAAAACTGCATTAAAACTTATTGCTCCACCTAACATTTACTTTTAACTAGACACCGTCGAAACTTTAAACACTGGGTGGTGGGCCGATAGATGTGTCCGGGAGTATATAATGTAATAACCAAAACCAAGTATAATTATATTTTAGGTATTTGGTAATTTGATGTTGTAGACAAGATACGCATAATTAACCTATATTTAAGGACGGGTTGTAAACATTTTTTATATTTGTTATACGGGACTGTCTGCAGTTTTCCAGTGATATAGTCACTGTGATACGCTACGGCCTGTTGCAAGTAATGCACTCAATATCTCCCCCTCTCCTACACCCCTCCACACCCGCGAACTCCGGAGTCAGCTTGACGAATGGATATGGACTTGTGTTTATATGTACGATTAAGGATTTATTGTAAGATGTATAATGCGAAGAACTTTAGAACGATACCTTATGTTAGTTTAACAAGTTTTTTTACAGGATATAAAAATAAGCTGTGTATTATCAGATTTTGATGATTTAAATAAAAATTTGTTTTAAATGTTAGATATTTACTGATCGAGATTGTGCAGAAATATCGAAAATCAGTAAGTTTTTTTGTAGCTTAGTAAAATCACTAATAAATGAGAGTGATAAGTATTAGTTATTAATAACAAAATCGCCTTTAACTAAGAAAAGCTGTCATGAAAGTCAATGGTGTTAGTCTTTTTGTGATAGTGCTGACATTGAACATAAAATACTTGCGAAAAAATTTACTTGTGGACAATAGTATATCATTTGTGTATATAAATATATTCAGAGTATCGTTGCCATAAAAATAGGGACTTCAATAGATTTGTTAAGATCGTAATTTAAATTTTAAGATGTTAGTGTAAACAATTTTTGATTAGTGATGAGTGGAGTTAAAACTTTTTTATGAAAAGGCGTATGAAAAATCCATTGAAGATTCTTGGTCTTGTTGCTGTGTTGAATAAAAAAAAAAGAAAGTATAATGTTAGGGAAAAATCCGTTACATCTCAAAATGTCCGCCGGAATCTAAACGGCGTCTCGCTCGTAGAAGTTTAATGTTGAGGTATTCTTCATTTCAAGCGGAGCTACGTTGAATGAGAGAGATTTTCTTCAAACCTTACAAACTGAATTAATGTGATGAATATTATCGGAAAAATATAATGAAATAGTGCTTCATGAATTGTAAAAGAGGTTGAAGTTTATTCTCAGCTACAACAGCTACAATGAACTCCAATGTATAGAGTTTTTATTACAGAAAAGTTATAAGTATTAGGTTTTTCTAAAATAATAGCATTTTAATTGTGGCTAATGATTATTGATGGCTATATCGTTAAACAGCTAAACCGATATTACTATGTGACTTCTTTTGATCGACTAATAAGAAATTTTAAATAATAGAAGAATTTTAATATGACAACAATCTAAGGAACATGTCATCAAAAATATTGAAGACGTACTCAGCTTCAGTATCAGCACGAGTTTTAGTATGATGAAACGCATCGATTTTAAATATTAATAAAAATTTAAATTGGCACCATCTTTACGTGATCTTCGACACGTGTAAAAAAAGAATTAATTCACTGAACATCAATGACATTTAACAACCGCATTTGACGCGACAGATAATAAATCATATTGTAATGAGGTATGAAAAAAAAAAGGAATAATTGAGCGTGTCGTATGACGGTGTTCATTCGTTATATTAAAAAAAAAAACTATTCACTCGTTCAAAAACGCGTTAAGAGATTGTCGCAACGCGTAATAACAGAGCGCGCGGTACGATTCTCGGCAATTGGTTAATAACAAGGGATTAATTCGTTTCGGGCGGCCGACGGAGTTTTTAAACTGAACATTTCATAACGAACGGTCGCTACACCATTTCACATATATACACTACATACGTCCTGCGGCGACTGAAGCATGTTTTCGATATAAAAATTGCTTTCATTAATTAATTTATTCCATTACTAGCAACGCCATAATCGCTTACAACGACTTCTTAATACGCAGCTTATTGAAAAATAACACAAACACTTCGTATCTCTTCTCGAAACGTATCTATTTATTTCAACTTAATTTAGAGATGCGAAAAGTTTACAAAAAGGGGTTCTTAATGCTAAAGAACATTCTTTCCTAGTCTACTATAGGGTTGAGCGGAGAAAAAAGTGTCGTGTACCTGCTATTATTACTTATTACATAAATTAGGTGCACAGTTATATTACTACATATCCTGTAATACAGGCTAATATATAATAACATATATACTATGTTGATTTACAATTATATTATAATGTGATTCCTAATCTATTTTATATAACATTTGAAAATGTTTAAGAATTTGAATTTTTCGATATAACTGAAAATGGGGTCATGAAAATAATTTGTTAAATTTAATTTCTGTAATCAGATTTCAGACTTTTGTATTGTTTAATCTATTACCGTTTAATAATTTTTAAATTCAAATATGTATTTATTAGATCCGCGAATACAGGAATTGGATCGCGTTTTTTTAATCCGCGATTAGTGAAAACGCGAATAACAAGCTTTTTCTGTACATAAGATATTTGAACGTTTCTTATAGCTCAAAAGAGGCTAATTCGTTGACGAATTCCGATGGCCTTTCCGCAGTAATGGAGAAGTACTTTAAGGAGAAGACTGTAGATTAAAAAAAAACTTAAATAATCAACTAAAGTCGAAACGCAAATGCCAGTGGAGTTCCGATCGTGGAGCTAAAGGTCGCGCGTCCACCTTCTCCGAGTGTATTGCTCAAGCCGGTGTTTGAGCTCGTGACCTGGTATTTGCTGTAAACGTCGCAATTTAAATATCAATGTCATTAATTACATCAGTTCATTGATTTATTTCGTTGCACTGCTCACCTTTGCTACTTGGGCGACGGATGTTACGAAAACGTTTTTATTGGAGCAATTAATCTGAGAATCGTTGCGTATGGAGCGGAGCTCGCACGGAGAGATAAGAACATAATGAATGTACAAAGTGAAACTAGTACAGTAAACAGATAAATTTAACTTTTTATCTCGTATAAAATCAAATATAATATTTTAATAATTCTTAGTGCAGTTACACGATTATATAAACTAGGACACAAAAAGTCAGTATTTGAATTTTCGCATTTAGGTTAATATTGCGCTTTTTGGATTATGTTTAAATCTAAACTGAACATGTAACACAGAAAATTATAGTTTAAATTTTTCTTAATATTACACTCCCGGACACATCTATCGGCCCACCAAGTGTTTAAAAGTTGTAACGGTGCCTAGCTAAAAATAAATGTTAGGTGGAGCAATAAGTTTTAATGCAGTTTTAAAGCTGATTTTTTGGTCATCCCCTAGGTATGTGTTTTTTTTTTGAATTTTGAATTCAGGATTATGAAAAAAAAAACGAAAATTCGAGTCAGTTCATTGTTTTCAACGACCCAAGAATGGAGAAAACTTTTTTATTTCGCACAAGTTGGATTTTTTTTTGATGTGTCCGATTATTGGTTCCATAAAAAGGCAAATCTAAACTTAGAGCCAGTTTTGACCAAAAAATATGGATACTCTGCCTGAAATTGTCGCCCAAGTTGTAAAACTTCTGCCGGCCAAATCAATTCGAAATTACAAAAAAAATAAAAAAAAAACCTACATAAGGGTTGACCAATAAATCTGCTTCAAAACTGCATTAAAACTTATTGCTCCACCTAACATTTATTTTTAACTAGACACCGTCGAAACTTTAAACACTGGGTGGTGGACCGATAGATGTGTCCGGGAGTATATAATAATTATTCGATTGGCTTTGGTTTTTAATAATAATAGTACTCCGATTGAGAATAATTCTAATAAAATAAAATTATCTGTATTTAAAGTCAAGGTTTGTAAACAATTGCTACTGATTCACAAACTACCTAATAACTTAAGTTAAAAAAAATAAAAAAAAACCTACCAAAAACCAATTTTGGATTTATTGGCCAACCCATTTTTTGGGTTGACCAATAAATCTGCTTCAAAACTGCATTAAAACTTATTGCTCCACTTAACATTTATTTTTAGCTAGACACCGTCGAAACTTTAAACACTGGGTGGTGGGCCGATAGATGTGTCCGGGAGTATATAATAATTATTCGATTGGCTTTGGTTTTCAATAATACTAGTACACCGGTTGAGAATAATTCTAATAAAATAAAATTATCTGTATTTAAAGTCAAGGTTTGTAAATAATTGCTACTGATTCACAAACTACCTAATAACTTAAGTAAAATAAAGATGAGCTCTGCCCGTTTCTCGATTCCCGTTAAGACGGACTCGATCTTCAGAAATTAAGAAAATTACTTTAACGCTGAGCTTTGTGCATCTCGCTAACGACCAGCAAAATCAAAAACTGTTAAGCAATAGCTAAAAGTTCGTTCATCACATGTGCAATACTTACAAACATATTCCCGACTCCGTTTTTAAGCAATTACCTTAGTAGTTCTTACTGGATAATGCCAGTAACTCACACAACCTTTAAATTAACCTAAGACCTCCGACCTGAGTATCCATGGTAATTGAGTATTACTCGTGAAGAAATACGTTTACTCAAAGCATCTGCAACTTGCTTTTAAACGTGAATCGATCTGGTATTAAAGGATTTTATGACACTAATAAAACCCGGCGGTGTTGCTGTTTTTATTTGTATTAAAACTTTTATTAATAATGCTAAAGAAAACTAAGATAAACAATATGAGACAAATAGTCTCACAATTTCAAAAAATTCTGTCTAAAAAGTAACAAAGTAAATACGAATGTTTTCGATGTCTTTGTTAGCTGAAATTCTCGATAAAATCGATTCATCGTTTAGTAAATTTCTCGAAATCGATTAACACATAGACAAATAAAAATAGTCTATCAATAACTTCACCAGATTTTTTTGATAATATTTAAACATAAAGAAGTGGACGACAAATCTCCGCATGGACACCAGGTGGTAGGTCTCTGTTGCCAGAGACCGTCTGGGTGGGTACCACCGCAGCTCCTATTGCAACCGCCAAATAGTAGTGTGCAAACATTACTGTGTTCCGGTTTGAAGGGCGCTGTAGCTAGTGTAATTACTGGGGTAACGAGACTTTACACCTTATGTCTCAAGGCGACGAGCGCAATGTGGTGCAGTGTGTACCATCTTAACTAGCACCACGTTGTTATGGGCAAGCGTATCACTTACCATCAGGTGAACGTCTTGCTCGTCTCGTCGCATAGTAGTATATAAAAAAAAAATGGATAGTTTTAGCACTAAAATTTTAACAACTAAAAGTGGACTAATAAATCTCACTAGCCGCCGAGTGGGCGCTTAAATTCGGCTGCAGCGGAAAACGGGGAAGTCCCAACTGGGCCCCCCCGCTTCGGACGGAACAATGGGAACTTTCCGGAGCGACTAATAAGCGGCACCACGACGCCGAATTAACTGTAGTTAGCATTTTAGTTTGCGGTATCAAACGGCACACCCTCCGCGGCTCGAGCGGCGGAGGTACGACGAACTAACCGAACAATTACAGAACATAACCTGTTGTTAAAGCACCCAATGGGAAATTTCCATAACGTATTGTTGTCACCAACCAATATTATTCGCACAGCAAAATAATCACCAAATAATATTTGAGTCATTTGATATTGTATCATTCTCGTACTTACAACGATCAATACTTCTAGAGTCAAAGTCACTTGCTATATTTAAATCTAAGGTGCACAGCAATCTTTTGGACAAAATCGCTCGCTAAATTATCTAATTTCCTTATTCAATGTGTATATATAGTGTTAAGTTATGTTATACGTATGTTTATATTCTTGCATGTATTACTTATATTTTCTTCTTATCTAAACAGAGGCTTCTGTCCAGAATTCTATCTTTAGTATATACAATTCTTACTCTTACTAATTTTTCTGACTTTTCTCGGTATCCTGCTATTTATTTATTTTTGTTTTTTCTCTCCTGACCTACAGGGTTTCCTGGAAGAGATCGCTTATAGCGATGAGACCGCCCTTGCCCACATTTAGATTTTAAGCTTATTTTTGTTAATTTGTGTAAAAGACCGTTAATGTGTGCAATAAATAATTTATCTATCTATCTATCTACTTATATACATAATTAGTTGGCTTTAACCGTAAAACCAATATTGATCCGATCGAGTTAAAAGATACTTGGAAAAATATTAAATTTTACGCGAAACTTGAAAAAAGGATATGATTGAAGCCGAAAATTTCTGAAAGCTTATCTATTCATGTATCTCTTTAGGAAATAAATAAAGAATGATTGTCTATGTTAAATTTATAAGTGGCCCTGAAAGTATATTACACACATAAAAGAACCGATCAAAAGCTTTAACTTTTCAACTTACGTTCTCAATTCGATGTCGATAGTTTGGGAGGAGATACAGGCTCCTACCCAGATCGTGGAATAAACAGATAACAACTAAATGTTTACCGCGCAGCAAGTTTGCATCAGTTGGGATAAGAGTTCGCACAATACACAATTAATCCACTTCAACTGTTTTTCTCGATACTTCAACATCGATTATCTGAACAGAAACTGGTACTCAAAGTTTTCGGAACACTTGTACAGTAAAAGTTTTTCTCTTCGAGTAACGAGTTAACATTAATCGTCGCAACTCTCAACAACCGATGGAGACCAAAATAAAAACGATATAAATAATATCATGAATAGAAAAAACTTGTCACTTTTCTAGATCCACAAATATCAGCTGATATTACTAAAGTAATAATCTCGAAGGTGACATGTGGAACAAAACAAACTAACCTTACGCTTGACATGTCATTTTAATTTTTAAAATATCTTCTTCTTATTCTACTCTCTTTCATGTATGTAATGTCAGGAAAAAAATAATCGCTATCTCGGTAAATTATTAATTTTTTGTGTAATAACCTTCTTTAGTAACAAGAAATAAATTAAGAAAAGATTATGTAGCTAAATTTAAAATTGTAACGAGTAATTAAATAAAATATATACAATTAGTTTAGCCTAAATCAGACAGTTTGAAACATGTTAGATAAAGTTTATAAGTTCACCTGAAAATAGAGGATTTGTAATCCAAAATCGGAGCCAGTAGAAGGAAACTTTTTAATCTGTTATTGTAATCATCGGAAACCGACTGGGGGCGGGTTTATAATTGATAGACGAATGCCTCAGACTCCATCTCCTGTTCTAAACGAAACCGTAATTAAATATTCTAACCGAACAGCGACTACCAGATTAAAAACCAATTATCCTCACATACGGGGAGCGGGCGCCCTGCGGTGAAAAAGATTGGGATTGCATTGCCTAAGTAAGTGGAATTGAGTGCAATTATCCGGAAGCATTCGCTCTTTATGCTTCCAGGCCGTCTTGTGTTATAACCGAAGCCGGGGATAAAGAGATTGTTCCAGCGATTCCTATGCATAAATCTTTTTTTCCGAGAAAGAGCTCAGTGGGAAATATCGAGGTTTTTTTGCAATGGCTAATACTTGACCTCAATTTCATATAGTGTTAGGTAACAAGTGGATGGTGAACTGGCTCTCATATATCTACAGCCAGGACACTTCCGCATTATTGCAGTTTTACATAAAGGTGTCAGCAAAGCAGTAAGCTTAATTCAAAAATATTATATTTAACAGATGTCGCTTCTTATATTTGGGTCGAAACCAGAATTTATTCCATACCCGTCTATTGATCTATTGTTATGCTCAATTGTATGTACTAGGTTTGTCCAGATGTAATTTTAAATGTTTATTTCTAATCATCATCACCATAATCCGGTATACGTCCACTGGCTGGATTAAGAACTTCCCAAATATACTTACATCAGGATTACATACTGAATTATAGGAACAAAAATAATGTTAAACAATCTATCGACTCTATATTTCTAACTAATCTACGATGAAATAAAAAGTTTAGTTAAAAATTTCTACGTTATCGATTACGGTGTAGAGGAATGAGTTTATACTGCTCATATCTGCCATCAAGTATTTATAGATCGTAGTATAAAAAGATCGGAATGGGCCTACATAAAAGCCTATCCCCAGGCCGTGGCAATAAACCTTACCCTCCGAGACGAGCATCACTCATACATGTTCATGAAGTATATGGAACTATTTCAAATCTCGAGTCAATCTTCATAATGTGGAAGGAAATTATCTAACATTTGTAGGCGTTATTTTAATGGTCCCTTTCTTTCCCTCGGAAGCATTTTTATTTTACGAGCTTTTTATTTCAAGGAGAAATACTAAAAAAATAACAGTTTGACATCTAGAAAAGTGTCAAGTTTTTACCAAAGAAGCTCTAGAGCAGTTATCATTAAAGTTTTGTTTACCTGACGGTAACTGAAACACTAGATCATAATGAAGCGATAGTTAGGATCATGAACACAACACCACATTGTTTTCGTCGCGTTACGACAAAATACATGACGTCTCGTTACTCCAGTAATTTTATTACGAGGGTGGATTGAAAGTACTCGGCCTAACACAGATCCATTCAATTCTAAAAATCAAATCTACCCACATTATTTAGTTCAGTTCAGACTAGTTCATTGTGTGAAGTTCGAAACGTGTGCGATAATTAGTTGTGATTTTATAAATTTATTAACAAAGTAATCGGACATAATTTCCGCGAATGGAGCAAATCGAGCAGCGTGCCGTCATTAAGTACATTCCAAAGAAGGGGCTATCATCAAAAGCCATCCATGATAACATGGTCAGTACATTAGGCGATTGTGCTCTGTCATATTCATCCGTCAAAAATGGATAGCAGAATTTAAGCGTGGTAGAGAGAGTGTGAAAGATGAAACCCCGCTCTGGAAGCCTTCGACGTCAACTACTGACGAAAATATTAAAAAAGTACTTGATTTAATAATGGGAGACCGCAGATTAAAAATTAGAGAGATAGCCGAGATTATAGGCATCTCTTATGAACGAACTTAAAACATCATTGTCAACGAGTTGGGTTTCCACAAGGTGTCTGCGAGGTGGGTTCCGCGACTGCTTTCAGTTGAACAAAAAAAGGACGCGATGACTATTTCACACGACTGTTTGGAGTTATTTGAAGCCGATGCAGATGATTTTTTAAATCGTTTTGTTACTATGGACGAAACATGGGTTCATTACTGTACACCGGAAACAAAACCTGGTTCACCACCCCCTAAAAAGGCTAAGTCGATTTTGTCGGCAAATAGGTGATGGCTTCAGTATTCTGGGACTCGAAAGGTGTGATTGATTATCTTGAAAGGGGTCAGACTATAAACTCTGATTACTACTGCACCTTACTTACGTGACAATAGACGGGATAGAAGGGAGGCTCGTTTACGAGAGAAATAAAAGAAAAACGTCGAGGAATGCTCAGAAGAAAAGTCCTGTTTCATCAAGATAACGCCGTGTTCACACGTCAGCACAGTCAATGGCTGAAATTCACAACGGTGGCTTTGAAATGTTACCGCACCCGCCGTATTCACCTGATCTGGCACCATCAGACTTCTTTCTGTTCCTAACCTAAAAAAGCACTTCGGAGGTCAAAGATTTTCGACAAACGACGTGGTCAAAGCAGCTGTAGACGCATATTTTGACTCTAAGGAAGAATCATTTTTTTCAACGGTCTAAATGTTTGGAAGGGGAGGTGGCAAAAGTGTATTGAACTTGATGGCGATTATGTAGAAAATAAAATATAACTGATTTAGTATGTGTTTATTTTCTTGGTTAGGCCGAGTACTTTCAATCCACCCTCGTATCTATAACGTACTTCAAACTGAAACACAGTAGTCTAAAGGAAATAGCCGCTGTGGTACTTATTTAGACTGTCTCCAGCAATAAAGATCTACCACCAGTAAAGTAAAGATCTTATATATCAGTCCATTGTGGTTAAGTTACCGCAGCTCATTTACTATCAAGCAGTAGTGTAATTTGAAAAGGTGTACAAAAATATAAACATTACTAATCAATGTCTTGGTGATCTTATAATTTTTCGATTCAAATATTGAGTCGACTTTTTTAGATGTTTCTTGTATCTTAACCACAAATAATATTCGCTTTATTTTACTGTTTTCGTATGTTATTTATTGTGCACGCTTATTTCTTTTTGCTGTAAACGTATCATTGTTCAAGAACCCAGACATAATGTTGATATTGTATTAATTTCGTATGGCTCAATATTTCTGATAAAAAAATACAACTGCGAATTGTTATACAATATAAATCATATCAATTAGATGTATATTTAATATACAATTTTGTGTTATTACAGGCTGGAGGAGTTCAATAACAGTTTCGGGAAAGGATTGGTGAAATTTTGCGGGTACTACGTTAATACTCCGTTGATTCTGTGGCCATATATGAAGGAGTTTGGATTATGATTTTCTAAGCCGTATTTCCTCATAACTGAGGGTCGTGGTCATCACGTGTAATGAAACACACGACGATTTCCTTGGCAGTTATAATGGAGTTGTTTGCGATTGCCTTCTCCATTCCACATACTAGTGCGAGCACGGATGGCCATGACATATATATGCAGGTTTCCTCACGATGTTTTCCTTCACCGACAAAGCACGTGATATTAGTTGGTGTTATACTAACTGCACATAAATTGAAGAATTCATTGGTGCAAGCCGGATTCGAACCCGGTACCTTCAGGTACTAGGCTATCACGGCTTCGTTATCGCGTCAGCTATTCTCCGATACACTATTATTAAACCAGCTTATCTACTTACCATTCGAGCATGCTTTCTAACTGCTTGTCAAATTTAAGGTTTACCCATCAAGCAGCAATTTTGCAACAAGCAGTAGTATGCAAAGATTACACTATGGTCACGAGAGTATTTATCAAGTAAATGTTCTTACCGCCGCATTACTTTTATGATCACTGTATGTAACTTACCAATTAGTACAATTTCTTCTTGTTGCGTATTTTCAGAATGTCATTAATATTTTTCTTAAATTTTACACGCACAGTAATATTGATAGAAAACTTCAAGCCTGCTTTATATTTGAGACGATGTTTTTTTAACAAATAATCACCAAGCATAGAAAAATATAGTTGAACGTTTAGATCAAACAGGATCTATACACGCAAAGTTTGGTATACCGACCTCTGGACGTCAAAAGAAATTCTTAGTATTAAAAGATCCCGGAGCTGAAATGAGCAAAATAGTTAGTAAAATAGGGAATTACTTCGGAGCTGTGTAGCGAGCCCATTAATATGTAACAGCAGAAGATAACGCGGAGCTAGTAGCTGTTATAATTGCCGCCGGTGCTCATAACGGTCAAAACGTTATGTTTACGGCTCCGCATTACACTGACGTATCTCACAGCGGATTGTAAATGTAGTGGCTATCTGATAACCACTTTATACCAAGCACGTCGTATAAGTTTTACAACGCGCGAGGGCAATTTCAGGTTATCTTAATGAATTCGGACGCAATTAAATCTCAATTATCGACGTCGTCGCCATTTTCATCCGTTTCCCCGTTATGGACGTGTTCGTTGAGATTGTCGCGTTTATCCTTGGTTATTTCGTAACGATTGAAGCTGGTAAGTTCAGATCTGATGTCTTAAAATTTATTTAAACAATTTCTTTATATCGACTACATAATAAGCAATATCCATCCTTCAATGCTCATGAGTAAAATCGTAGGTAAAAGAACTGTTAATCGTATGAGACCAGAGAGTGGACAAGAATTGTGTCTCGCATTAGGCAGAATTAAATATGGTTAACTGGCCACCAAATTCCGCTAAGCACGAGAAGCACCTTAAGAAAATGCTTTAATTAGTAGTGTAAAACATGTTAAATGTAGATATATAGAAACTTTATTAATTGAGATTTTACATATCGAAAGCTTCAGCAATTTTGCATCACTACTGTTATTGTTTAAATTATTTTAGGTTATATGACGGAACCAATGCTGTTTCTTTCATTATTACTATATGTAAAATATGAACACTAAATATCTAAATCATATTTTGTATTATGAAAAGTGGTTGCTTATGCATGTTTTGAACAAATATATCTTTGAAAGTTTTTTGACAAAATTGTTGTTAGCTACTTACATCTGTATGTTAAAGGTTTTTCTTGTGCTAATTAATGAGAAATATTTGACTTTGTTTTTTAGTTTAAACTGTTTCATATCTGTGTGTTGATATTTTTGTATTCCCAGTTCCACCGGCAGCCTGCTTCGCACCTTTTAGATGGGACGACTGCGGCCAACCACCCGTACCTGTACTGTATTATTGGAAACCAGGGTCTAGATGCGAGGTCGGCTTTTGGCGGGGCTGCTTACCAAATCTAAACATGTTCCAAGACGAATACGAATGTGTCGCCGCCTGTATATTTTCAGCGAGGGCTGCAGACGAAGACTATCATAAAGTGAATGAAATAGAAATGTCCGAAGCAAATGTAGACGTGACGACAGCTATGAGTACAGAAGGAAACGTTACATTGACAGGAGATACGAATGATGGTAATGTTACTAAAGTCGCCACTGGCGGTACTGAAGCTACTGGTGTTACTAAAGAGACACACTTAAATTCCACGGGTGCTACTGGTGGAGGCGACGGCGGTGGAGCGACGACCGCTGCTGGATAGATCAATTATAGAATTACTTTTTTAGTAACAGTCTAGACGTCATATTAAGACTATGACAATTTCACAATTTTACTGTATTAAAAAATAACACACATGAATATATTTACCACTTTTTTTATCGTGAAATATCTGATATTTAAGCTATTGCGTAAAAAAAGTTTGAAATAAAAAAATTAACCATCACTATTTATATAGATTCATTCTCTTTTACCGAAGGCTCGAAGTCTCAACAGTGGGTCGTAATAAAAACCGTTTATAAATGTTGATATTTAAAGGAAAAACTTAGTAGTAATAAAATTTTAAGTTGCTTGTACAGTGGATTGCTAGTAGAAAGACGTTTAAGATATAAATTTAGAAAAAAGGCATTTCTTTTTTGTTCATGTACCTGTTGATGAAATAGATCGTCTATGAGTTGTAAGAGAAGTGAGAGAAGATACTATAACGAACTTTTACTAATAAACTATAAAAAAGTAGTAAATAACAAACGTATTACGATGCCGAAGCGATAACTGGGCTACGTAATAACAAATATGACAACATGGAAATTTATTCGAGCTGATAATCGCGAAGCAAAACAATGCAATCTAATGTAATACGAATGTAAATTCGGTACGCGACGTCGCCGGCTGTTTTAATGTATTGCCCCGTGTACTAATGCAGGCGCATCGATTTGAATAATCCCATTTGGGGTTCCGATACGACTAACACATTCTGGATAATGATGTTAACGATGATAATGTAAATTAAAATTTGTCGCATCAATTTAATTTGACGAACGATGTCTTTACAAGCCGTGATAGCCTAGCGGTTTGAACGGCGGCCTACCAATGCGAAAGGTACCGGGTTCGAATCCGGCTTACACCAATGAATTTTTCAATTAATGTGCAGTTAGTATAACACCAACTGATATCGCTTGCTTTGACGGTGAAGGAAAACATCGTGAGGAAACCTGCATATCTATGTCATGACTATCCGTGCTCGCACTAGTATATGAAATGGTGAAGGCAATGGCAACACCACTCCATTATAACTGCCAAGAAAGTCGTCGTGTGTTTCATAACATGTGATGACCACGACCCTCACTCATGAGGAAACACGACTTAGGAGTCTTTTCAGTCGAACCTTCAACAAATGTTATATAGATGTACTAATAGGCTTATAGGGCTAGTCTAGGAATTTTAATTGTTTTCTTGTGAATGCGATATCCACCAACATGAATTAGACCTGCGTGGTAGATAAATGGATTATCCTCCCTTTTTTGGAAAAGGCGACTTCCAGTAGTGGGAATATTAAAAAGATTTTTTATTTCATGTGTCTTATAGATGTTGGTATATTTCTATCGGAGTTCATGTAACGTTTGAAAAGATGCTCGCATAGAAATAGACACAAAGGAGCGAGCGGCGCCGCGGGTCGAGCTGGTGCGGTGATAAATTCTCAATAAATATGGTGCATTGTGCCCGCGATAGATTAATTTAGCAGCGCGACGGTATCGCGCCGGCGGCGGGATTTATTTGCGCAACGGTATTGAGGGCGACGTGAAAAATGCACCGGCCAGGTACTACCGGACCGGAATGGCCCATACATCCGAGCTGATGACGCACGCTAATGCTTTGTACTCCACGACCACCAGATGGCCAATCAAATGCGATCTATGTTAGGTACAAAACTAAACTCATTTTACGTTTGCATCGCTAAGATTCGAAACTTCTTTCACAAGCAGAGATTCAAGATCATAGTCCACCAAACAACGAGCGATTTGGCGAATTTTTCAATTATTCGTAAGCTCTTATTCCAGTAACGTGTCGGTTTCCTCATCGTATTTAAACTAGAAGCTAGCAGCGGTAACGTCTAGCGATTACATTTTTTTTTTATACTACTTTGCGACGAGACGAGCAAGACGTTCACCTGATGGTAAGTGATACGCTTGCCCATAACAACGTGGTGCTAGTTAAGATGGTACACACTGCACCACATTCCGCTCGTCGCCTTGAGACATAAGGTGTTAAGTCTCGTTATCCCAGTAATTACACTAGCTACAGCGCCCTTCAAACCGGAACACAGTAATGTTCGCACACTACTATTTGTCGGTTGCAATAGGAGCTGCGGTGGTACCCATCCAGACGATCTCCGGCAACAGAGACCTACCACCTGGTAATCAATCAAATCATCAATTACCGCTTGGGACTGTTTGTGATCTGTATGCAATTCTTAAACTTAAAGAAGACTAAAGCCTTTTCTTAAACTTAAGTACAAAATAATTTACAAGCTCTCCTGTAATCTTTTTTGCTGGTGTTAAGCCTCTGTTGCCTGAGACCGTCTATACCACCGCAGCTCCTATTTCAACCGCCAAACAGTAGTGTGTAAACATTACTGTGTTCCAGTTTGAATGGCGCTGTAATCTTATGAAATTACTGGGGTAATAAGACTTAACACATGTCTCAAGGCGACGATCGCAATGTGGTGCAGTGTGTACCATCTTAACTAGCGCCGCGTTGTTATGGGCAAGCGAATCACTTACCATCAGGTGAACGTCTTGCTCGTCTCGTCGCAAAGTATTATAGTATAAAAAAATCATTGGTAAGCATAACTGTGTTAGATAATGAAGTATTCGATATACGATGTATAACGGCTGTTTTATTGAATGCGCGATCTACTAAAACGGTAAACCGTTTTTGATGTGTATCCATAAATCCTTTAAGTTACTTTGTACGTAACTTTTGTCTGAGGAGCGTTGCAATGTACCAAGAACACATAAGTCTTTATAAACACGTCCCGGTACATGAAAAATGGCTCGCGTCCTGAAAATGTCCATACAGCGCTTACCTCGCGTATGATTTATTGTTATAAATAACATGAAGTATAAATCTGGCGCAAAACTGATAATTTTACTTCATAAAATTGTTGTTTATTATATAACACAGTAAACATTTATAGTGAGATGTAGTAAAGTAAGAGCTCGATCAAATTAATAGAACAGTAAGACACGCTGTTTGACTTAAAAGAGAACTTTTTTCAATTGTAATGATAAACGTTTATCGCTCGTCGTCAAACTAAAATACAGTAAGTTTGGACATTACTGCTTGACAGTACTTTGGTCGACGGCAACATAAAACTTCAACCAGTACATATACGTCTGTGTTAAAACTTTAAAATTATGGTATCCCTGATTCTATTCGGAATTTTCCCAAGATTCCTGGCAACTAAGCAAAACAGTTCTTCCTAATTGCTTAAACTATAACTTTAAGTTATTTCTTAGTGACTCCTTTATTCAAATTGATAACTATTCTACTTTTCATAAACCCATTAAACAACACCAATTCAGAACCATATTTTTAACTTAATGAAAAATAAATATATCACAGTTAAAGTTAGCAGAAAATACTTTTGTTATAGAAAATATATAAAACACGTTATAAATTTCATATATTTCCCTAACAAGCGAGAACTAGAATAATCGGACCTCCTTCGCTTCAGAAATATAACCTTATATGGAAATGAAAAATTGTTCGCGGGTCATGTGAAGGGATGGGTCTGTATGGGCACAATAACAGAATGACATGTGCCACCAGTGACGAATTGTTTGCTGAAGACGGTGTCGCTTCAGGTATTGTATTTAGAAAAAAATATAACGATCTATTCATATGCGAAACGTATACAGAAAAAGAAAAGGAAGACTATTTTAAAAATTACGTAAAAGAAATGAACAGGACATGTCTAGGACCAGGTGGTAGGTCTCTGTTGCCGGAGACCGTCTGGGTGGGTTACCACCGCAGCTCCTATTTCAACCGCCAAATAGTAGTGTGCAAACATTACTGTGTTCCGGTTTGAAGGGCGCTGTAATTTTGTGAAATTACTGGGGTAATAAGACTTAACACATGTCTCAAGGCGACGAGCGCAATGTGGTGCAGTGTGTACCATTTTAACTAGCACCGCGTTGTCATGGGCAAGCGTATCACTTACCATCAGGAGAACGTCTTGCTCGTCTCGTCGCACAGTAGAATAAAAAAAAAATAGGACCAAAATACTCAATCTGCGAATTTCTTTATATATATAACATGAAGTGACGGGGTCTGACACATAACATTAAGTGATTTACTTGTCTTCTTAACACCAATAGTAAAAAAAATTCACAGTATAAAGTTCGTTCACTATTGACCCCTTTTTTGTATTAGGTTAAAATATTCGAAAAACTTCTTCTCCTTCGGGGTAGGACGTGTTTGAGATTTCTTCTCTATAAAACTCTTTTAAATTCTTTGTGAAGGTCGAAGATCTCTTAAAGAACAGATCCTTGTATCTTTGTAGACAAGGCAAATAAGAGACTACTTTATTTTTGCTGACCGTTATCTTACTCTTTATAATTTGTTTCCTCCAGACTATTCATAGTTTCAGTGAACCTAAATAATTGTAACCATTAACCAGGGAGTCTAAAGCTACTATATAACTATGATGCAATAATGCAACTATGTCTTGAATTAACCATGAGTGTAAATAGCAGTTCAGCCACCGGAAAGATTTCGCAGCAGCTCTCTCCGTCCACGCTGCAATAACCCCCTGAGCGATTCAGCAACAATGTTCACCTCCCATTAAAATCCGCGCAACTTACGTAGCTTGCGGATACTTCGCTCTTTACTGCCACCAAGCTTAAGTTTAAGCTCGTATTTTAACGACTTCCTTTAAGTTTTGATAGTTTAGCTTACAGCTTTCATGTGCCTATCAAATGAAATATTAATTAAAGTTAACGTGACAAGTTTCACTACTTCATTCACATTTTTTGTTCAGCAAGATTTGTATCGGCGATTGTAGATATTTTATTATACCATTCACTCATGAATAATTGAACTTTTATTATTTAATAATAAAAAATATGTTTGTAAGAAAATGGGAGAAGGTATAGAGAAAATAGAAATAGATAATAGAAGTAGAAAATAATAGATCTTTGTTGTTATGGAGTTATTGAAAGAAATCTACAAGCATCTACATAATATGCTAGAGATGAATACATTTATTATTGCATGTGATACTTAATATGTTAAATAAGCAAACATATACAGAACTGTATGTCACACTTGTTGACTTCTTTCTCTCAGGCTTTGATAGACTTAACCCCAATAACCAGAACAAAGTGTAACTCGAATTTAGTGAAAGTGATTGAGATTGCATCTCCATTTTGCCCGATTCCAATCCCCAATGCTACGTAGAGTATCGACGCTGGCAGACCCATTTCTCACTTTCGTCTGCTGTCACTTTGATAAATTGTTATTGTATCAAACTATAAACCTGTCCACTTCCGAACGACCCCTTTGTATCACGCTTTTAGCGTTTTAAAGAGCGAATTTTGTGAAAAGTGTATTGCGCCGCGGACCAGGATACATCGGTTCGTTACCTACCGACCTTTGAGGATTATAAAGAGTTGCAAAAACATGATTTACTTGTTCCAAACCCCGATGTTACGGATAAGTTGAAGGTAAGTTATGATATTACAAAATGGTTATATTTTAGGGTTCATATAAGCCGTGATAGTCTCATGGTTTGAACGCCCGCATTCCACTCCAGAGGTACCGGGTTGGAGTCTGGCCTGCACCAAAGAATTTTTCAATTTATGTGCACTTAGTATAACACCAACTAATATCACGTGCTTTGACGGTGAAGAAAAACATCGTGAGGAAACCTGCATATCTATGTCATGACCATCCGTGTTTGGACTACTATGTGAAATGGTGAAGGCAATGGCAACACCACACCATTATAACTGCCAAGTAAGTCGTGTGTTTCATTACACATAACGACCACGACCCTCAGTCATGAGGAAATACGACTTAGAAGAAGAAGAAGATTCCGTTGATAGTATCCTTTCGAATTAAAAAATTACATTTTAGTATCTAATATTGTATATTATTTTCCTACAGCAGTTTAAAGAATAGATAGCAAGCTACAAAAGTAATCTAAAGAAACCGAATGAATCAATAACTTAGAAGATTTATAATTATTACTATTTGTTACTTAGTTTCTTGTTATTTGTAGTTAAGTCAACCTTAAGACATCGATATAACAATAGAACTGTATAATCATCATTCTAAGTTCACGTCATTGAGCACGGTGTACGATGATTCCTATTCAGTTCTAACCGACCAATTTGCGCACACCATCGCTCCTATTAAAGGTATTCTACCCTACCTTTGTTGCATGGTCTCCAACTATCAACACATTTACTAAAGGTTTATATTATTAAGGTTATAAATTCAGACATAAAGTTTTGATAACTTAGAATCGCGAAGAAGTGCCACGAAACCTAGAACTGAGGATACTATACTATTTTCCATTGAACTTCCTATAATCTTAGGGTAAAAAGTAAGGATACTATACTATACTATTTTCCATTGAACTTCCTATAATCTTAGGGTAAAAAGTTTACTAGTAAGTAATTAACTTTAGTATTTTTTAACTCTGTAATTCGGTTGTAAGTAAATATTACTGTATTTCAATTTAAAGATTTAGCTAAATCCCTAGTCTGACGAACTTTGTTAATGCGTCATGATGTTTTTCATTTATCTATTTGCACAATTTAGCTGTTATACTAATAGTATATAAAATATATATATGATATTATCACGATATACTTTCCTCTAGAGTGTGAACAAAGATGCTATTTACATTATACTGGACATTACTCCGCGCTCCGACCGCAATAAAGATGAAACATGAGCATCCACGAACTTATCCAACGCTCAGAAATTTTTAAAACATTTTCACCTTAACCTAAAATATTCAACGACGGAGTTTATCCCACATTAACCAATATTAATAAACATCTAACAATGAAGAGGAGACTATATACTCGGAGAATACTATTATGTATTCAAAGTTGCAGTAGCTGATGATCTCTTGACAGAATTTTTTTTAAATATCAAAACAGTATACAACACTGATACTAAGCAATATAGTCTGATGCTTACAATATAGCTTTAATCTTATATTTACTAACTAGTAGATGAATCAATTTCATAGAACCGAAGAAGTTATAGTTTGCCTGTAATGGCGAATGTCATACTTATTGTTATTTTCGTTACATTTTAAACTATACTTTTATAACAAACAGCGTTCAACTAACACGGTTAATATTCTCCGATTATCGGTTTAACAATCGACCGGCTATCGGCGGCGATTGCAGTACTTCCTTATAAACTCTGAGAAATTGTTCCGCTTTGTAAATGAAAAGCAAACTTTGAACACTGATTGAGAAGTTCACGGAACGATCAGCTTATGCAAGAAACTCGTGACTTTATAACTTAATAAAATTGAAGACTTTCAGTATAATAAATTATGTTGCTGCGGTTAAAGTGTAATTTGATTACGTAAGGTTTAAAGTTTCAATTGAAAGGACGTCGTTTATATAATAGAAGTCCCATTTCCGGCTCTAAATAGTAGTACGAATATGTTGCTGTATTCTAGTTTGAAGGGCATGTAACTAATGAAATTACTAGAGTAACGAGGCAAGACCTTAATTATAAGACGATGAGTACCATAAAATAAGAATTGTTAGACCACAAATCAACAAATACTGACTCATATTAAAAGATAATTCGCGATGCTATTGATTTTAAAGAACATCCTAATTTCAATACCGAAGATGGTTGAATTCCATCGGCTAAGGATCATATTATAAAATCAAATGAAACACCAAGCATGCTATTAAAAGTCAAAGATACAGTAAACTATTTCTATTTAAGTAACACTGGAAACACGAAGGTTGTAGGTACTCCCTGATGATGATGATAATTCTATTAAACTTTTAATTCGTGTTTTCGTTATGGCAACATCTTTGCAATGCATTAATGCGGTGATTGCAAATCGATAATTCGCCCGACGATGGAATGCAAACAGATTTAAAAGCCAGACGAAATTTATTAGACTACCGACACCAGACGGAATATTTGCATTACCAGCAGCCGGAGCTGCGTTTAATATCCTGCTTTGACAATTTCTTTTCCATATCCTGATGTACGACTATATCGATCTATTGCGATATTTTGAATCAAGCAAATTCTAGATATATGCAAATGAAGGTTAAAAAATATTTAAAGTCAAAGAAATGCGCAAACTATTTACAAAAATCTAATGGATCTTCATCATCATTCAACAATTATAGATTTCCTCAATGGATTTCGTGTCCGTTGTTTACATTCAACAATTCCTCGTGATCTTCACCAGCTCCATGATTTTTAATATCCTTTGTTGAAATTAAAACAATCTCAGATCAAGTCGATAAAAATAATTCATACAAATCTCTTACCACCTCGCTATTGTATCCATGACGGCTACATACGTCATTAATACTACAATGCGAATAATGTATCTCTTGTATTGTTTAATCTTATTGATCTCTGTTACATTTGTAATTTTTTTTTTTATACTACTTTGCGACGAGACGAGCAAGACGTTCACCTGATGGTAAGTGATACGCTTGCCCATGACAACGCGGTGGTAGTTAAGATGGTATACACTGCACTACATTGCGCTCGTCGCCTTGAGACATAAGGTGTTAAGTCTCGTTACCCTTTTTTTTTTTTTTCGTGGGGAAATCCTGCATTGGATACCCTTCTGTTACGGGGGTAACAGAAGTGTTATGCCGGACTCTTACCGGCTAAAACCCCACGGTGTCCCACTCAACGCTTTTGGCCGGAACCACGGGAACGCTTTCGCACACAACCATTGTTACGACAACGCGAAGCCTTGGTGAAGCTACACCCCGAGCTCTCCACCCCTCTTGAGACAATGTCACGCTGAGATACTGCGTGCCACCTCGAGGCCTTTTATAATTGGCGACGGATTACCCCCGAATCCGCCACCATGGTCTCAGTTATGGGGGTTGCAGGGCATGGAACATCCTTCTGCGGCGCCCAGGTCTCTGCCTACGGATTGTAAGTTGGCTGCTTTTTTCACGCTCTCTCTCTGCAGCTTCTTTCTGCGACATTACAATTTCGCAGAGAGCTGCACCTGCGCCCCATGACTTCTCGCTGCCAACCATGGCTTTGATAAGGCCTGGAAGCGAAAGGTCATCCCCCACCACTAGTCTCGTTACCCTAGTAATTACACTAGCTGCAGCAAATTGTCCTCAAAATACAAACCAAAAAATTATAATAAACTTTGTTATATAGTTAAATTATACATTGAATGTAGCGAAGCTTTTAATGTGTAGTTGTAATTGAATGTGCGTCCCAAGTGCGCAAGTGGACCTGCGGTCAGCACGGAGATGGGTCCCGGCAAGGCGGACCCACTGACTGCGTCAAGCCTTTGAGAGCCGGAGCCGAAGCGGCCACGTATTTAGTTTAAGTTAGCTTAGTTGTTAGTTTAGCCGCCTACGGTTTGTCAGACTTGGATGCAACTGCGGGAAGAGTTATGCCAGGCTTAGTTATGAATGGGGATTACCCTAACACTTGTGAAGTAATTCCAAATGAAATAGTGAGTTTAGTCTAGTTTTCCGGTTTTCCTCTTAACTCCATTTAAAATTTTACAGTTTTTAACTTATCAGGTAAAGAACTACTCATAACGTTAAAATAAAAATGAACAAAATTCGCTTACTATTAGAATCATTGTTGGCAGGACTTTGATGTCAGAAACCTTGTGGGGTCATAAATTTAGTCTTAACAACTGTACTTTTTTGACTTAATTATTTTGTAATATTAATAGTTATAATTTAAAAATACGAAACAATCGTGAAGGTTTAAAATAGTTATTAACATCTCATTTTCCAAAAGGATACGGTTAATATGATGAGTGTTCTAAGAAACATCTCATAGTTATGGTCAAGCGTATTACTATCACATGTCTACATTCTGCACATCTCATCGATGTTATAAATATTGTTTTATACGTTAAAGTAAAAGTTAGTAATTTGATTCTCAATAACGAAATGAGATTAAAAGCACACAATATAGGTAGGTACTGAAAGCGAAAACGTTTTTAGCGGTTAGAGTTTTTACATTAAAATAAATTGCGCTCTATACAGAGCATCGTGCACGGCAAATATTTTATCCAGTAAAAGCTCAGACCACATGTAAGCTAAACAAACAGTGTTTGTTTGCCGACAAAGATTGGCTGCACGGGGGAATACTTTAAACTCTCCAGACGCTTATGTCGCGCTCGGGTTTCTTTTGTGCGAAATTTAATTTTTCTTCTATGCACGAACTCTTTTTCATGAGTGAAATGATGCCAAGTCTCTATATCCAGAGACCGTCTAGTAAGTATCAACGCAACGCATATTTATTCCTAATAAACGAACAGATGAGAATAGTCCATTCTGTTATTAGTAATATAAAGAATTTTAAAAGACATAAAATCCTACACCTTTCCGTCGAGAAAGGAAAGAGATCTCTCTTGTCAAAGTCCGTCTACTATATTTGGCCCATTAGTGACATAAGTTAGATGTTAAGGTTTAAGGTATTTAAATATAATAGAGAAAAGTCGATAGAAAACAAACTAGAGTTCAATCTAAAGATAGAATCTCAGTTGCATTATTCCTGTTTGTTGAATTTCGACGAGTTTAAGCGGAAAAATTATTGGAATGAAATTGATTGTATAGTGGGCGGAAAAATTTTCAAGCGCACTCTAAAAATAAATAAATGAACCCATTGTAGAGACGGAAGTAGGTCGGCGACAATGGCGAAAGATATCTGTACGAGCACTACAGCTGTTTCATTAGGAATAACGGAATTAAAACAAAACCTCGATATAACAGTATCGTGAAATAACGTTAAATGAGACATTTCAATAAAATTAATATTTTCAAACTGTTTTCACAATTTCTTGGAAAATTGTTTGTGTTGAAATCATAATCACTGTTTGTCGAAGTATCTTACTTATAACAGACTTATTTACTACCGTGTTATAAATAGATCTTTTCAACAAATATATAAGCAAACAGTATATGACTAATAGCTATTAAAAATGTAAAACTAAAAACAGTAGACAAAGCATTAAGTTTGATAATAGACAATAAATCGAATAGTTTGGACGTTCATATAAAATTATAAGATTGCTTATAATAATGTGAAAGTAGGATATCACACAACACATTAAACCATCTTCTAAATACTTGGGACTTATTATTATAATATTATTTTCACTATTATTCCGAGCATATTTCACAACCTTCGTTTTTACTGAATATTGGATATATAAAAGAATCTTTTCGATCATAATCTGTCATAGACAAGGTTAAACTTGAAATGGAATCTATTACTAATAATATCAGTGTAATTGACTTGAATGAGAAAAAAAAACCGTAGCAGATATTGGAGATTTGAAGCAAGCAAATACTACAGGATACAAAGCGTCTCCAGAAGTCGTAGAACAGTTGCAATACTCAGCCAATCTCTGTCGGTAAACACTACAGTTTGTACAGTATCCAATAGAGTTTATCATTTAAAATATTTCCCAGTCTTTAAAGATTTAATTGATGCAGATATTAAAATTCTTATTAACACTCAAATTAATGAAAGTTTTACATTTCATCTGACATCAATCTTCAATGGCGTAAAGCGTATAAAACGTCAGGGTAGTTGATAACGAAAGGAATTCGATAGAACAATGTTAAACTTTAACTTTTTACCGTTTTTTTTAAGTGTTTTTAAATTTTAACTTCATCCAGTTTGTCAAGTGGAAGAAGCCGATTGTTCTGGAAATCCTGGCAATTCTATTTGATTTCGATTATCGCTCCCTCGTTACGCTGCAGACAAAGTGAACAAATTTGAATTAGTCAGAGTCAACACTCCGATTCGATTGCCGCCATCTTGATTTACATTTTCTATAATCATTTAATTGCAGCGGGAGTTATTTGAATTTTGTGTACGAATCGGACGAAATATAGCTTTGAAAACGTTCAATTAAGCTTGCGGTTGTGCAATTATAAAAGTAATTTCATTGTTACAGTATATTATTGTTACTAGATTATGAAACTGTTGGATATTTACAGCAAAATTGTGTAGTATTATTCGGACAGACAGTGAAACAAAATAAATGAAAGGAATGCGTGATAGCTTACGTTTGTAAGAGGTCATACGTGTTATAGAGGCATAGATTAGTTGTATACGAAACTTTAGCTTTCGATGTAGGATAACATCGGAAGAAAACCCAACGTGTTCCGATAACAACAACTTTCATTGACGTGGTATCCAAGAACAAGCACTTAGACAGGGTTTACGTATGGTTTTGACCCTTTCCTTGCGGGTCCCGATATTCGCAAAACTGTTTTCAACCTAAATAATAAAAATAATTTAATACTATTATTCAAAATATGTTAGCCAGAGTATACTGGAACTATTCTAAGCGTCATTGTCAATTACCTATAAAAAAAACTACAATGCAATCTCTTATCTATTGTAATACGGAGACTGCCAATAAGTAATACATAGACGGTCTCCCGCTACAGAGACCTACCGTCAGTAAACTAAGTAACTAAAGTTAAATACAAAGTAGTAAGTAATGTTAATTTTGTGTGTGTAATAGTTTTTGACGTTATTCCACCATATTAGTATGGTATACGTGCGCTGCGGTTGCGAACCCTCGCCGCTGTCGCTTGCACTGTCCCTCTCCGACGGGATTCGGTTCATTTTATTTATTTATTCAAAAACTTTTACTGATAAATACAGCAGGAAATACAAAATAACAATTACATTAATAATTAATTAAAAATAAAAAAAAACTACTTAATTCTTGATACTGACACATAAAGAAGGATATTGACAGCAATACATAAATATTGATACTGTAATTGAAAGTTATACGCCTTTAAAGATCAATATTGTAATTACACCAAAAACCGTTTATTTTATTGTACAATACTATTGATTTATAGAAATGAGATGTCTTAAAGGAAGTTTTTGGTTCGAATCCGAGCCAAAACATACAACTGAATTTGCTCGGTGGTTAAGTTCTTCGAACTCGTCTGATTTAGCTACGACTTTCAAATTGTCAATCTTAGCCATCTTTGCTCATATACCATCACTTGAAGTTAAGATAATGTTAGTCAGATGTCTATAAAAAGAAATGTAGTAATGGTATTCGTATCACCAGATAACTATTTCACTTGTATCCATTCGCGGCGCAACCAATATTTTAGCGAGTAAAAGTTTAGTCCACACGAGACTAAACACACAGAATGTTTGCCGACGGAGATTGGCCAAGCGCTGAAAGTATTTGAATACTGCTGCTGCGATAGCGCTCCGACGAAGCGTTCGAATTCAAAAAATTTACTACACACGAGTACACGATACACAAATATATACTTTCATATGACAACGTACGATACGACGGCCGCGTTTCAATCTGGATAGGTAATTCATGTGTTGATGTAGTTTTGCTGAAATGTTTAATATAACTTAAGAATTACTATTAACAGTAATTTACTTTTCATTTCAAAACCCGAAAGTAACTAAAATGATATATAATATAAAACACCTGGCAACGGTTTTGTATACAAACAATAGTATCTGAAATTCACTTTTTTTTTTTTTTTATACTACTAAGCGACGAGACGAGCAAGACGTTCACCTGATGGTAAGTGATACGCTTGCCCATAACAATGCGGTGCTAGTTAAGATGGTACACCCTGCACCACATTGCGCTCGTCGCCTGAGACATAAGGTGTTAAGTCTCGTTACCCCAGTAATTACACTAGCTACAGCGCCCTTCAAACCGGAACACAGTAATGTTTGCACACTACTATTTGGCGGTTGCAATAGGAGCTGCGGTGGTACCCACCCAGACGGTCTCCGGCAACAGAGACCTGATTGCACTGATTTCACTGACTGATTTCCGGTTTGAAAAGGTAATGAAAGAGTTTTCTGAATCTGTTCACCGAAATTCAGTTTGAAGGAAGCACAATTTAACAATTCAGGACTCGAGCTTCAGAACACAAAGTGATGTTGCAGGTCCTTCAGAAGCGGTTGCGCTGTAAATCGATCGAGGAAGTCTTTGTTCAGCAGTGGACATGGCTGAAATTATGATTGTACATATTTTAGATTTTCTTTACTGTAAGAATATATGATATTTAAGACTGTAATAGAACCTTTTGTTGCTTGATTAAAGAAATTAATCAGTGTGATATACCCGTCTGTTGGTTAGTTATAAAATTATTTAAGAAATTTGTAATAAGATATTTCACCGTGGTTATAGGCCGTTTCAGTTTAAAGTAATGTCCCCATTGTTTCCCCCGGCTGAGGTGTATGGGGGCTGCAATGAATCATGCCAGGCGACAGGATTTTATTGAACGTGGGGGAGATGCGAGCGCAGATAGCCAGCGTATTAACATAACGAAGTGGTCAGCCGTGCGTGCTGGCTTATCTGGGGCCGGCGGGTCCTTCTCACTTAGCACTCTTCCATTTCGTCCAAAAATCTTTTTTGGGGACGTAGATTCTTAACGAGAATTAGAAATTATCTGTACTACTTCATTGAAAAGCTAGGACAACGGGCTAGCGATTTACCACAGCAAAGAATGTCGTGCTCCTTGTTTGTCTCTCTATCTGGTCAGAGAACGTTCCTTCAGAGAGACTTCTGTCTATGTGTAAACTGGTCCGGGCTGATGATAAAGTTATTCTCATCTCTGCTACGATATCAACGAAGTCGTAGATGTAGATTAATTTAATTATTTATAATTCAACTCGTGTTTACGTATCATACCTTAATGGAACACCTTCCAAAAGAAACTCGACTATTTTCTGAGTTAACAGCTAACTTACAAGCATGAAGAGACACGACAAGAAGATGATTCCAAATCTTAACATTCTTAATTATATAAATTCTTAAAAATAGTATTTATATTATTATGTTAACAGGATTGACGAAACGAAGTTAAATGCAAATGGAGTGAACACCTCGCAATCGGGTACATCTGACCGGCGGCACGCTAGAACGCGCAGCGCCGTCCATTCGAGCCTGCTGATGTACAGGGGCGGACCAGGCCTGTGGGGCCTTGAGATCGTTTTATGCTACATCAAACCTGCTAACACTTCATTAGATCCACGCAGCAGATCAATACTTGTAATCAAATACGACTACAGGCGACTTTACTCTTATTGGACTCTGTTGATTGTACAAGGTGGGCCGAAAAAAATCACCCTATTGGAAGCCCAAATTAAATTGTGGCGGCGCTCATTTTGCCGATATCACCCTCTCTACTTGACCAATAAATTTCTAAAGACTAATGTAATATAATAATCAAAATACAGAATCAAAGTGTTTCATTTTAATAAAAAATGAGAGCCAAATAAACATCGGACGACTTCTTTTGGTCAAGCTTATATAATTTTGCTGGTAAGTAATACTGTTTAAATGGCATAATGTGTGCTTGTTATGGCTTATCACTTGTTATCAGGTGAACGTCTTGCACGTCGCTTAGGTACTAACTATACTACAACAAGTTCTAAAGCAGGTATTTTGATAATTAACAATAACCGAAATATTTCCTAAAACTATCAAATATACTTGTATTTCTAAAACTTTCGCTTTCCTGGATTAACGTTAAAAAATATTTTGTTTTTTTCTTGAACTCACTACCGGCCCAACTATTCAAACTATTCGTGATTAAACTAATTTATTGTCCACCACAGTGAAGTGGTATGTTGATTATTAACTCTATTAACAGACAAACAAATTAATAAGAATGATGGTGCAACTAATTATAAAATATCCCGGTATAAACGATATAATTTAATCCGGTGTATCTGCCGGCCCATCTACATCTCCGGCGGGCGGTCGGCGCGTCCGTTTGTTTCCTTTTAATTAACTTGTAATAAGGAAAATAATTAATTAAGCGTCAAACTCCACGGGGTGTATTGAAATATATTCAAATTCCTGCTTACTAAACAAATTAGATACAAAATTGAATGTTCCGTTGTTTACGTAACGGTAAGGTAATGATTTGATCTTCAACGTGTCGACGATATGAGCAAACGTCCGTTACTACAGTAATATTACCAGTTACAACGCTATTCAAATCGGAACACAGTAATGTTTGCTAGTACTCTTCCGTTTGATTTCAGAAGTAAATATAAGCGAAAAGGGTTTTAAGGAACTGTTTTATCATCATCATTATCAATATCATCAGCGGGTGACTGACCATAGCCATTTTCTAATCATCTTTCAGCGACTTTTTGCTACCTTTTCTCGATTGTTGGTCCTTTCTCTAATTTGCATATCTGTACCACGTTCGTTGCCATTTACATGTAGAATTATAATCTTGCAATCTAATTAAATTTTACTGAAAAACATGGCGGTAATTTATCAAGTGAGCAAAGAATACAGAAACCGTTGCGTGTCTGAACTAATCAAGTGAAGTAACGATTCCGCTCACCTATGTATGTGGACGGGAATATTTTCGTATTTCATAACAAACCTTTTGTATCACTTGAAATGTGGAGCAGATCCATCTCCTTCACCCATATCTCTTTAAATTAAATTCGCTGCAGGAACCGTGTCAGCGTACTCCCCGGGGTGTGACTGAGGCTCATTGGTACGTACCGCGCCGTTGCCAGGACCTGGCGCTGCTGATATTAATATCGCTCCGCACCTGGGGATTTACCCGCATAGTTGGACGGAAGATTATGGAACATGTCGTCGCTCGCAACGAGAATTACACCGGATGTTTTAACATGTTTCATTAAACTAATATTTAATACAGTTATTCTTCGAATATGAGTTGAAAACGTTAAGAGCACCACCAGGTTAGTAAAACAGACTTCAATTGAAATTTTATTTATAACAGATTTATAACCAAAATAGTCAACCAATTGAAATTAAAAAAAAAGCAAAATAAACCAACTGTGCAACTTAAATTTGAAGATTGCTATCAATGATGATGATGAACGCAAGAAAGATTAAAATCAAAAAATCTTGTAAACGACCTAGATAATTTATGCATCACAACTCTGTGAATGCCGGTTACACAAATAAGGCTTTCTTACAGTAATCGTTTGAATCGGACGCGTTTGGCATATATACTTTGAGCAGTTGCTAGAGTAAACATGGAAGACGAGAGCGGTGTCGCCGTTAGGGACGATTTACCTAAGACAACAGAACGAACTTGCGGCGCGTATCCATTGTCTGTCCTCTGAAGCGCGTATATCACCATCGCAACTTAGTATGTATGTGAGAGAGCAATAGCTTCTGATATATTTTTAAAACATAACGTCGGCGTTGATGGTACCACTACCATCATTTTTAGGATTACCTTTTGTTCAATAAAACGTAAATTAGCACAATCTTTTATCCGACAGCGTAACGACTTATTAACACATCCGCACACTCCGGCGGTCGGAGCTCGACTGCTTTTATAACGTGTTCCTTTTTATACCCGCGCAAAATTTACCAAAATATGAGTCATCATTTAATTGGACTTTGAAATCATAAGTAATAAAAATTTTAATGAAACAAAAATTATACAACGCGATCGCGCCGACATCTACACACAATTCACAACTACTTTGTATTAGCAGTATCCAGCTGTAATTCTTAAACAATAGAAAGGGACCTTCTAAAAATTGCTTATTCCTTTATAAAGTGACCTCTTGTGTTACGACGCTAGTGATTATTTTCTTCTCTCTTCGGTATAAAACAATTAAAATATCTAACATAAAATCAAGATCCCCTAATTTTCCTATTTCTAAATTAAACCGACCATAAGTGGGTCTATTGATTATATGTTGATTTTACTCAGAACTTATTTGTATTTGTGTTATGTTGCTTTAAAGCAAAAAAAATACGGTTCAAACAATTTTATTCAGCATAACCTGTTCCATTTTAAGGATTCTCATTTAACACTATTTGTCCTTTTGCGTTTGTGATAGTAATTGATACGTACATTTTATAGGCAATAACGTTAATTACAAGCCTGGTACTCGAAAACATAAAGGATTAGTCGCAGCAACGAAGCTGTTAACGGCGAGTTAGATTTATGGGTCTTAAATTAAATTTCGGGGTACGACAACGGGCACACGCCACTAGAAATCTAGTGAATGTTGTCGCATGTTTACTGCTCGGCCGTACTCCCCCGCTGCATTGAGATGCCGCGTTGTACTGTACATACACGATTATATTATTATCTGCGTCATGCATATTCAAACGGTGATTACTCTTGCGTTTGCTCTTGTGTTATCCAAACGATGCATGCATAGATAATGTCTAATTATGGACAGGGTCTCTACACGAAATCGGAATCTGATCTTTGTTTGAGTCTAAATATAGATAGACGTAGTTCAATATAATATTTTTCAATTCAAACACAAAGTACTCTTGATACAATTTATGAAGATGTGATCCATACAAAAAACAAATATAAAAGTTTATATTCATGAACTTAGACTATACCATAATGGGCGATGAAACCAACGCGTTATTTATAAAACTATTAAGAGTCATATATATCATTTGTTATATTCGCCTTCTAAGTCGTATTTCTTCATGACTGAGAGATCATGTGTGATGAAACAAACGACGATTTTCATGGCAGTTATAATGGAGTGGTGTTGCCATTGCCTTCTCCATTTCACATACTAGTGCGAGCACGGATGGTCATGACATAGATATGCAGGTTTCCTCACGATGTTTTCCTTCACCGTCAAAGCACGTGATATTAGTTGGTGTTATACTAACTGCACATAAATTGAAAAATTCAGGCCAGATTGGAGGCCGGATTCGAATCTGGTACCTTTGGAGAGGAAGGCCGGCAAAACACTAAGCTGTCACGCTTATACAAAAAATATCTTTTAAAATACATATATAATACACATGTATTTTATATATATTCCTTATGTCATTTATCGCCGTCTCCAAGTTGAGACTTACTAGTTGATACAAACCTCTTTAAGCATACCCATGAACATAAACTTGGTCACTCATCAATTTCTTATCGGCTACTCTATTTATTACTGCGACTATTAAAACTAGTAACAAACTAAATTTTATAGAGTATTAGCTGTTTTTTTTTTTTCAAATAGTACTACGATCTGAAGGTATAATAATTCCTTGAGTAACGAGACAATTTTTTTGTTCTACAAGCAACGGGACGAGCAAGGCGTTTACCTGATGGTAAGTGATACGCTTGCCTATAACAACGCGGCGCTAATTGAGATGGTATGTAGTGTATACTGTGTAGAACAAAAAAATTGTCTCGTCACTCAAGGAATTTCACTAGCTTACCCTTCAAACGGGAACACAGTAATGCACACTACTGTTTGGTTTTTTTTTTTTAAGTCGGCAGGAGGAAATCCTAATGAATAGCCATAGGCCGGGCCTTATGGTATGCCCGACTCTGCTGAGTAGTGGACTCAACAGCCTACGGACAAAAACCCCCTTCCGTTTAGTCACCTATTCTCTCTGGAACCGCTTGTGCATTACTTCAGAGAGGCTTTTGTCTTTTGTCTTCTAGCTTCTTGTCTTTGTCTTTCATCTTTTTCCCTTACTCTTATTATTTCTTTGGGCATTTCCGCGTATTTGTCCCATCCTTCTTTATTTTTCGTCATTCTTTCCATCACGTTATCCACCCTTACTTTTCCGTCGTTTCCTTCCATTTTCTCTCTCAGGTCTGTGAATTTTGTGCATTCGAACAGGGCATGTTCTGGTGAGTCTATATTTTCGCAATATGGGCAAATATCATTTTCTGCTTTCCCTATTGCATGGACACTACTGTTTGGTAGCTGAAATAGTAACTGCGGTGGTGCCTAGACAGTCTCCGTCAACAGAGACCTACCGAAGTGAAATTAGAAGAAGAAGTTTAAATTATTCTAACAAGCACATTGTGGGTAGACGTATCAATTACTTTGTAAGAGAACGTTCTTCCTGCGTTATAGAATCGTGAGTAACGAACAATCGGTCGATTATAGAATTGCTCACGCTATTGCTTCTAATAAATTGTTGAGGAAGTTGGCCCCGGCTGCGGCGCGCTCCGCTAGCGCCGTAGTTGTATTAGTGTATTCGATTGCTCGAATCGTTCGAAGCTTTGTGTGAGGCGAGTTCGGATAGTTGGCACACTAGTTGGCGTTGGCCGGAGAGTTATCGACTTGAATTGTTCTTCGCACAGCGCTCGGGATGCTCCGCCTTCGGAATTATGCTTTTGGCTTAGTACTTGGTCTTTGTACACAAGTTCGCTGGGAGGCTTTTTGTTCAATGTTCGTTTTGGATAACGTATCGTTTACAATATCAAGGTTGTCAATGTCATATATCTGTATGTTTGGAATTTAATTTCCCACAATATCTTTTAAAGCTGATATTTCCTTTGAATTTTCTTTATAATTAAATATTTCACAAAATTCGTTTACGATTTTTTTATATAATAATTTATTAGAACACTACTATTAATAAATAATTACCCACTGCGTTACAAATGCAATTATAATAATAAGTGAAATATCAGTTGCAGAGTTTTTGTCTCAGTATATCTGATCTTATTATAAATAACGTGAGACCTTAAAAATGCGAAAAGTTTTAGAGAAATTCGCAAAACATTCGTCTAAAGTAAGTAAGCGTTCATTACCCTCGCGCCTGAATCCCATTATAAGCTCATACAAGGAGTTTATTTGCTCGTTTCGCAGCTCGGAGCCGGGAGATGGGTAATTTTTACCGGGTTATTATTTTAGCCGGTAACAATGGTGCACCCACCGCGGTAATAGCCGCGCTCGCTGCAACTGCTAAATGGTTATCTTGGCCTCTGCGGCTATCAGCCTCCGGTCTAAGTTCTAAGCTAATAACTTTTCCATAATAAACCACTTCACGCCATTAGTGACTTTAAACTAGCTTCGTCAAAAGCAATCACTCTTCTTAATTGACAAATTCGGTTATCAAAAATTTGCTGAATAAATCTTAGTGATGTTATAATTTGTAGTAGCGTTTTATCTACTAAATTTTTAAGACGGTTAATTTTAAATTTTTTAGTTTATATTCAGGCGTGGAAGCAAGATTTGGAATGATAATAATTCCGTACAAGAGTGGGGCAATTGGGGCTCAGCATGGGTAACCGAGAACTTTAGTCTCGTTAACTTAATTATTTAATTTGTAGTATTTTAGACCCTTTGACTAAACAGGCCTCATCTAGTTTTAATAAAAAATAAGTGTCCACTTCCAATATAATCAGAGCCCATATAGTCCATGTTTGAAATCGCGAAAGTGCATAACTTGAATACTAGCATAATTGTTGCGCAGCTCTTGCTTGGCTACTTCCAGCTCCCAGTGTCGAGAGGGGATCTCTTGCGAATAATCAAAGTTCGTGATACAGTTGCCCATTGAATATTTATGTGTTGCACAGCATCCAGCACAAGCCGAGCCCGCGACTCCGCACGCGCGGACTTTATAATTAATGTAAATGCGTACATTGTATGATGTCATGATAAAAATGACTCATACATACCAAATTTACGACTCTACTAGTAGCTTAAAATACAGTAACTTCACGTGAAACTTAACCAGCTATATAAAGACAGAAAGTTAAGTATTAAAGTTCAACAGTTAGAAAAACTTAGTATTTCTTATCTTATGATAGTGAAGTGTGCTCGAACCGAATACTCCGGCTTTTACAAATTGACAATTGGTAGCTAGCCCGGGAATCGAACAGAGAAACTCTGTGTTCGGAGCGGAATTAAAAAAGAAAGAGATACTGATTATTAGACTTAACTACGATGAGAACGAATGTTTTTTTTTCTTAAGACGACTTATTCAAACTCAATACCAATTTACTTCTATTTACATTTTAAACGTTTCGCTTTCCAATCAGTCGCACTTAGTGCTGAATTCTATCGGGGCATCACATAGGGGTTTTGTCTGCTGTTTCTAAACAAAAGGACAACAGAACCTAAGTTAAACTTTGCCAGTCCCCTGTCTGCGCCAGAGCCATCTATTGACCCGGCGTCTAACGGCAAACTCGAATTAATAGGATTACTCGGTGAATTTATTTCAAGTAAATTATTGCAAAGCGAATTCAGTTTTATTTGTAAAAGATTCGTATACTTAGTAAATTGAATTTACTTGTTCAATAAAGCTACGAGACAAGCAAGAGGATCAGCCGATGGTAAGACTAATGATTGCATATGAGGTGCTTGTACAAACAATTTCATCAGCTACATCACCTTTCAAATTGGAAAATAATAATCTTAGGCATTTATTAATTAGCATTAGAAATAAGATTTAAAGTAGACCTATACTAGAAGCCTAGAATTCTGTGTAAAAGGTAAACTAATAAAACCGTTAACACTAGCATCGTGATGAGTACGAAATTAAAAATGCTGATGAAAGACTTTTTAAACACTACAATAGTATAATTCCTAAGATTTTTAATTTCCGATATGTAATCAGATTATAATTTATATTAGGATTTGTACTGTTAATACTAAAGAAATTATTATGTGGAGCAACGGCGAAAGACCAACGTGGATTACTTGGACGGACAATGTTTGCTCGCTACTCCAAAGGGTAGTGTTGGAACATTACAAAATTATCACTGTGCACGTTGGAACCGGTTATTTTCCGTTATTATGCGCCGCCGCATAAACTATGTTTACCGACCTCGGACCTGAAAGATATATGTAATAAGTTTACTAAACGTATCCGTGATGATGTAGCTCCTTTTCTTTTAAGTACCAGTTGGTGTATAGAATATTGTTGTTTATTACTCGAATAAAATTTTCAACAACAAATCGTAAACATTCCGAAATTGCTTTCCATCGCGCGTATCGAGACAAACATGACGGGGAACCTCTTAAGAGCTTATTCCCGTGCTGTCAAAGCGAACTCGCGGAACTATCTCCAGCCGACTGCGTCTCCGAACGAAACCTAATTTTGGTTTGCGATTTCGCCATTTCCCCCCGGCGAGACGTGCACCAATAGCTTATACGTTTGTCGTTATGAACTTTACGACGTTAGCCCCACAGTCGAATGTGAATTGGACGGGCCGCGAACGTAAGTTTGCGAAGATCTGAACAAATAGTCGCATAACAGACGACATTGGAACGAGGTTAACAAACTGGAATAGGTGTTTGTGGAGTTGTAGCGGGGCGGTGTTTCCTTGAAATAAAACAATGTGTAGCATACGCTTAATTATTTGCGCTCTGTACAATTAATCAAGACGATACGGAATGGTGTAGAATGTGTACTGGGGGTGAGCTTCGTTAGCAACGGTAAGAAGGTGCTGTTGGCGTGGCGCTAACGAATCGCGCTACGCTGTTGCATTTATTTAATGGTTGCATTTTAGAATGTATATGAGTTGAAATCTATAGTATTAATCTTTAAATAGATAAAAGCTTTAATATAGATTAGGAATCTACTAATCTTTATGGTAGCTCGTGCTACTAGATAAGTTTCTTTTGCACTAATAAAGTAGTCTGTGTGGTAGTAAAGGGTTATAGCGGTTTCTATCTTAACAGTTTTAATGTGGAAAGGACCTGGTGGTAACTTTCTGCTGTAGCTAGTTAGCATCACTAAACCTACTAAAAAATAATGGTTTTTAAAGTGTTTTTGTCATTGCTATGATAAGAATCATAATTACTGAGATAACGAGACAAAAATCAATTTGACGTTTAAATCCTAACCAGTTCTAAATTTCTATAGGTTTTGTTATTATGATGAAAAACACTAAATTTGGAGATATATACAGTTGTAGATCATTGCAGACCTACTGACATATAAAAAAGTGAAGTTTCTCAACGCGAAGGAATAAACAGGTACCTTTAAACAATAACGGACACTAAGAACTTGTTCAAACTGTAGGGCCCTCGGGCCGAAGTGGCCACTTTATTCAATCGCTTCATCTGTTCAGCCACAACAATATTATAACTGAAATTTTCAGTTTATCAACACCGAAAAGATGTTATATATAATTTTTCAGCGAGCAATTTTTATTGCTCTCCTTTCATTTATGACTCCTGACAACAAAAGAAGTCTTATAAATATTTAGAAAAAATCCATTCCAATCCCACGTACAGAAAATTGAGTTCAGATTAAGATACTTCATTTTATTTCTAAGAGAAAATACTAATGGTGAGAATGGAAAAATATGATATTATTTATATCAGTGATTTATAAGGGCTGATGTCCAATATAAAGGCAACTCGAAATATGTAACATTGTAAACTATTAGTCGCTGAACCATGTAGACAGTTAAAGTATTGTAAGGAGTCTCTATAGATCGTCTTCAGCCAACCTGCTATCGGCTATGTAAGGTGGGTACTTCGAAATAGTGGGACCCCTGCGATCGACTATAAAAGACGGGTACTCAGATATAGCAAAAACATTTGGCCGTCAAAGCTCGTAGTGTACGGATGTCTTGTGATAGTGCTGGTCGTTACTAAAGTCGCAGAAGTCATTTTGATGTACCTATTGATTAATTCTAATTATCAAAGGCTGCAGTATTTGATTTTTAGATAAAAATTCTACTTCCGATGCTAAAAGTGCGCTTTTTTTAATATGTGTTGTAGTAGCTTAATCAATTTTTAATAACGTTAACATTTTTTACTTAACCCAGATAAGCCTGAAACTAAAATTTTCTGAAAATTTTGAAAAAATTTACATTATTTAGTTTATTAGATCTTATGCAACATAAAAAAAATTATGAAAAAAAAATTAAGTGTAAGGCTTTCAGGGAAACAGCCGTCCTATATGTAGGACAGTAGGATAATAAGAGGAAATAAAAGACCATTTATGACAAAACAGAATGTAATCAAAAAGTGTAGTTTATTAGATAACTATTGATTATATTACCCATAGTTATATGTAATTTACTAGATTAACACTATTTATGAATGATATGTTTCAAAACACTTGACACACTCCAACATCACATTTCTTGCAACGTGTCAAACATTTTTTGTGACATTGACGACAGTGTGTTTGCTTCGATTGAGGAATAACCAGATGATTCATTTGGTCTTTACGACTATCAGCATGTTCATGATGGGAGGGTCGGCTAGGCCCTCTTTTGGCATTTTTTCTGTTTGATTCAATCAAAGCAATTGCTACCCTTCTGCGAAAGCCAAGATGATCCAGTTTTCCATGATTTATTTTATATAACTGCCATGCATTATGTTCGGCAAGATCAATCATGTGTGTGAGCAACGGCATGTACCATTTCTTACCTCGTATACCAATTCGGTAATGTGAAATATTTTCATCAGACCGATCCACTCCTCCCATATATTTGTTATAGATGGACACCATATGTGGTTCTTCTATGACAATGTTTCTCTTTTCACTTTGTGAGAAGCGTTGGCAGATTGTTTAGGATTTATTCCTACAGCATTAGAAGCAATACTGAATATATTATTGTCATGCCATTTAGCAATAATGAACGTGTTGTCATGTGTCGTTCTGTAATCGACAGCACCACGTTCCTTTTTTTTCAGTAACTTCGATGTAATCAGAGGACAACTAGATGTCCTGTTTTCTCGAACTGTCCCAGTGCAACGAAGGCCTTTCTTTGTTATCTCTTCCAGCAAGGGCGTCCCAGTAAAAAAATTATCAAAAACTACGTGGTAAGGAAGGTCGAAGCCACGTGAAATCAGCACATCGCAAAAAGTAAGAACAACGCTTGCACCCAGCCCCAATTCTTTATATATTGGATTGCACATAGTTGTAGCACCTTAGTATGGTTCCATCCATAAAACATACCCTAACCGTGTAGCACCAACCCAAGCTTTGAACCCGTACCTAATAGGTTTACCTTTTATGTGCTGTTTGCAGCCATGTCTACCATAGTAGGGGATCATGGCCTCATCTACACTGTAATGCTCTTCAAGAGGAGAAAACTCTAAGAACTTTTTATTTAGAAGTGTAACTAGGGGGCGTACTTTTGTGTATTTGTCTTGCAAATCCAGATTATCATTGACATGAAGGTGGCGAAAAATAAAGTCAAATCTATCCCTAGTCATAGCCGAGCTGATCAATTCATTCTTTGTATCAGGGGAGTTTTCCCAATACATTCTTCTACGGGGGAGCCATGAATAACCACTAACCAACAATATGCCGATGAAACATTTCATATCTTCAGTGGTTATGTCTCCAGGCAAATTCTTTTTGACAGCATATTTATTGCTCTCTGACACCAACAACGAAATAACATCTTCATCTAAGAAGTTTTCAAACCACTCAATTGGGCGCTTATCTTGGCAAGCGCCTTGAACATCTGGCCAATTCACGGGATTTTTTGCCAAGTCCCGTTTTCTCCATGCGTAGGTACGCCTACGTTTAGTTCGACCTGTAGAATCAGAAGGTTCTTCTTCTGTATCACTAACCATAATCTACCCTTGAATCATTACTTCAGCCGATTGAAGCAGAATGTTTCGTGGCAAATTATTCAAAGTTACATTATCTTCTTCACCCGAATCTTCGTCAGTGAGACAGTCAGGATCAACAGGAGGAGGTAGAATACATATCAGTCGTTCTCTATAATCTTCTTCATTATCAGAAACATTTTCTAAAGCATCTAAAATTTCATGCGCAGCTAACGGTCTGTAAAGAAAAAGTTGTATTATTGTACTAAAATCATGTATATTATCCTACTGTCCTATATATAGTACGCTAGTATTTGTAACAAGTTATACGTAATTTATTTATATTATTTTGCTAGAATATTTATTTAGTACAAAAGTTAAGGTTATCAACTAGATATTAACACAGAAAAAAAACAACTCACGAGTAAAATATAACTTTTTATACATACCTGTCATTTGCCATGTCTGCAACGCACTTTTATTACACACTTATAAGGTAAAATATAAGGTAAAAACTGTTAAAATAACTGTCTTTTTATTTTTCTAATAAAGCTGACACGTTTCTTACTGCAAATCATAAGACTAAATAATCTTAGATAAAGAGGGTATTCTGATATTTTTTTTATTTCTACTGTCCTAAATATAGGACAGTAGGCTTATCTGGTTAAACAGCTTCGTCTGCTCTTGTCAGATGTAGTAACAAAAAGTCCTCTTTAACTTTCTGAATAACGTTTCTTCGAATGAACAAACGATACGATTATAAATAATTATTTAATATTTTTTTTTAAATAGTTAATATCTGTGTTGTGGTGCAGTGTAACATTTTTGTTGTGTTGTAGAAGCGTTGTTCGCACTTGGAAAGTTCCAGTACGGTTCATACGGAAGTGAGGTCCGGAACTTTTCACATGAGCACAATAACATCGTTGGCCGGTTGGACGGATTGTTTGTTCCGAACATTTCCTGATTCGCCGCCGCTTTGGGAATCAACATTCTGTTGTTACAACAACACAAACGAAATACAATGATTCGTTATTGTGTTTTTGCGGTAACAGAAATTGAAGCGGTTCGTTTTATTCGATTGCATAAGTTAGTTGAACGATATTTACTTAGTGCGGCGTCTTATAACGTAAATGTCTAAAAGCTTCGTATTTAATAATAGTTTAATATCCTCATTCGTGATAAACATAAAATGATGGTCATTCTGTAGATAGCTATGTATGCACTATACATAAGACGCGTTTAAAATACAACTTACCGATTGCTAAAAAAAGGAGTCTCCACAGATTTCCCAGAACGTTCCATTTTATAATTTTCCTGAAGTTATTCCTTCTCAGTCTTTTCACTATTACCAAGATTGTCGTGATATATGTCAACTGTCGAAAAAGAGTTAAGCTTAAGGATTCATTGTTTTATTTAATAGTATTTATACTTTAGGCGACTAAAACTAAAATTTATACATTAACAAAAATACAATCTTAATCAACTTTACAAAAGTTTAAGTAAACAATCAAAATTACAATAAATCAGCCGTAAATTGACGCCATAGACACAACCTATTGCTGTGAGTAAATAGTGTGTCGAGTGACATCTCATCAATCGTTCAAAAATCTTTTTTGATTCTTATAATATATTTAGTCTGAATGTCCTAAACTCACCACTTCTCTTTATGACTATTTACCTGACTACATCCCTCGCCCTACTAATATGAAACTGCTATTATCCTATGTGTTTTGTCCTTTTATTGAAATTTTGTGTCACTTTATTAGTTTTAACAAAATAAAATGCTAGCCCAAACTAACAATAGTGATGGTTATAAATGTTTGTTTTGTTTTGCTTTAAGTGCTGGATATCTCATATAACTCAAGAATTTTCTTCCTTTTTTAAGAAAAAATAAATTTTTAAAATTGTAAAAATCTACTGTCCCTCCCATGACTGACTTGATGTTGGCAAAATTCTTTTAAGAGAAGCCATTAAGCATAAAGAAGAAGAAGTAATATACTTAGTTTTTTTCGTTTGTAACAGTTACAAACCTAGTCTTAATTTGAAATGGTTTTAATAGACAATATGTTGAAAGGCATTTGCTGAGAATACTCAGGCTGCGGCGTTGTAAAAGCTGTAAGACGTTTATGATATATTTAGTAAAAACACTGCTGTATATATCCTCGGTGAGTGCAGGGAAACTATGATGCGAGCAGTTAACCGCATTCACAATACGTGAAACTATAAATCAAAGCGCAGGCTGGTGCTCGCCGCGCGCGTCGCCCAACTTCCGGGAACTTCGAACAGTTTATCCCGGAGCTGTGTTCGGGAAATTTTGGTATCATTAGAATGCTATCGTTTGCATGCCAAATCCAATACTTGAATTTGTTACGGACACTTTGTATGCGGAACGAGTTTATGTGTGTTTGAATTATTACGATAGCGGACTGATGTAGTTCGGCGTTCGGGCTGTGTAACTTTGTTAACGTCGATTTTAACGCTTTTACCACTTGCGTAAATACTTTTTACCAAATTACTGTAAATCCAGACAAAATATACTTTTTACCTTGTTTGATACCACGTACCATGCGATGAAGTTACATAGCAGAGCATAGGTTCCTTGGAGCTTTATTACAGCACGTATAAAGAGACAAAGAGAAGAGGAGAGAGGGAGAAGGAGAGAGAGAGAAACATTTAATTTTAAATGTGTAATTGTTAATAGATAATAGACAGACATATAAAATTGATATTATTAACTATTATCTAAAAGGTAGCGGTAGTTCACAAAAGGGATACATATTATGTAATGATTTTAAAGTTGAAAGTATTGTCTTTGCTTGATTATATACAATATGACTATGAAACTAGCCTATTTATCTCTAGATGGTTTTAATAATAGTTATAATATACGTAATTTAAGTTTCTATCGAAAATGTTAACGGCGTTAGTTAAACCTATATAAAAATACGTTTAAATACAAAGTTGAGATTTACGTAAATGCTAAATCCTCGGGGATATACAAACCGAATAAAATCATTTAAATGCTAATTAAACCCGGGGCAGCAAGGATTTCCAGTGATCCAGTGCTCCTTAGGGATTAAGCCTGGGAAAGAGTAATGCCTGAAATTAATGGGCAAATGTAAGTGAATAACGAGTGATATAGTGATTCACTGGGCAAGTACCTGAGCTCCGTTAAAAGGTTTGGTTTTAAAATGCTGTTTCATTGTTTCAGTGTCTATTACAGTTTTTGATACAGAGAAAGAAGACTAGCTAGATGTTCGCCTTATCGTTAATTGTGTACCTGTTATTAGACTATGACCAAAATTAAATTATCATCTTATTGTTCAATCCTCTCACACCTCACTACCTAAAATATCTTTTCGAATTTATTTCCGACTCCCATAACCGCACTCTCCGTTCCTCTATAAATCTTTCTCTTAGTATCCCCGCGCACTCCTCTTTCTTTCTCCGAAACTCCTTTTCTATCACGGCAGTTCGCTTATGGAACTCATTACCCATCCATATTAGATTGTCCAAAACACAATCTTCATTTAAAAGACAATTAACTGAATACTATCATAATGGCTAAACCCTTTCTTCTGTTATACTGTACTGTTGCTTGTTATATTTATCATCAAAATAGTCCATAATTATTTTTAGTGCACCGCTAATTACCTTTGCTTACTTTTTATTTATATCTTCTTTTCCAGTGGGTTGTCTGGAAGAGATTGCTGCCTGAGCAATAAGACCGCCCATTGTACATTTTTGTTTTGACTTTATGTATTTCTTTCTTTTGTTAAATTTGTTACTGGTGTACAATAAAGAATATTTATCTTATCTTCAACCTTATTAGCATGGATATCCAGGGAGAGACCTTTATGTTCAAGATATGAAGACATCAAGAAGAGCTGGTGATATAGCTTCATGATTATGAACGAATATTATTGAACATATTTCTTCTAAATGTTATAAATAATAAATAAAGTAAAAATTAAAAACACCTAGTGACTATAAAAATCGTTATCGTCTGGAATACAATAATCTGTATGCTAATCAACTTGGAAACTTTAATGCTCTCGTGATGTGGTGCTCCCCCAGGGTTCAGTCTGCGAGTGTTATGGGCAGATGTCAGTGAACGATGGTAACGTGCAAACAGAATAAATTAAGTTTTGTCTGTCTGAACAAAGTTAGACGAACGACCGCTATAAAACCGTTTATATAAACAGCTTGTTAAACGCGATAACATAGTTAGCTATTTATTTGAAATTTTAAGTTGCGAGCAAGTGGATCTAATTTAAGTTTCACTTAAATTATATTTGAATATTCGACGTAGGAATGTTCAATTTTAACATGTATATGCAAAAGAGAAAAGTTTTATACTTCATTTTTGTTTCTTTTGTATAACTGCTTACATGGCGATTATTTCGTAGTTAAACTTACAAAGAAAATTTGTATATTAATGTAAGTTTCAGTTGTAGACAATCATGATAGTATAACACATAGTTGGTAAAGTTTTCAGGTTATACTTTTCTCTTGCTCTCCGTCCTAATATTTTTCACAATAATAGCAACTGTATTGTTTTTGTTATATAGTCTAGTGTTAGAGTACTGAAGGTAAGCGGCGATATAACTCAGGTAGAGAACTGATCTAGAAACTTCTTAACTATTCCTTTAAATATTTTTCTTTACGTGGAAACACTAACGGCGGCAGGCTCTTAAGTTTAGTACTTATCAGTTCATGGTTAGTGACCTCAAGGTGCCTCTCAATCTTGTCTAAAACAGCCATTCCATTTAACTCATACTACGTTACGCGTATTTATCAAGTGTTTTATTAATATTACTGGTAACTAGTGAAGCGATTGTATGTTTAGATTCAAATCGATTGACGTACGATATTAATTAAAATCCTTTCCGTTCAAGTATCCTATATCCGTGGCAGCCTGTTTGCATGTAAATTAATGTATTGTTTAATTCGGGCCGTCCATCCCTTTGTTGGTTACAGGGGTTTTCAGTTATTTTCGTACGGGCACGCAGCGCGTCCGTGTGTTTCGGAAAATTTGAATGTTGTTTCGATCCCTTTTATTTAAATTTTAAGGGTCGTGTTAAGTGGTATTCCGGCTTTGTTTTAAAATGACAAACATCAATACGTGTTAGGGCACGCTGGGGGATTAGCATAAATGAATGCCGTTCAAAAGATTACCATGTTGACTCCGACCAATGCTGCAAAGGTTTATTATATTTTGACCACATCCCTTTTTTTTTTATTAACCCATGCGACAATGTTTAGTTCGACGTATTCCTGGTGGTACGTCTACAACAAATATAATATTATATTTACACTACAGAATATAAAGATTATTGCTTTGAGATGGAGGTAGTTTCATTATCACAGTTACTCTAAATACAAGCTTTGAAAACCGGAAAATTTACTATATATACCATAACACAAGAAAAGTAAATCTTTTAAAAGTTACAAATGTAATCAAGTCTTCTTATTTTCATTTCAAAGTTAAAACCTTTTTTATGCAAATTCCAACTGAGATTCAAATCGACAAGAGGTCACTGATTTTTCAACGGCGACCGAAGAATATTTTAATGACGACAAAAAGAATACAAAAACAGTCATTATATAGATTACAACAAAAAAAATACAACTCACAATATCCTAAAAGTATAAAACAAAACCGAGTAACAGAACTGTGATAGAATTAGTAATTGTAAACAAAAAAAAATACAAAGTGCCATCAAAAATAAAGCCTTCCTCTATCAAGTAATTTGTTGATTAATATAAAAGCTTTTACTATTTTTATTCCGAAAGATTTTTATGAAAGAATTTAACTTAAAGCTGGGGTAGTGGCAATGATTTTTGACATAGATGGTATAGATGTTAAGACACGGAGATTAGTAAATGGAAACCAATTGTTAGGAAGAGAGAAAATACGAAAAGATTGTTTAAGTTCAACACTGTAATAAATATAACAACGTATACAACTAAGTATAGATAGAAATACGCTTAAGTATAAATATTAGTGACGCCATCGGCCGATAAGTGTGACAAATATTTTTTAAAATACATAAATATAAGTTCTTTAATATCAAAATACAATATGATACTAACATAAACGATAGTAATATATTTCTGGGATATAGCTTATATTATAAGGCGTAAGTTGATATATTTTTACTTGGAAATAACTTATTACATGTACACAAGTTTTTGCTTATATTTAGTATATACGGCGCTATATAGTAACTTGTAAGTAAATTAAGTTGCTTGTATATCAACTTGTAAATTTAAATATTTACTTAGTTACAGTTGATATGTATTAAAACTTAATTTCAAATTTATTGAAATAAATGAACACAAGTTTAATAGGTTTTCTAAACATAACTTATCCAGTAACAACTTAAGTAGCTAATGTTTATAATTTTTTAACACAGTCTAGTTTGGCTACCGCTGTGACGCAGTGAGCTACGGCACGGTCTCTGGTTCGATTTTGTCACCTTAATAACATTTGTGTGTTTGGTCATTTAACATCACTTGAAATCTAGGATAAGTGTTAATGTATTACAGATTAAAAATCTATATATTACTAAATAATAAACCTAAAGAAACGAGTAACTCTTCTGCCTCTGGCAACATTGCTATTCACATTTTAGTAGAAGAATACCGAAGTTGTAAGTAAACTAGTTCTCAGCGAGGCGGTCGCGGTTCTTAGAAAATATATCTTTTGTTTCTTGCTGGGTTAATTAGTATAGTTTTTAAATACAAAGTCTACTCTAGATGTTGCTAAATATCTTCGTTATAAAAAAAAGCACCGGAGCGAAATGAAGACAAATAAAATGCGAGTTCACTTGTTATAGAAATCGTTGAAGTACTTTTACTGAAGGTTAACATTTTAAAAATCCACTGCACGGTAACGCTGTAGATGTTTTTAAATTTTTTATATTGAGTTCTAGATTTTAATTTAAAAAAACTTTTACTCCATTATTATCTTGTATTTTTTGACCTGCAAAATAGTATTTTTCAAGACGGCGTAGGTTCCGCTATTTATTGTAAACAATATTGTGTGTGTAGTAAAATATACTCCCGGACACATCTATCGACCCACCACCCAGTGTTTAAAGTTTCGACGGTGTCTAGTTAAAAATAAATGTTAGGTGGAGCAATAAGTTTTAATGCAGTTTTGAAGAAGATTTATTGGTCAACCCTATGTAGGTTTTTTTTTTAAAATTTCGAATTGTTTTGGCCGGCAGAAGTTTTACAACTTGGGCGACAATTACAGTTAGAGTATCCATATTTTTTGGTCAAAACTGGCTCTAAGTTTAGATTTGCCTTTTTATGGAACCAATAATCGGACACATCAAAAAAAAATCCAACTTGTGCGAAATAAAAAAGTTTTCTCCATTCCTGGGACGTGAAAAACAATGCACAGATTCGAATTTTCGTTTTTTTTCATAATCCTGAATTCAAAATAAAAAAAAAACATACATAAAGGTTGACCAAAAAATCAGCTTTAAAACTGCATTAAAACTTATTGCTCCACCTAACATTTATTTTTAGCTAGGCACCGTTAAAACTTTTAAACGCTAGGTGGGCCGATAGATGTGTCCGGGAGTGTATAAAAAGGAATATTTAAAAAAAAGTCGATTGCGTTATTAACGATCAATATTTACCGAGCTCTCTTACCGGAGATCGACCGCTGAATATAGCTTTGTAGTTAATAAAATTACTTGGGTAACGAGACATAACTTATGTGTAAAAGTGACGAGAGCCATGTAATGCAATATCTACTTAAATTTTGGAAATTACCCATTAAAACGTAGTTTAGCAGAATTTTATTATGTTTATCTAACGCATTACCGATTTCTTATGACGTGTGTACACTCCGGCGGACGGAGCGCGACTGTGTCCGTACCATCGGCGTGTTCCTATTCATACCCGCACAATAATTACAAAAACTTGCTTAAAACTAAAATTACAATTAATTAAATTTTAACAAACAGATAATTTTAAAACGTAATTGCGTTGACGTATGTCAAGTTTTCATATGATTTTCTAATATGATCGCGCCAGTATATACGATTCCAAAAAACGGCATTTGGCACTTCGTCGAATAAGAGAAAAAAAAAGACACACAGAATTAAATGAATCGAAATGAAAATGTAAAAACTTTTTGCCGCGCAAACGATAAACCGGCGGCCATGTTTTATTTGCGTCACGCGTCAAAATTGACACGTGTCAGCCGCGCCGCCAACCCGACCCGCGCGCAACGTGCTGCAGGTGAACCGTTGTTTCTTTCACACTCGGCAAAAGCAAATTTTTTTGTATGTGTCCTCCGCTTGAAAAAATTTAAAGAGATTCTGTGCTATAAGAAAACTGTAGACGGCGTTTTATGGATGATATTGGAGAAAGCCGGAGCAGTGGATGAGAGAAAAATGAGTGGGCTTACATTAGATTAAAATTAATATAGATTATAAATGTATAAACATATTGAAATAACTTTGTTAAAAATAATGCAGAAGGTTTCATTACGTTTACTAGAAATAGAACCACTTTACCAGGTGGTAGGTCTCTGTTGCCGGAGACCGTCTGGGTGGGTACCACCGCAGCTCCTATTTCAACCGCCAAATAGTAGTGTGCAAACATTATTCTGTTCTGATTTGAAGGGCGCTGTAGCTAGTGTAATTACTGGGGTAACGAGACTTAACACCTTATGTCTCGAGACGAGCGCAATGTGGTGCAGTGTGTACCATCTTAACTAGCACCACGTTGTCATGGGCAAGCGTATCACTTACCATCAGGTGAACGTCTTGCTCGTCTCGTCGCTTAGTAGTATAAAAAAAATCTTGTATATATATTAATTATACACCTTTCATCTGTATATTTTAAGCATCATCTCATTTTTTTAGTTTTAATACTACTAGATAACTATATACTTACTAGATAACCCGAATAACGATGTCCTGTATTACCTTCAACTGTAATTGATTAAATTCAAATGGAAATTAAAGGAAACTATCTTACATTCTCTTCGACGATATGTTTATAATTTCCGCGCAATTTTCTTAATATTTTCTTTCGTAAGAATCTTCTTCTAACAATAACAAACACCACTTAAAAAAGAATTAGCGGAATCGGTCCAGACGTTCACTCGTGATGCTGTGAGCAAGGCAAAGAAGGATTCATTTATATATTTATGGGATAATTAAGAAGAAAGAGAGTGAGAGATTGTAAATATTAAATTAAACTACTTTACTACAAACATTTCTATTGGCTAAACTGATCGTTCAATACTTCAGTCCATCCGTATGTCTATAACTGTAAGCCAATTACGGGTGCCATTGGTCCGGAGATTGCTCCCCGGGGTTACGTTCGTACTATCAATGCCGTCACAATTCTATTCCCGGGCTGGGACTCTAACGACATGCCGGAATCGTACAGGTTTCATGACGAAATTTTGTCAATTCTAATATATAGTCTATATACCAGGTGTTACGTTGTAGAAGGTCATGCGAGTGTTTGAATATTTTTACCTAGTATTATTTATCGGCACAGAATTTGATATTTTAATAGATTTGAAATATATAATTAGTTGTAAGTTAGTAAATTCTAGCAGCCTCTCTATCCTCTGTGTATGTAAAAGTGTCTAAGAGGTAATAAAATTTAGAAAAAAGACAGCAGATTCTTAAATGATCATTACCAGCATACTATGCCTGGTAATTCGAGAAGTATAGTTGATATCAATAGGAAGGTCTTTCAGCAAAGGACGTTTATAAACTGAAATGATAATGATATCTCTTGTAATATTGTAAACACAGAATCAGATATAAGAACAGTTTAATAAAACCTAATAAACACTCAAATCTAATTAAACGTACAAAAGGCCCGACAAACTTTTGATTAAACCCGAATTGTTCACGAAAAATAGAAGATTAAAAGCTTTTAATAACTTTCGCAGTCTACTCTGAACTTTATAAATAAATAAAAGTAATGAAAATATGTTAAAAATTATGTATTAGATTGGGAATATAAACTTTATCAAAAAACTGTTTACTTAGTGTTCTCATTACTGGAACCCAGGGTTTTCATTTATAAAAAAAAGGTCGATGTTATTTATTCACCTCGCTGGCGAAGAGTCTACGAAAGCTGCTGTTCTTGGTGCTTATCTGTTTCCTCATAATTCCCCATAGAAAATTTCTTAAATTCCTCACAATTTAAATATTCACAGGAAGCTTAAGATCAGTGAGTATCAAAGCCGCGCTTTTTTGACGGTTTCCGGCAACAGAGACCTACCACCAGTGATACGAGTAATAATGTAAGTACATGATTTTTATTATAAGTTTAACTTCATTGTTATAGTTATATTTAGTTTTGTAACATTTGGAATGTGATCAAATTTAAATAAACAAATCTTTGTTACAGTGATCAGATAATTCGTCTGTTAGTGACTGAACCTCCCATGAAAGATTTCTTCAAAGAAACAATTGCTTCGTCATCAAAGGCTTTATTTTGATCGTTGGCAAACCTTATAAAGGACCTCGTAAACACAAGCGTCGCGATAACAGCACTTAAATTATTTTCAAATATATATTGTACGATAACTTTGAACAACTTAAATATATATTTAGAATATAAAGTGTATAATGACTAAGTCAGTAAGAACTTTCCGGACTGCATTATAATTTGCTATTGTTCTCTGAAACTTCATGCAACGGTTTTATGTATTTTCAATTTCTCGCCGCGGTACCATGTCTCACCAATTTGTTACTCTAGTTTTCTTACTTGCTCTATTTTGTAATTTCGACCGGGTGCACATTTTGAAGACCATTTCCAAAGTTCCGCAGTTGAAATACTTTTAAAAGAATCATATTCAATTTCATGTCGCAGTCGCTGCTCTCTTACATGTACGACTACATTAACAACAATCTTGTTTCGGCAGCAAATTGACAATAAGAGACGGCTTCTAATCCAAACTTCACTTATGTAACTCCTGAAAAGAACTAAATATTTGATTCTTAAACAGTGACAGTTGCGTACTAAAAAATATACTTGAATTGTCATCCTAATTTGGAGTTGAAATATCATCATCATAATTTCTTTTATAATGGTAAGTTTTTTTTAAATATTGTACTTGTGTGGCTAAGTTTAAAATTTATAACCGGCACTATGTCAACTTAATATTTGAATTTTAATGCCCATTCCGTATAGGTGTTGAGAAGCTGAGTATCGTGCCCGAAGTTTCCTAAATAATGGCTCGTAGTTTTGAATTATGCGAATGCATTACGCGGTGCATACGTTCAAGTTGAAGCTGTGTTTAAGTAGTACTCACAGTAAAGTAAGTGTTCATTGTTGAATTAGCTTGTAACGAAGGAGATGGGGGAACTGTTACATACAGTATATTAGGAAACAACCAAAAACATTAACCTTAATGAACGATCGAATAAAAATTTGTGGTTTTGAATACAATAATTCGAATTTTAATCATCAATCATTGATCAATAAAGTCAATTTGCTATATACTTTCCTTCTAGAAGAACTAATAACAAACTAGAAACATTCAACACAGTAACGTTATAATAAATCTGTACAATTTAAAATTCCGACAATTTCCAAACGTTACCATCTACTAACTCCTTTTTTGCAATGCCAGTTAAAGGTTAACTAAGCGATGTAAAACGGAATGTTAATATACGAATGATTAAATTGTTCAAATAGAATCCAAATACAAGTGGTTAGTTCACAGCGATCGTTCAATGCGATGAAACAAATATTTGTTTGTGTGCCTGTCGCTTCAGGGTGTCGTTGACCTCTCGCGATCGGGACACATCATCGGAACTCAATCGCCGGGATGACTTTAACGCTGGATTTCAATCATGACGTTGCCGGATCAAAATAATTATCGTTAGCCGTTACTGAATTTAACAAAACGCTGTGATGTTTTCCAATGAAACGACGTACTGATGATATGACCTATTTGAACACCAATGGAGAGAGACTGGTTTAAATCTTCACCATCGCTCCACCCAGGCGTGTTGTAAAAGATAACTAATAGAGAACGATTTCAGAAAAATGGCTGTTAGATTTTTTTGTGTATACTAACATACTAAGCTTGATAAACAGCACAACAATCACACCCCAATTTGAGAAGTTTTGACATCTACTGGTAATGAAGATGATTATAATATAAAAAGACATAAATAAAATTAAAATTTAAACTGTTTAATTATTTAATGTTAAGTGTTATTGGTTACGGTTTGCTCTAGATTTTATGACACTAATCAGGTCTAATGTAGAACATCTATTAGAAGAGTAAGAAGGTAATAAAACATTAATTATAATGAGGTTACTAACATATAAAGCCGACTTAATTTACCAGCATCATAGCGAACTGCATATAACAGAACTAACATAAGTTTCAGCTTAATGATACTTGCCATTCCAGTTGCCGAAAACTGTTCGTGTATTAGATGATCATATACCTATCGCCCTAAATATGTCGATTTGATTTGGGTATTTGTACTTTGTAACCAAATACGGGACGATCAGTGTGAATGTAATTAATATTGTGTATAAACATTGTCCTGAATTACCAATTGTGCTGAAGAGAGTGCGAATAACAAAAGAAAAACACAATGCTCCATTCAAGTGGTATTTCATTTCTCGTGTACAGCTGAAGAAAGCGAACCGCAGCGAGCTGGCGTTCCATTAGTGGCCTGTCACCGTCTCCCTCGCCGTCCGACAGGACGAGTGATAGAATGGTAAAGGAATTCTGAGAGAGTTTGCCTAGATGCGTTTTTTCCCACTTAGATGTCTTAGCTGCTGCCATTGTGTAAAGGTTTGTTTTTTGTTTCATTAATCTAAGTATCATGTTGTTCTTATAGTAAACAAATATATCGAAATAAACAACAATAGTCGCTGCTTTAGACTAGCCGATAGACGAAATAAAAGATTATTAGACATTTAAATCACTTGATGAAGATCGCAGGGAATCTTTTGATGCAGGTGATAATGGAATTCGAATTCTGGAACTCGAATGGGGTAAACCTACAGCACTAATCTGTAATGATGATGATGGTTATAACCGATGAAGATGCCGAGGACAGAGCAAAGTCGAGGAGACAAAGTAAACTGATCTCATAATCATAACCGATAATAGCTAAGAAGAGAGAGTTTCATTAATAAATATTAAAATGAACATGAGATTGATACAGTTAAGCCTGTGTACAATGTTCACGATTTTCAATAACGTCGAAGACGCTCTGTCGTTTGGCGTCGTGCCCCAAAATCTTAGGTATTTCCAAAAAATCCTTCCCCGCAAGCAAGCTTCAAAGTACCAGGGTACACCAGGCGCCCAAGTGAAACATCTTTCCGCAGCGAACCCCATTTATGAGACCTGAGACTGATATGAAAGCGGACGTCAACCAGGAATTTAATATCGGAGATCTGAGGCGGCGCCAGTGGGAATCTGATTCGATATGTGGCAGACTTCCGATAATAATAAATAATGCTGAGAAAATTTTAAAAACGGTTCACTGTCGATAAATCAAAAGTATTAATAATTATTAAAAAAAAATAGTGTTGTTATTATTGTATGTCTGGATGAGAATATATATGTGTGTGTTTAGATATAAAATTGAACCACCGCGCGTCAATCTAGATTCAGCTAAAAATCAACGCTGTAGCAATTTTGATAAAACAAACGCTGAGTTAGCGTTGTATTTTAGGATCACATGAATCCAATTTTTTTAAAAAATAACTTATTCCATTTTAAATTCCTTTTAGGTTATTTTAACTGGCCTTGTGAGTGAAGGCCCTATGTGCCAATGATGGGTAAATTAGCTGTATATTGATTGTAACTTACTTAGTAATTTTTTTCGATTGATTATTATTAGTGTTTACATCATATAATTCTATTTAATATTTCTAAAATATCTAGATTCTTAACTGATGATCAGTTCTCTGTATACCCATAATTGCGCAAATCACCCCTAGACTTGAGATGGTAATACATTAGTCCAGTAATCTCTATCCATTCCTCATATCGAAACAATAATTAAATATTACTTTCCTTATCTATCTCTTAATTATTATCTGTTTTATACTAATTCGCTATGGCATAGTGCAGTAGATACCAGTTTTAATACCGCTATATATAAAGTATAAATTTCTATTTCTAAGTCTACAAATCAGTCATGAGAGAACGGTTAGGAAGATACGAAATCGCACCTAGAATACGTAAGACTTGATTTGAATAGTTGACATTGTAACCGCTAGTGAAGATCTTGTCTTCGAGATTGGAGCTTCGACTCTGTCGCTTGTCACTTTATACGAGGAGACAAAGTTTATTCGTCCGTCTTAGATATAACACAGACGTTTACTTCCTCCGTGGTATATCGGCTTACCGCTTTGTAACACGACTCATCCTACAATTCTGGATTTTGGATGATGGTGGGGATTCATCAAACTCGCTAGGCTTGCTATCATATTATGTGCCCTATAAACTTTGTATGTTTCAGAAGTAATATACACGTCAGCTGGATTATTTACAGCAAGTACGATTCATCATGTTTACACTTATTATTACTTATAACGGTGATAAATAATACAGTAAATAATGTAGCTGTATTAGTAAGATTGCAGGGTTAGACGCAGTGAGATCCGTGTTCAACAGTTGACAGCGTCGCATTGAAGAAACTTAAAATATGAAATAGGTAGTAAACATATATAATAGTAGAGTCCTGTATTAAAGGACGAAACTGTCTACATCTTATTACGAGGATACGTTTATAACAAGGGAAAGGCGAGCTTAATGCGAGACGGTACAGCGGTACAGCGCCCGGGGCGGGAGACTCACGTTGATAAGGTACACTTATGTTAGGAGCCTGCAACGGACAGATTGTGAAACATTTTAAACTGTATTACTTCTAGAAATAAAACGATGTTCACGTTACTGATTTTAAGTTTAACAAGAGCTTTATCTAATTATTTTCTGGTAAAAGAAGAGAAGGTAGATTTCTGTCACTGGCTAAGTAAGATCAACGCAGTACCTATTTCTATTTCTAAGCAATTGAATATAAAAGTTTCTGTATTTCAGTTCAAAAGGAAACTATTAAAGTGTGAATACTCACGATTGTTTTAATATTTTTTCTTATCAAAAGTCAAAATAAATATTTCTCTTTTAATATATGCCTCGGATCTGAGAACTCTAAGTACTGTAAATATTTTGTTTGATCTACACTCCCGGACACATCTATCGGCCCACCTAGTGTTTAAAAGTTTTAACGGTGCCCAGCTAAAAATAAATGTTAGGTGGAGCAATAAGTTTTAATGCAGTTTTAAAGCTGATTTTTTGGTCAACCTTTATGTATATTTTTTTTATAATTTTGAATTCAGGACTATGAAAAAAAAACGAAAATTCGAGTCTGTTCATTGTTTTCAACGACCCTGGAATGGAGAAAACTTTTTTATTTCGCCCAAGTTGGATTTCTTTTTTTGATGTGTCCGATTATTGGTTCCATAAAAAGGCAAATCTAAACTTAGAGCCAGTTTTGACCAAAAAATATGGATACTCTGACTGAAAATGTCGCCCAAGTTGTAAAACTTCTGCCGGCCAAATCAATTCGAAATTACAAAAAAAAAACCTACGTAGGGGTTGACCAATAAATCTGCTTCAAAACTGCATTAAAACTTATTGCTCCACCTAACATTTATTTTTAACTAGAAACCGTCGAAACTTTAAACACTAGGTGGTGGGCCGATAGATGTGTCCGGGAGTATATATTCGCACTAGTATAACGAATCGTATATATTTGTTTTAAATAAAAAGTGATAGATTTAAAAAAATATATATTTGAAAGTATCGTGTAAGCTTCCCGGTCTATGGTACCGTGCACGAGCGAACACGTACACCGTAAACACGCAACTTCCCCTTTTATCTCTATCCGTCACTCCACTATGACATTCATCTGTCTCTATCCGGCTTGGAGATTACGTAGCCATTTATTCCGTGTCTCCAGCGGCCCCGCCCGGCTGGATGTAGCCCGGGGCGATTAGAGCGGCGGCATAAATAATGTCCCCGCTTTGTAATTAGTTCATACGTCACTGTACACTTCAAAAGAAAATACTAAATATAAACACGAAGACATGGTGAACTAAACTAAAGTTTGTATCTGATTTATAAACTCGAATCGGCATCAAATTTATATATGTCGTCGGCTAATAAATAAGCTTCCTCCATAGATCTCTGATGACCTTCACCAAATCGACAGACGCAGCCGCCACTCATAAACTTGAACTAGCCAATAAATAGCTTTGAATCTTATCTTAAAAAGGTTCCCAATGGTGGGAAATTAAAAAGTACTCATAAAACGTCAACGAAAGATCCTTCAATTCTGAACACAACACATCGTCTGTTGGACAACAAACGGTTTAAATATCTAACTCTCCTTCACTCCGGTGGTTAATATGTTCGAAATGTTAAACTGGTAATATTTCGACTATATCCATACCGTATCAATTATAAAATCTCCTTTGACTTTGTAAGGTATTAAGTGAATGTAGCGAGGCGGCCACGTAAGCGGATGCTCGGATGTACGCAAATACCGGCTCTTTATAACGTTAGTAGGTTTGCGAGCCGAGCTTTGCTCCGGTTGCTCGGAGAGTTTGGTTTGACAAACTGTTTAATGTATCGTGATCCGACTTCAATTTATTTACACGTTAAATTTACTCAGCTCCAAATGAACTTCAGTTTCAGTTATTATATGTTTACTCAGTGACGTTATTAATCTATAAGTTATATACGTTGTTGATACAAAAACATTTTTCTTTAAATGAACAACATCGTTGCGAAAAGCTGTACACTTTATTAAGTGATAGAGTTTGATGATGAAATTATTATTTTGTAACAAATAATAAGAACCAGTTAGAGCAGTAATGATTCGATCCAAAAGAATTTATATATTTAATAAGTAATGAACGGGTCTAGAACAAATCTTGAAGTTATATCAAAGTTAAGATTGAAATTCCTTTTTTGGATTCAGCTTCAGAGAATGTATAATACTTTCCAACTAAAGAAGAATGATCGGAATCAAACCAGTCCTTAGTTTAAATAAGTTATTTCTCATCAAATATAAAATAAGTAAAGATACCTATCGTAAAAATTATCTTTTTTTTTGAGCGATTATTACAGCTTAGAAATTCGCTTGAATAGCTCATATTTCATTTGATGATACACGGTTGTTAATGATGATTAAGCTTCTTTTTTTCATTCTATTTCTCGCATCCATTCCGTTCTACTTACTTTCATTCCTATAATATCCTTCTCATCTCTCATACATCCCGCTGATGGTGAAGACACCGTCGTCGTTTGGCATTCCTGAAAAAGCATCAAATTTCTCGTTCTCATCATCATTTCTTCTCCTGGAATAGAGTTTTTTACATTTTTTACATTTTATTTCTGCTGTTTCCATATACTTTTCTTTATTACTACTTGACTTTTAATCCTAATTTTTAAAACATTATAACAATTTAAAACCATAACTAAATAACAACAATATAAAATAATTAAAACAGCATTTAAAACTTAATCTAATATCACATACTTATCAAAATTTTTCCTTTTCCATTACCCTATTCCAGTTCTGCTTTCCAGTCTCTGTCCTTCTGTCTCTGTTCCGTCTGTCTCCCTGGTCTTGTTCCGCCTAATCACATCACCATTATGCCCCTGCAGAATCGCAGGAATACGCGACGACTTGCGTCCTCACTCATCAGAGAGGCGATCATACCCGCGCTTATCTCCTGCCCCATCTCCTCCTGGCAGTCAAAGCGCTCTCTATAAGGGACAGTAAGCTACTACATGGAGCACGGTCTGGTCCTCCGTCGGGTCACAGAGGCACGCGGGACTGTCCTTGAGCTTAAACCTGTAACATGGTTATTTAAAGCTATATAGGTCCCACAAAATTTAGGTGATGGTAAGGTTCTTTCTACTACCATAACAGCATTACTGTATTACGGTTATGTCAACTATAGTTTAGTTTGAAAACATATCGATGCAGCCAAAGTAAAGCTTAGCTAAGTCAAACAGGAACAACACTACAGTTAACTTATATACATAAATTAAGCGGTAAGACAGAAGTTAATCAGCTATTAGAAATTTTAATGAAAGCGTAATGAAGCTTCATAAATATAGAGTAAGTATTACAGTTTCAGCTTTACAGAAGCAGAGGGCGTGTTTGTTGAATGTTTAACTGTGTTCAGGGAATGCGATCTAATAAAACAACGCAAAGGCTTTGAATGTTTTTAAAGAGTTGTATTTTTACGAAAAGAAATATTTGATAGAGAAACTGTTAAATATGTTTCATCAATTCATTGAAACGAGACCAAATAATTTTTACACAGATATAGATAAACGGAGAATGTAAAGAAATTGATATCGAAATCGAGACTCATATAAAGAGTACTTAGAAACAAAAAATGTACTTTAATAGATATCCTCTCCTTTGTCTTCGGTTAAAAGAGATTTCATATAAGAACTATTATCAAAATATAAATATTTATTTCGGATATTACAGTAAAATTTGTTTCTGATGGAGATAGGAGTCCAACTGCTGGCTGCTCCTCCAACGGTGGGGTCGTGAGAATGATCTTCAAGTAATAAGACATAAGCAAAGCCGCGCCTCCATTTACAAAGACAGCGGCGACCAAAATAGGATTAGAGATGTCACGGAAGCCAGTTACAATTCTATAAATGTGTTCGAGCTGTAATTTACTGGTGGTGTTAAGTAACTTAAATAAGTATTTAAGTGGCCTTTAAGTTTGTAAACGTTGCTGAGTTACGAATGTTTCAGAGCGAGCAGCTTCTGCTCTTTTGTTAACTTATATTATGAATCGAAACATTTGGAAGTCAAAATGAACTTATAACTTCTTTCTGTTAATTTTCTGTATCTTTTGGTGTGCAATAAAGTATTTTCTATTCTATTCTTTAATACAAAAGGCATTTTTTTTAATTGTATGCGCTCATTACATAACTTCATTAAGTAACTGTTTCATCTTCATGAAGTGATAAATGAACTTTTGCCTTTTTACTTATTACGTTAGAATCCTCTTTATCTTCATGTCTTTTATCCTGACTTGTGACAAAGTCTGTTTTCCTTTCGGTAGCAGTAATTATATATGTTACTAGTATAAAGATGAGTGAACATTAAAATAATTTGTATTACAGTAATAATTTTCTAATATAAAATAATGAACTGAATATATCAAATTTATTAAACAGTCCACTCTAAATTTCCAGCTCCGTGTAATCCCTAATACTTGGCTGTGATTAATTGTGTGATATAAGACGAGGGTCTGAAGCGGCTCCAGCTCCTTTATTGGCTCAGACGACAGCTTTAGCGAGTCAACTCTTTTGTTTATTTCCATTACAAATGCACAGTTGCTCGTTTGTAAAGTTCACCCCTCACGCTTTTGTTATTTACGTACTAATGGATATTTCGCCGAATCACAACTCACCTTACTTACGTGGAAGATTACGTGGAGTTTTATCGTTTCACAACAGAATTACTGATTACCATTAGTGAAATATTCGTTTGTTGAGATATAACTGGTTTACTCTTGTACGAGACAATTGTCAGCATCATGAGGAGAGTGGTCACCAAATATTTTCTGGTTATTTATTAATAACTGGAACAAATGAATTCTGTTTCTAAAGCCAGAATAACATAGGCAGTAGCTAACCTAGCGAGTTAGCGAAAAGTCTTCCGTTATCCATACTCTAACTTTGTCGCTCCGAAATCGAACTGCACATATATTTGCCATTGGATTTATTTTTAAAAATAAACGATGGTAAATATCCGTAGCAAGTACATGGGTTGCCGAAATACACTAAATGATCGTACTCAAAGAAATCTTGTATGAATAGTTTGACATTAAAAGAGTTATCGAATTAAGAAGGGACAGTTTTAAAAATTTTCCGCACAGTTATCAATTTTGAGAACAATGAACGCTTGTATCGAAACCATAAACGTCTCCGAAGTTATTACAGAGCAGTAAATCTATTACTCTGATGGAATGGATGGCGGGGACCTTTTAAAGCCACCGTTAATTTCACAGTGACCGATCTCTTTAACAAAATTCCCCCAACAAGAATATCGGGCGGCGGGATAAAAATTAAAATTCCCCTGTAGCACACTGTAGACACGATTTTTATTAAAGCAAAAAAAAAATGCCGAAAAGCGCTCCGCAGAAGGCTGCGCGGCCCAGCGGGAGGCTTTTATAAGGCGAACAATAAATCAAGGGCGGGAAAATATTTAAAAGCTTGCCGCACCAAGATTCTTAAGTTTGTTCCACAACGAACTATCCCATACGTCTCAATACAAATATTTTGAATACTACATTGACTTTCATGTAGTTTTTAGTGGGTTTAAACAGAAGCTAGCTTTTAAAGTATTCCAACTGAACTACACACTAGCAACAAAGTTATAAAGACAGTTGCAACAACAGTTAGTAGATCTCTGTTGCGAGACTATCTAGGTAGGCACCACCGCAGCTCCTATTTCTGCTGCCTAACAGTAGTATGCAAACATTACTAGAATGATCTAATACCACCTTCGCCCTTTTATCATCGGACGTACAGACACACCGCAGGCATCCATCCCTTCGTTGTCGATCTCTCGCGCATAAGGACTAAGCGTTTCGCTTCGTCCTTCATAATGCGTACAGCGAGGGAGTAGAACAGTCTGCCGGCGTCAGTGTTTCCCTCCAGGTATGATGTGGGGGTCTTCAAGAAGAGAGTGAATAGGCTTCTTCTAGACTAGTGCGCTTTACCACCTAGATTACATCGCCGCTTACCATCAGGTGGGATCGTAGTCAAGCACTAGTCTATCCTAAATAAAAAAAAAATTACTAGAACTAGTAATAATACGGTGCTGTGTTCATTCTAACAGGTGAACGTCCTAACCATAAAAAACAGTTCAAGAAAATATTAAATAACCCAAAATTCTAGATTTTATCTTAAAAAAAATCTGAGCAGTGCCTATATATAAATTCTGAATTGTTATTTATATCCACGGGGCACATTACAAGTTACAGAAAATATCTAAAATCATTTAGTTGAAAGCTTTTCTATAAATGTTTTGGATAAATGGCGTCTGAAAAGTTTTCGTACGACCAATTACCGAGGTGTCTAGTTACTTGTTTAGTAATTAAACAATTGTTTACACAATCGCATAACTTCAACAACTTGGGTTTTAAGATAATTACAATAAATTTGTTGTTCATTATATTTTTATTAAAGTTCTTTGACATTAAAAGTTCTGTGCTTTGAAGGGATTTATTAAGAAATATTTTATGTAGGAATAGTATAATGAAAGCTTTGGTTTACTGAAAATAAGTCTCTGGTTCTTATATATTATACATGAACTGTCTTCTTCAAACAATCGGGCAGTCAAATTGAGAGAACTGTTCTAGTTTTCTGTTGTATTGTCGATTCACATCTGATTGACGAAACCTACGCTATTGTCCTGATGTAAACTTATTTACTTTCTCTCTCCTTTACTTCAAGAAAATATATATATTTTTTTTATACTACTTTGCGACGAGGCGAGCAAGACGTTCACCTGATGGTAAGTGATACGCCTGCCCATGACAACGCGGTGCTAGTTAAAATGTTATACACTGCACCACATTGCGCTCGTCGCCTTGAGACATAAGGTGTTAAGTCTAGTTACCCCAGTAATTACACTAGCTACAGCGCCCTTCAAACCGGAACACAGTAATGTTCGCACACTACTATTTGTCGGTTGCAATAGGAGCTGCGGTGGTACCCATCCAGATGGTCTCCGGCAACAGAGACCTACCACCTGGTAAATATATACACTAGTTAAGTATTCAAGTTTTAATAAAGTTAATCGATTATGTTAGATAGATTCGGTTCTGTTGACTTTAATGACTACTACAGTTTCTTTAAAAACTAAGCTAGTAAATGTGTCTGCAAGTTAAGATCTAGGTCTACTGGTAAGTTACAAGCGGAGTGTGGCGCTGCTTGTGGGCGGCCGCGGTATGGCAGGAACATTGTATGTTTCCTGCTGCATAAAATATATTCGCGCTTCGTTGCCCCTTATAGAACTATCGCATACACGAAAAGAATATTACTCTCATAGAAATAACAAATATTTTGCGCTAAGGAAATTGTGAATATAACAACATTCACGTCAAACTCTCGAGAACTGACAAAAATGTGCGTGAAAGTTTAAGTCTCCGTTCACCTGATTGCTTTACTGATGCGCTAACTTAAATACTCTGTAACTTTTAAACTGGTAGAGCTACGTAGATACTGTTACAGAATAAAATGAAGTTAAGCATAAGGAGGTGAGAAATCCTGAATAAAAAGTTTATAACTCTTCCGGTTAAGGAGATATGAAAGGTCAAAGTCAGCACTGTGGAAGGGAGAGAAGAAATAAAAGGAAATTTTCACTGAGAATCGAACTCATGACCTTTGTGTCCAACATTAACTATTCCGGCATATTCTTATCTTATAAGGTAATAGAGACCCGGATAGTACCTAGTGATTATTACAACGTAATTATTACAATCGCGTGATACTTAAGATGTATAAGCAGTACCACATTTACTTCAAAGTTTTAAAACAATTTCATTTTCTATCATATTTCATGAAAACAATATTTATAACTAGTAAAATTATAATGATTAAGTTAGCTTGTGATTTCCTTTAACACTGCTAAGCTGCACTACTTTTTTATGATACTAATATTTATATCGTCGAAATATTTTTAACAATACCTATAAAGTAAAATCAATGAAATTTCAAGCAACCATTTTCATGAAATAAATACTTTAGCATAATGAACGCGGTTGAATAATAATACTTATTCAAGTTATATAAAAGCAGTTGCTAATAACTTGATATATAGATCTGATATCTAAGTTTGCTGTAAGACATATCCAAATTCCTCATCGCTATTACTTCAGCGTTTTATGAAGACCGACTATGGTAAAACAATTCTATTTGTAATAGGAAATTGCAGAAGTTTTTATTAAGACTAGATCTAAGCCACTCGCAGCAGCTTGGAGGGTAAAATTATCATTAGATATCAGTACCACCGAAATGATAAAATATACAAAAGTGGAGATAAAAAATTTAAATTCCAAAATCCAAATCCATTTTAAACCAGTATCAGAAGAATGGACGGAATTAAGGTTGAAGAGGAATATAAAACGAAACGAATTGTCGCCGATACGTCCCGCTGGGCTGTAGCTGTTCCGCTGACGTCACATCCTCAAACGATCGCCCGCTGCAATCAGCAATGCAGACGTAATCCAATGCGCCGTCCAACGAAACAGCCATAAGCATATTCCCAATCAAACCGCACAGAGGAAACGAGATATATATTCATCGTTCTTAATAAAATGCGTTCGTAAATTCAGCCTCTGTTACACCACCTACTGTAAAACTCGGAGCGAGCCATACAAATTTGAGCTTTATTTTTATTAGAACAAGTTTCAAATTGGAATGTTTTGTTTGTCGCCATAACCCTTTGTTGTCGTCGGAGAACGGGATCGCAGCGTCTACAGGGGAACACTGGCCTATAAATAACGCTGCACAATATACTTGAGCTAAATCAAGGAGCATTGTTGAAGGGCCCTTGTTGGCCATGTGCGGCCGCTGATTTTTTTATTTGATATCTCAATAAACCCCAACGCGGCGAGGGTTTTGAACAGGTTCACTTTCGCTGTTTAAAATTTTTTTTTTTTCGTCAAAGAATTCGTTTCTTCGGATAGTGACGGGGTGCGTTTGATTTATAATTCCATTTAGAGAGCTGTTTGGTTAGGTTGGTAGCGATAAAGTTTATTGTTGCTACGAACGACCCTTGAAATCGGACCCCAGAAGTATACAGTGCCCCGCTGTGTCAAAACGCAATGTTTTTTTAACTTTAAATTGTCTACTTTTAACTACAGTCACCGTGCGAACGAAATTAGTAATACTTAATAAAAAAAATACTTATCAGTTTTATTACGTATGGCGTTGCTGTCGCATTCAAAGTATATCGCATGAGGCAATGAATTGAAACTATTAACCAAAATAAGTTAAACGATAACTTAATCAAGCAGCAAACACTTAACTAAAACATCGCATAACCGCGCTAAATAAGTGTAGACGATATTTCGTTCACGTATACACCCGTCTTCCTTTGCCGGTCCAACTAACTGCGATCGAGGATTACGAAAAACTGTAGAAGTGGCAAATATTTATACACTCAAATCACTCAATAGTTTAAAAACATAAGATTATAACTATACTATATAGATTCTTACCTTACTTCCTATTTTACATATTTAGGTTCTAACCACGACAAAGATCTTCGCTCATCTAACAACCTCCTTCTTTTGTGCCCGTCGCACACCTCTGATGTTGTTCATTCTTCCTTTCCTATTCAAAGTATCCTTCTATGGAATGCGCTCCCTCTCGAAATCACAACAGCAACTAGTCTACGCTCTTTTAAGAAAAAAGTTCGGGAACTTCTTTTCAACATTGCAAGAAACGAATCTTCATAATCTTTTATGTATATGACTATGTATATTTTTTTTATTAACTTTGTTTATGTATTTATATATATATATATATATATGTATAAAATATGATGTGTATATATATTATTTATATTTATAATATATCATATGTGTATTTATAATATTTGTATTTTATTTGTTTACACACATGTTTCTTTTTTTTTTTTTTGAAGCTTGTTATGCTATGCACCTACCTCATAAATTCTCTGCACCACCTAAGGTAGACTGGCAGATAATGCCAAAGGCATTAAGTCGACCTGTACACTTTGAGTGTATAAATAAATAAATATAATGATTGAATAATTATAGTATATTATTAGAAACTATAGCGTGTGAACAAAAATATATTTTGTATTGAATGAATCGAAAGGAATCGAAAGGAATCAAATATAAACCTCTGGTGCGTTCGTAAGTTCCTGTAACACTATCCCCACGATCATCTCATGTGAATACATTCCGAGCAGGCAGTCAAAGTGTACTGCGTTATTCGTAGCTCGGTGTACCGGGTTCGGATCCATGCGCCGGCCATCCTTCAGCTCTACGTGCCGCACTCGCGAGGTGAGCTCTCCATGTGAACTCGAAAATTATTCTCACGCCCGAGATGTTCGCGTAACGTCAGTGCTTTTGTATTTTATACGATGGAGACGGAAAATTATCACGGCACGTATACTTTACGGCACCTAGCCAGACTAATGTTTGACAGTACTTTAACTAGATACCATTTAGGAAAGTACGACACTGTCGATAACCACTGGTATGGTAATCAATTCTTCTTCTAAGTCGTATTTCCTCATGACTGAGGGTCGTGGTCATCATGTTTTTATTGAAACACACGACGACTCTCTTGGCAGTTATAATGGAGTGGTTTGCCATTGCCTTCTCCATTTCACATACTAGTCTGACCACTGACCATAGATATGCAGGTTTCCTCACGATGTTTTCCTTCACCGTCAAAGCACGTGATATTAGTTGGTGTTTTATGCTAACTGCACATAAATTGAAAAATTCATTGGTGCAGGCCGGATTCGAACCCGGTACCTTCGCATTGGAGGGCCGGCGTTCAAACCACTAAACTATCACGACTCTCAAGTAATCAAGTCAAGGTCAATCAATCTCAGGTAATCAATTAATTAATGATTATTTCATATAACACATTGGCCGACAACAAAAAGTCAAACAACACTTCGAAATAAAAAAAAAAAGATTAATCGCAATTCGAAATTCAAACGCTGATTCGAAAAACAAGATGGCCGCGTTACGCGCTTCGGCGTTTATTAACTCGCTTCGTAATCACTCACCAGTCATTACAGTGAAGAGCAAACTGATGATCTTCTTCTCCATCACGCTGGATGGTCGGATGCGGAGAAGTAAAGCGTCATCGTTCGTTAAGGGTTGACATTTTTAACTTTTAATTACCCCGACTAAATTATTCACGAGGGAGACCGCAATAGGCGCAGCTGAAAGGCAAACTGTGTACAGGACCTGAAAGTTTAGCAGTATCCCCGCAAACAGTGCCATAAACGCAGGTCCCGTTTAAATATTCATCCAGAAAGAAACGATACAGCAAGGACATTTTACCACCTCCACAAACTTCATCCCACGGCGCTGTTAACAAACTTTAAGGAGTTTATATTGTCGTGTAAAATGATATATAATACTCATACATTCACGTAATAGTGAACACCTGCTCATAACAATCTACTACTAGCTCCGACCTTCACATTCCTCTCTGCCAAACCAACTTCCTTTACAATTCATTTACTGCTCGATCTGTTAGACTTTGGAATGAGCTCCCGCCAAATATTCGGGCAGCTCGTAGTAAAGCTTCCTTTAAGCGAATGTTGTGGCAACACTACTTGTCACTATGATATATGCTCTTCTCCTTCTTTTCTGTACTTATATCAGCCATCATTAATATATATGTGTATGCTTCAGCCACTGTATAACACTTACCTTTCCTATAACATATGTACCAATCATAGTTGTGTCCACCACTATTATTGCGTTTGATATTGTACTATATGTAATTATACTCAACTACAAAAATAATGCACCCTTATTTATCTTCTCTGCTCAACCTATGGTAGACTGGGAGAGAATGCCCTATGGCATTAAGTCCGCCTTTTTGTACATTTTTCTTTGTGTGCAAATAAAGTTTTTAAATAAAATAAATAAAACAATCGTTTACAAAGCACTGACATGGTCACAGTCATAGTAATGTTAATACGAATAGATAGCAATAATAATCAAGATGTCTTTTTTTAGGAAGTGACTTATTATACAGAGGTCTCAAGTTCGATTCAGACAGTTTTATTGTTCTTATGATTCTCATAATGTAAATCAGCTGCCATAAACATTGCTGTATTCAGACTTAAAATGTGATATGAGCGAGCACGCTTTACTTTAGATCCTGTTCGTCGATTGAACAAGTTACAATTACATTATACCAGATTTCGCAACTGAGCAGATGTAATTGCAATTGACAGTTTAAAAGGTTAAATAAAAAGGAGTCGCCCTCTCAGGAGTTCGCGGAGTAGAACGTACGGGCGCGGGAGTCAGGGCGAGGTCTTTGGCAGCCAAATAAAGCATTGCCCATTAGAGAGGGCCCGCATCCGGGACCGGGCGGGCAAATTGTAACAAATGGCCACTGCCCCTCCTCCCACCCTCCCGTACTCCTCTCACCCCCCCACGAGGACTTTTAGCCAGTGAAATAAACAAGGCTATCCGCCAATATCACTCGCGTCGATTCCTCGTCGTCGAGTTGATTTATTCTATGGATTATTATTTTTTTTTTATATTATTACTGTCCCATCCGAAATAGGATCAGTGTGTTTTCCTCGAGGGCCTTTTCGCCGCTCGTTTGTCAGATGTTCGTTATATTATATTATTTTTACGACATAATCGTTTTCGCGACGATTTCGTAAAAATACATGAAAATATCTTATAATATGAGTACATCTGTTATACTCTATCATGGCAGAAACAGAAACACAGTCAGCAGCGACCTTTGCGTCCAAAGTCAGAACAGAACTTGGATGTATCATGAAGAGCATAAAGCAACATTCATGATTTATAAATTAATCTATTAATATTGCAAAAAGAACACTTCTTTTTGAATATATATATAATCTGTCATAGTGTTTATTTTCAAACTTTTTACACTCCACGAACTGGAAAGGATCGAGACTTAGAATCGTTCGCCTTTATAACGAAATCTTCCATCCCTTCCCTTTCATCTCTTCCATCTTTCTAAAAGTCAATTCAACTATTCTATTATTTTCAAAGTTAATTATGTATTCAAAATTACATTTAATGAAATATAGATACAATTAACAGTACAATAATATGTAGATATTTATTTTTGATTCATCTCACTTTCTTACAAGTCAGTGGTATTACGATTGTTCAATAATATCTAAAAATTGTACCTAATAATTACTAATTGTATTAATCAGTAAATTCTTAAAAGGAATATTAACATGACAACTAAGTTGTTTAATTAAAAATACGTAACGATAAACTAAATCGTCAAAGTCAAGCCAAAAGTTTTAAAATTTTTATGAGCTGAATCGTTCTAAAAATACCTAACATATTCAATATCAAACGAAATAAAAAAAAACTACTTTTTCATCACACACTATATAAAGCGCCGGAGCAAGTGCATAATTTATTGCTATCATCATTAAGAACATTAAAGAGTATAAGCAAAAGAGAAATAAAGGAAAGGTTCCACTTAAAAACCGCGTCTGAATTGGCGGTCGCGGGCGAGTGGGCTGTGTCATTAGTACAATTATAGTGGGCATGACAAAGCCCAGTGTCCCATTAAGTGGAGGCTCAGCTCGGAATATTAACAATAAAGCATTAGGAAAATCATCACACAAACAATGTATTGGTAATTAGGTTCTAATTAAATTAAACTATATTACTTACACAGAGACGGCAACGTTAAGAAACGTCCGGTTAAAATACAAACAAACGAATAGCTAAATCATTTTATTTACATCTACCTTGATACGGATCAATAGAACAAAATAATTATTCACTTCTCGATAAATAACTGACAGAACTGAAATAAATAACACAGAATCAACTAGCTTAGTGAAAGACTGCTAAGAGTCCAATTCGTCATCAAGATTTGATGCAAATTTGGCAGATAATTATCGTACCAATTTCATGTGGTCATCCTTTTGACGTAATACAGGTTACGATGAAACTTTTCGCATTGTCATTAACATCAAATACAGTAAAGATTTAAAGCAATTTCATATTGTGATTGTTGTAAAAGTAATAAAGAGTAAAATGAACAGTTTGCTTCTAGTGATATATAGAAATTTATAAATTTTGTTTTGTCCTTTTTTAATTATAAAGTTTGCGATTTCTTATGTATAAAAATGTAGTTTTTGTCTGTTTTTAATGTAGAGTATGAAGGTAGTGCTTGGCCTTAAAATTTGCGGTTACGCCTGGGACACGCACGGAGTTTGCCCTTTCCGTTCCATAGACAGTATGCAAAAATTTTAAATCGCCGGCTCTTTTGAAATCGTGTTAAATTGCCGGTAGGGGGAACCTGTAATTTTATTTGTTAAGTCGGAATTATATTACATTTTTAAATGAATATTTGTGTAGTAATTATAGTCTTCTCTTTTCTCTATGACAAAAGTCCCCTTTTTTGGCAGACGGGAGAGAATATCCCCGTTACGACTCCAGGAACAGTTTACCGACATACTATTACTCCAAATTATCAAATTTTAGTTTTAATACGCTTGGTTATGTTTTAATTACCTAGAGAACGAGAAAAAGAGAGTAAGAGCCGTGATAGCCTAGTGGTTTGAACGCTGGCCTTCCAATGCGAAGGTACCGGGTTCGAATCCGGCCTGCACCAACGAATATTTCAATTTATGTGCAATTAGCATAAAACACCAACTAATATCACGCGCTTTGACGGTGAAGGAAAACATCGTGAGGAAACCTGCATATCTATGTCATAACCATCAGTGGTCAGACTAGTATGTGAAATGGAGAAGGCAATGACAACACCACTCCATTATAACTGCCAAGAGAGTCGTCGTGTGTTTCAACAAAAACATGATGACCACGACCCTCAGTCATGAGGAAATACGACTTAGAAGAAGATGTTTTAATAAGATAATTAGTTATTTAAAAAACTCAAAAGGTATCTGAACTGGGTTATAGAGAAGTGTATAGATAACATTCTGACCACCGGGCAAGGTAGTTGTCCAACTTCGTATGTATTAAACGTAACCGCAAAATTTCTGTAAACCTTTAAAGTCCTCCCTGACGTGTTACGCGAGCGAAATGAGGTCGGGCCAAACTGTTTATACCGTTATGCCCTTTTGTAACAACCCACGACCTTGGGTGCGGCCACACTACCAACGGGTTTGAAAGCGGGGAAAGTATTATAAAAAATGTAATAAAATATTTATATCTTTAGTTTATTTTCCAAACAATTAAAATGTTCTCTTTTTTATACTGAACTAAAAAATCTTAGCGTTAGAAGAGTGTAAATGAAATTTAAACTAGATTTTATTATTGTTTAAGTTAATTAGTGCAGAGTTTCAAGGAAATTATGAGCTGACGTAATAGGTCAAATTAGTTAAAAAGTAAGGCATTTTAGCTTCGTGTACTTCAAAGATTTAAAAAAATTTCCTTCTGGTTCAGATGTGACAAGTGGTACTCGTCGACACTACTAATAATATTCAGTGATTTTTCTCTAGTACTTCCTAAATCTGTCTTTTGTTCTCCTCTGCTAAAGGATGCTCATCTGGTGTAATATATATTTATCATATAATAATTTAGGATCCTGGTCGTGTTCGTTCATATTATACATCAATCAGTCGATGACAAAAGGAAATTAATAGCAACACAACATTTTTTTTGTCGCTGGTAGATCCTTGATTAACTTTACCAAATTCCCACTATTGACCTGATGACACGAATTCAACGCAACTAATGTTCGTTGCGGACCTAACCGCGGTGCGATCCCGCCGTCAGCCAGCCACACACCAGCTCGCAGACAAATTATCCTCAACGGCACCATTCCACCGAATAGATTTAGCTTTTAACAAACGCACGGCCTAACTATTTCATTATTACACAACGCGTTACACCACACGCAAACAACTTGCTCCGCGTCCGAATTTATGTATACACCGCAATACTTTCAGTTAATCTAAAAGTGATTTTAGTATAGACAAACCTTTAAGAATCATCGTTTACAATTACTAATGTTACGAGTATTTATCATCTATATTAATCTATCATTTAACACAAATTGCACATATGTCAGATGAAGAAAATAACAAAGATAATGTAACGTTTAAATGAGATGTGTTGGTCCATTTCAGATATAAAAAAATTACTTCATCTTAATTCCTTTATAAGTTAAATTGAATTTTATAAACGCAAGTTTTATAATAAAGCGAAATGATAATAAAGCGATTCAAAAAGCAATTATAGGACACCGACAACAAAGAACGCGAACAGCAGAGCAGAGAATACATTTTAGCCTGCGGAGCATGCGGCTGGCGAAAGAATTCAAAATTAAAATCTGCGTCATATGCTGACGCTCACTTCATATGCTAACCGGCAAGTTTCAAAAATCCTTTTGCAATAACGCCGTATTAAACGCGGTTTCAAAAAAACGTCGACGCTCCTTCCTCAAATTAATTTGCTATTCGATATTTTCTTTGCGTCAGTCTTATTTTCTTCTATTCTTTTTTGAAATGACAGTGAAAAGGACAAAAATTATAATACCCACGCTTTTTAAACTGGGAGACTCTATATTGAAATCTGTTGTTGAATATGTTTACCGAGGACAAAAAGTCACAGACAGGCGTTGAGAAGACTACGCAGACCGAAGACCGATGGAAGGAATGATACCAGTAAGGTACTTAATTGACGCGTACTAATAGGAGACACGGAGGCTCTTCACAAGGTGAACTGAAGATCTAGTGAAGTTGTAGAACCTATCGATGTGGGAACTTTGAATGAGGCCTATGTTTAATTGTGGACATCAATCGGCTGATGTCGATGACTTTTTTTGCTTTTACAGCTTCATGACACCCAAGGCTTGTCCATTCAGGATCACTCTCCTAATGTTTATAATCTTCTTACTGTATATTTATTACCGTGTACTAGTTTAAATAACTCTTTTATGTCTTTATTATCTACAATACTTAAATTTTGAATGTTCCTTCCCTCTTATTATAGGTAATTGCTGTTGCGAAAAGTAATAATTTGCGGCGTACCTCTTTTAGATATTAAAAGCAGGTGGTATATTGGCAGCTGTTTTACATTCTGGGATGATTTAAAACCGCAAATTGTACGTTTTATGTCCGTTCCTTGTAAATCTTTGATTCCTGCTGAAGCGGTAATGTGTGTTATTATAGGAGATGTAATAATTATATTATCAAGAACATGTTGGGATGGAGGAATAATTAGTCTACCATTATTATCATTAGTCTTCATAACTTTACTACTGGTACCAACTGCACGTAACTGAACATAATAGTCAGATGTAGTGTTTATCATCTTAACAAGCGCCGCAATATCATAAGTGTATTTTAATAAAAATCTTAAAATATAAAAGAATAATCTTGCATTGAATATGAATATAGAAAGGTTAATAAAAATATATGATATTATAACATGTGTTTAGATGTGTATACTTTATAGGTACACGGTTGATTGTAAGAAGTGAGAATAAAAGAAAATAATTTCATCAGCGTTAATGGATGTTAAACGATCACTGTGCATTCAAAACGAGATTAAAAGTGATGCAATAAGAATAACACGAATTGAAACCGCCGGCCTGCGGTGGCGGGTCAGAAAGTCCCCGGCAATTAAATGAAATAGACGTCTTACAAACAAGAAAAGGACACAGGATGCGAACGTCGGACCGCGTTGAGTTTAATTTATTTAATTACCACCCGTATATTGCTATTGGACTTTTTTTTTTCTTCTCTCACGTTTCACTCGTCTGTTCCCGCCATTTGCAGTGTTGAACTTTGAAAGTATCGCTGTTTTTATTCACATTGACTTTTACGATGCGACAAATCAAATAGAACTAAAAACTTCTACGGAATTTTATAAATTGTGATCAAAGTACTCGTGATGATTAATAGTTAAAATTTATCATTACGACATTACAATAAAACAGTAAATTTATGAATTAATTTGATAATGGTGTATTTTTTATTCTTGACCTCAAATTCATATGGTGTGATTTCACAATGAGACCGTTGATCTAAGTGGTCTTATCTAGAATACTCTAGCTCTTACATAGAATGCTGTGTCACTCATACATTGTTAGCCGTTAGTCATAAGGTGGTAGATTTAGAATATGATGATGGTAGCTAAAGCCCAGCGAGTTCGTAAAATCCCAACACTAACCTAACCTAGCTAACGAAGTGATATATTCGCCATTCATTATTACGATTTCCATTTTATACATACCCAACATAGTCAAGGTGTTATCACAGAAACATTCAAATAACGCCTTTAATAGATTTCACTAAATCACTTTGTCTAACACGCCTTGCAAAGTATACACTTTATCGCCTTAGTATCCAATTGAAACATTTTTAATTCAAAGAACACAACAATTAATTCTAAAAGAGATCTTTTTATGCGGTTTCTTGTTTCCAGACACGAGTTAAAACAAACAAAGGATCATTGAAGAGCCCCGTCTTAATCGCGCTCTTCGTAGATAAGAGCAATTGTCAGTACTCGGTGGCAGTGCAAAAAGTTTAATTGTACCGCTAGTAAAGAGACGTTCAATTACACAGTTTTTGCCGTCGCAACGACTAGTTACTACAGCGCAGTAGTTAACGTACTGCACTATAGTCGACGTTGTACAACACGAGGAATTGCCCTTACTTTAGCAAAAATTAACGACGCTAGAGATCTTGTTCGTCGTTATATCAGATTTAACATCTGAGATGTTAGGAGGAATTTGAGAAATTTGAAGCCCAATAAATGTGCAATAATTACAAATATAACTGATCATTAGAATCTTATGATGAATTAGAAATTACAGTCTAATAGAAATATCACCACTACATTTGGCATGTCGTAAAAGGCTTCTAAAGTGGGAATATAGAAGGGAAAGGACAGCATTTCCCCGTGACCGTAAATAGTTTATTGTTGTTGTTAACCCACATGCGAAACATGGCAAGTACGGCGCATACGCCTTTAGGAAACTTGAACAACAGAAGGCTAAAAAATCTAGAATTTAGAATATCAATCTCATCAGATGAATGAAGACAAGTCTATTATATACAAACAAAATTCATTACATGTCTATTTGCCCTTAAAGCATTTTATACCTTTTTCGATAAACTCTTCTAATTGTATATAAAATCCTTTTCAATCAGCTACACTTGTTTATCAATTTAAGCAGCTCTTCACTTTTAAATTCGTAAAATCCATACATAAAACTGTGGACAAGAAGCCCAAGACCATATTGTAATTGAATTTGTACGTGACGCACTTAAAGTTGAGTGAGATTCGAATAAATAGAACGTGCAAAATAATTGTGTATGTGCCCGAAGGGAGGTATAAAATTCCTCCGACATTTTCAGCTACCAATCTGAGTGTACATTGCACCATAGACGTCGATTTAATATTCCGCCGGCGAGCGGCCGAGATAACTCTCTGTAAGATCACATTCGTTCCAACGGGAGTTTGTTCCTCGGGAAACACATTTTTTTTTCGTGTAGCTTCGCTCATCTGCGATACTGTATATAGATAGGGTAATGAGAAGCTTCGAGAATCATTCACACTAAACGTGTTTTAAGTACTTATTCTATCTCGTTAAATAAACAAACTTAAACGTTTTGTGTCGTTCTGTTTTTACAATCTTCTGGAGGAATAGGAAGAAGAGGAGTCGCTGTATGATGAATGGTGATTTGGAAGGAATATGCTGAGGTGATGACCACTGAAAGCCCAGCGAGGGTCGACCTAGGGACAATCGCAAAGGATGTTTGGAAGTAGTACTAGCATTGGACATCAGTCTGAAATTATAACGAGATATTTATATTTAGGCTAAAAGATATTTTTATACTGAAATTAGATAATATTCTAACGTATCTAAACATTGTTAACATAATTTTGTCAGAAGATTCCCATTTTATTACTTTACAGTAATAAAATCTTTGGATGAAATTTGTTGTTGCCGGACAAACAATTGTAATAAGGCAATGAAAAACGAAAAGCCTGTACAGGTTAGTGGGGTAGACAATAGAAAAATTAAATTTTAATCGTTACAAAAGAAAAAAATGATTGAATAAGGAATTAAATATTAATGGCGGAGGGGCTGGTATCACCGCGACGCAGCCGCCTGCCCCGCCATAAATTACAGAGGGAGCAATAAAATTATAATTCTTCAACTCCTGACTCCTCTACGTGATCTCATTGAATTTATAATACCTTTGTACCTTAACATCGGAACCTACTATTGAACGCGGCACTGCGGCAAACAAACTGTAACCTTTGCCCATTGTCAATTTTTCCTTGTAATCTAATTTATTATAAGCTTGGAATTTCTTTTTCAAGTTTACCATGAATTTTTATTACATTCAATATTCAGTAGACTACTCTTGCTCTTGCTTTACCATATCTCGTTACATCAAGGTAACTACTTATAAGAGATTTTTGTACTACTCATAAATTATATTAAAAAACTCATCATTATAACATTGACGTCTACTACTAAATACAGAGTTACCAAGTTTGAAAACGGTCCCAATTACTCTAGAATTATTCGCTATTTAGTCGCCTTTTACATTTTTCAAGGGTAATCTGGCAGTGAGAATATTTGAAATCGTAAATTATCTATTTACCCTATGTGAAATCTATTCAAACAATTAATTGTGAATGAAAAACTATGAGAATAGCTTCCTTCCTGTGCGTAGTGATAAATAAGCATTCTTAGTATTGCATAATCATGTAAATGTGAACTAAAAATAATTGTTATTTAATTTACTTTGCGGATATAAAGCACTTTAGCATATCACAACTCTTGAAAGCATAAATTTCTTATATCTGGAGACAGACATCGCGATGTCGTTACACAGTTACATTCTTTCTTCTCGCATTGTAGAAGTAACGAAACGCTTTGCAATAACGTTTATAATAAAAAAAAATGTATAAACATGAATGCAATTAATTCAGTTTGAAAGTCATTATAAACTGAAAATGGTCCCATTTATTTTAAGCTCATGATTACCAATCTACTTTAATTATATTTTTAATGAGAAATCCGATGACGAACGCAGCGCAGTGCGAGTATCTATCGATTCCGTTCCGATTTACGGAAATTAATACAAATTGCAATAATTGCTCGGATGATCTGGGAGACGGGTTTAAATGTAGATTGGACTGTCGCAAATGAATTTAACGACGTTTATTTAAATATTTCTTACTGTCATTTCGAGAATCAAGAAACCATGCTCATGGAGAAACCGAATTGACAGTGCTGAGGTTAAAGTCATCTAAAAATATCTACAGCTATTAAATTATACTACGCAGAATGAGGTTGCTACATCCAGAAGTTTTCTAGTGGTATGATTTAATTTCATTAATAATGGGGTTCGAAGACGGTGATGATGCCTTACCATTGCATCTATTTAAAATAATAATACTTGCTTTTCAATAGCCTCGCGAATAATTTTTGATAGTAATCGGTGTCCTTTCGCAAAGATTTGTTGTATATAAAATCTCATATTAGACAAGGTGGGCCCAAAGAAAATACGCTATAGGAAGCCCAAATTGAATCACCAAATTGTGTTGATCAATAAAATTCTAAAGGCTCAAATAAACATAATCAAAAAACAGAATCAAAGTTTTTCATTTAGAAAAAAAGTGGGAGCCAAACAACATCGGATGACTTCTTTTGGCCCACCTTGTGTTTAGGATAATTCAGAAACGTTCAAGTTACAAGTTATTTATAAAAACTTGTAAAGATATTAAGTGATTTATGATCATTGCAATACTATTGTTTTTAGGTACATTGATTTTGAATCTACATACTAGTTATGCATTCGAGTATGTACACAAACTTATTACAAGCAGTGTTTAAGCACTGGTTTTAAATTTAGAAATACATTTGCAATGTCCTCTAAATCTGTTCCTTCGAGGGAGGGAACCTAAAATAGAACTGGTGCCCTTGGGAGCAGTTCATCCATGCTGAAATGCTACTGGCATTTAGTAACAAGTTTAAAAATATTATAAGTGGCATTACTGTGTTCAAGTTAAAACGGCGGTTTAATTAATATTATAACTGGGGTAATGCGATTTAAATTGTACGTATCAGTTCAAACGAAGTATCTAAGTAAAGTGTTAATAAATAAGATTTTTTTTATCAGTTTTCATAATCCTTAACATTACAAACCAAAACTTATGTAAATAATATCGCTTTGTTTTTACTAGTAATAGTCTATTCGTATACCTGTAAAGTAAAAACTTTTAAAGTTTTCTGCTGTTTGTTCATTAGCATCTCAACGTAAGTATTCGTCGCGCTTGGAAATTTTTTATTCGAGAAATCAAATGTTGAGTCTCGTTACCACAGTAATTACACTAGCTACAGCGCCCTTCAAACCGGAACACAGTAATGTTTGCACACTACTATTTGGCGTTTGAAATAGGAGCTGCGGGGGTACTCATCCAGACGGTCTCCGGCAAGAGAGACCTACCACCTGGAATGAGATCTTTGATGAAGGATCTTTTGATTAAGTAGACACAAGATCTCATTGTTTAAAGCTACGATCACAATATGATGCAGTCGGTAAATAAGTACCACCTCTGCGTCTATTTCTGCCAATGTAATTTAGTTCCGGTATGAAGGTCGCTGTAACCATTGAACTTACTGAACTAAGGCGAGTTACACCTTACATCTAATCACGATGTGTTATCATTCACCACCAGGAGAACGTGGTGCTTGTCTCGGCGTTTCGTTATATAAAAAAAATAAATACGTTTGTTTTTTAAATTGTACGTATCAGTTCAAACGAAGTATCTAAGTAAAGTTTTAATAAATAAGATTTTTTTTTATACTACTATGCGACGAGACGAGCAAGACGTTCACCTGATGGTAAGTGATAAGCTTGCCCATGACAACGTGGTGCTAGTTAAGATGGTACACACTGCACCACATTGCGCTCGTCGCCTTGGGACATAAGGTGTTGAGTCTCGTTACCACAGTAATTTCAATAGCCACAACGCTTTTTAAAGAACACAGTAATGTTTGCAAGTAGCGGAAATACAAGCTGGAGTGGTATTTAGACGGTCACCAGCAACAGAGATCTAACACCAGTAACCTGTAAATAACTAGTTTGTGCCACAAACATCTCATGAGGGCGAACGGTTAAATGCATCTCTCTATTTTGGTTCAGATTTAAACATGTAAAATAAACTTCAACAACAATTGTTAATACGTCAATATAATAGAAATGCTTGTGTAAGTATTCTCATTACAGCTTTATTGCTTCCAGAAGCCGTTACGTCGTCTTCGCGGGGCTTTGATGCTTTTCACTACAAAGTAATCGGGTTGCGACACGACGTATAGACAGGTCGCAGAGTAGGCCGCATGCAGAGATTCCTTTACACTTTTAACCTCTTAATTAAAAATAAAAAAACTTACTAGTTTAAGGCATAGCCTTATTACTAGCCGTCAAAAGCAAAGGGTAGGAAACGTCAATTGAAAGACTGGCGGCCGATGGGTCGGCAAGGTCCTTGAGTGGCCCGAAGATGCAGCCACAGGAAATTCATCAGAAAGTAGACTTATGATTTTTTTTTATACTACTATGCGACGAGACGAGCAAGACGTTCACCTGATGGTAAGTGATAAGCTTGCCCATGACAACGTGGTGCTAGTTAAGATGGTACACACTGCACCACATTGCGCTCGTCGCCTTGGGACATAAGGTGTTGAGTCTCGTTACCAGAGTAATTTCAGTAGCCACAACGCTTTTTAAACCGGAACACAGTAATGTTTGCACACTACTATTTGGCGTTTGAAATAGGAGCTGCGGGGGTACTCATCCAGACGGTCTCCGGCAAGAGAGACCTACCACCTGGAATGAGATCTTTGATGAAGGATCTTTTGATTAAGTAGACACAAGATCTCATTGTTTAAAGCTACGATCACAATATGATGCAATTGGTAAATAAGTACCACCGCTGTTTCTATTTCTACCACTGTAATTTAGTTCCGGTACGTAGGCCGCTGTAACCATTGAACTCACTGAACTAAGGAGAGTTACACCTTACATCTAATCGCGATGTGGTATCATTCACCACCAGGAGAACGTGGTGCTTGTCTCGGCGTCTCGTTATATAAAAAAATTAAATACGTTTGTTTTTTAAATTGTCTCTATTAAGCGATTACTCTGCGCACGGTTTCCTTAGCACCACTTAACGACCATGTTGAACGGGCCATAATGTATACAAATTTTACCATTTTATGGCTACGGTGGAGGACAATTAGTGTGTATAAAGTTGGGCCCCTAGCCGTACTACAATCTCTTTACTGGCGCGATTCCTTTACGACGTAATAATTGTATAACAATATCGCTTTTCTGTTTCATTTTCATATAAGAATTGTTATGAAAGATGCAAAGAACAAAGATGATGCAAAGAAGGAGAACTCGGTGGCGGGTATTACCGCAGCTCCTATATCTATCCCCAAATAATACTGTGTTCCGGTTTGAAAGGTTGTACCTAGTGAAATTACTGAGGGTAACGAGATTTAACATCTTATTCCTCAAAGCGACGAGCACAATGGTATACCATCCTAACCATGTTATTGGCGAGCGTATCACTTGCCATCAGGTGAACGATTCGCTCGTCTCGTCGCTTTGTAGAATAAAAAAAAAAAAGGTTCGCTAACGTAGCTATACATCTATGATAGTATAATATATTATTTGCTAATTGTTGTGAAATATTGTAATTCTGTTTTGGGGTTAAATATCTTAAACCTTGTTTTCGCTTTTCCGGTTTAAAAGTTACAAGCTTTCTCGGTAATCGTTTTGACGCGAGTGATAGAAACTGAAACGGTGCGATTATTTTGAGTGAAAAAGATTTTGCGTTCAAGTGTCTGTGATGTGTGATAATTAGTGACACGGAGGACATAAGTTACATTTAAGTTTTGTGTTAATGATACTGTACATCGTTAGTATGCTGTATTAATAGTGCAGTAAATATTATTTTTCTTTACATTGTAACGGGACGATTTCCTACGGCGTCGATAGATGGCGCCACTGGTAGGAAGGAGTGCGCTATGGTTCATGTGATCACAACTAGATATAAGCGCGCGCCCATTTTTGTGTGTCGTCGAGGCTCAAGCAGTAGTTGAGGAGTATACGACGAGAGGAACCGCCATCACGGTACTTTTGGCTCTCCGCACTATTAGCTAGATCTCCACAAGTCGAGGCTCAAGCAGTAGTTGAGAAGTATACGACGAGAGGAACCGCCATCACGGTACTTTTGGCTCTCCGCACTATTAGCTAGATCTCCACAAGTCGAGGCTCAAGCAGTAGTTGAGGAGTATACGACGAGAGGAACCGCCATCACGGTACTTTTGGCTCTCCGCACTATTAGCTAGATCTCCACAAGTCGAGGCTCAAGCAGTAGTTGAGGAGTATACGACGAGAGGAACCGCCATCACGGTACTTTTGGCTCTCCGCACTATTAGCTAGATCTCCACAAGTCGAGGCTCAAGCAGTAGTTGAGGAGTATACGACGAGAGGAACCGCCATCACGGTACTTTTGGCTCTCCGCACTATTAGCTAGATCTCCACAAGTCGAGGCTCAAGCAGTAGTTGAGGAGTATACGACGAGAGGAACCGCCATCACGGTACTTTTGGCTCTCCGCACTATTAGCTAGATCTCCACAAGTCGAGGCTCAAGCAGTAGTTGAGGAGTATACGACGAGAGGAACCGCCATCACGGTACTTTTGGCTCTCCGCACTATTAGCTAGATCTCCACAAGTCGAGGCTCAAGCAGTAGTTGAGGAGTATACGACGAGAGGAACCGCCATCACGGTACTTTTGGCTCTCCGCACTATTAGCTAGATCTCCACAAGTCGAGGCTCAAGCAGTAGTTGAGGAGTATACGACGAGAGGAACCGCCATCACGGTACTTTTGGCTCTCCGCACTATTAGCTAGATCTCCACAAGTCGAGGCTCAAGCAGTAGTTGAGGAGTATACGACGAGAGGAACCGCCATCACGGTACTTTTGGCTCTCCGCACTATTAGCTAGATCTCCACAAGTCGAGGCTCAAGCAGTAGTTGAGGAGTATACGACGAGAGGAACCGCCATCACGGTACTTTTGGCTCTCCGCACTATTAGCTAGATCTCCACAAGTCGAGGCTCAAGCAGTAGTTGAGGAGTATACGACGAGAGGAACCGCCATCACGGTACTTTTGGCTCTCCGCACTATTAGCTAGATCTCCACAAGTCGAGGCTCAAGCAGTAGTTGAGGAGTATACGACGAGAGGAACCGCCATCACGGTACTTTTGGCTCTCCGCACTATTAGCTAGATCTCCACAAGTCGAGGCTCAAGCAGTAGTTGAGGAGTATACGACGAGAGGAACCGCCATCACGGTACTTTTGGCTCTCCGCACTATTAGCTAGATCTCCACAAGTCGAGGCTCAAGCAGTAGTTGAGAAGTATACGATTGGAACCGCCACCACGGTACTAAAATAAAATACGGGTAACCGCTGTAGAATTAGCGTTGCTAGTTTCTATGGTCCTGTTCCGTGGTTTTTGAATCCCTCTGACCGCGGTCAATACACTGCATATGCTGTGCAGTTGTTATTTTGAAGAACCCACGCCCTACGTGGGCCCACAGCAAGACACTTCTACAACATCATGATAAGTTCTAATTTAAGTATAATCAGACATGGAGTTAAACTTATCAAATGTTTCGCTGCCCGCATGCTCGGCAATTTTGTTTTTTTTTTTAATTTGTATCATAAAGACTTATATTACGAACTTGGTAATAAGAAAAAGCAGTAAACTTATCCATATGTTATACAGAGTAAGGTTTGGTCACGCATTAAAAAGTCATCCCGTCTGTTGCATAGAGCTTCCTAATTTATTCACAGATACCGATCTCGTGCCGTAAACAAGCTTGATTTACTTTTGCCTTTTTTTCTCTCCGTTGCGAAAGAGACAGACGATGCTATATTAAAATAAGAAAAAGATGAAAATCGTTTTTGTTATGGGTATTTTTGTAACATAAAACAGAGACAAGCTAGAGTTTCAGCTTATGATAATCTTTTAAGTCAACCTATTGCTGCCGTTTCTGTAAGAAACTCTCAATGATGAGTTATACCAATACCTTCCTGGTTAAATCCTTACTTCGTCTTCTAAGTCGTATTTCCTCATGACTGAGGGTCGTGGTCATCATGTGTAATGAAACACACGACGACTTACTTGGCAGTTATAATGGAGTGGTCTGCCATTGCCTTCTCCATTCCACATACTAGTGCGGGCACGGATGGTCATGACGTAGATATGCAGGTTTCCTCACGATGTTTTCCTTCACCGTCAAAGCGCGTGATATTAGTTGGTGTTATACTAACTGCACATAAATCGAAAACTTTACTGTTGCAGGCCGGTTTCGGATCCGGTACCTCCGAAATGGAAAGCGGGCGAAACCACTTGGCTATCACGGCACCTCTCCATCTTTATCTTATTTAGACAATTACAGTACCGTCTAATTAAACCCTGGGGTACAGTGGAAAGAAATAATCGTATTCATCATCCCACTGCCGACGTCCTGTTCAGTAATAAATCCGTCAAATGTTAACTTTAACGGCAGCGCATACGCCTTGTTCCTGCCGAAGACAGCGCTTATGATTTATACGACACAAACATAAGCTGAGTGCACACGGAAGCGTATTATATGTAATTTACTAGCAGACACCCTGCAGACGTATATTTATGTCAGCATGTGTAAATGGAGGCTCAGTATATAATAATTAACTTTAACAATATCAATTATGTCGAAGTTCAAAACATCTAACCGGTAGAGTCACATACCTTTTAGTATTTTTACTATATTATTAGCAATATCAAATAATTAAAATTTATTTATTTTTGTCCCAAATTATTTTAACGGTAACTTAAGTAACGCCTCACATCAGTTATTTGCTAATTAAAGTTCGAACGACAATTCATTAAATTTTTTTTTTAACTTGTAGTCTATACAAAGTTAAAGGCTACAATATAAGCTGCGTTCCCTTTCTATATAAACAATACAAAGTAATCATTGGATTCCAATTGGTCTATGTGAACAAGTGTGTAATTAGTAAGAAACGTTGCTATTTGCCGGTATCTAATTCGAGTCACTGACATACGGGCGTTGCCTCTACTAAAGTTGACAACTTAACCCAACTTATTTTTCTCTAACCTAATACTTATAATATTATAGATTTCTCTTAGACAAAGATCTTAAGAACATTTTGATTGTCGTTTACATTTAACTACAACTGCAGTGATAGCTACAAATTGGATTCAAATTTCCTGCGAGAGAGAGTCAAATGGTACAATGTATACAAACATCGTTGCCTATTTCTACTGCTCAGCAGTAACGCGCAAACATTACTGCGATCCAGTTCCAAAAGCAGTTTAGCTGGTTAAGTTACAAACAAGTTTTTATATTTAATTTTAAACACTACATTTTCATACATGGTTGTATTACAATCAGGTGAATTCCCTCTCATTTATAAAGTTACGCCATCATGAATATGGTTGAAGATTGTATTAAATATTACTAGAGAAGTCACTAGTTACTGAAGTCACGAGGACAGTTGTTTTTCTAACCAACTAATTAACCGCACGTGCTGACGGATAATCCGTGAAGGAGGGACTTGGTTCAGTTGTAAACGTCTGTAATTTATAACCTAATTACAATCGAAAATGTATCCAACACATTAACACCTCCTAGTGGTGGAAATGTATTATCTTCAACTCGTCGAGAGTGTATTTACGATTTCATGTCCAATCTCTATATTCTATGAATATAACAAAATTTAATATGTTTGTAGACATATTAACTCTCATCGTTAAATATTTGATATGACTAGCGCCAAAACAAATTCAGTAATTGAACGACGAAATCATAGCTTTAAGACAATGTCAAATATCTATCTAATCTATCTGTATAATAATCAAACAATATGTTAAACATTAAACTAAGTTTTCGTTCAACAACGATAATGGATAACTTAAACATTTTCTACTTACTCGACATTACTAACGCTTTCGGCATTTACACAACCAAAACATAGAAAAGTTTACAATGCCATAAAATATCAAATACACTTAGTTAAACATGAGTATTACGAAGGACCGTGTCTAAGAGGGATTTTATTAAGTGTTATTAGTCTATAATTTAACAGTAAAAAACAGGGGACCCTTCGCTCCTCCCTGCGGGACACCAGAACGGACGTCGGGGTTTTTTTTACTCCGTCTATACATAAATAGCGTCGTTACAGCCCAGCTGTGAATTAAATTGGTTTCGTGTTGGGCAGGTAATGAATTTGTGATTGTGGCTGCTCATCTTAATATTTTGATATTGTATGTATATGCTGTGGTTGTTCTCAATATCATTACTTTATAATTCATTTCAATTCGAAAACATATTCAATAAACTTAAAATTTCATTTGATCTTAACAAAAACTACAGAAAGTTATTTTTTTTATTAAATTTTTACCCTTTATAAAATTTAAAATTATATACACGTAACAAAAAATTCCATATTGTATAATAATAACTTAAACAGAACATAAGTTTAGCTTTAAATATTTCTTTATGCAGTCGTTCTTTTGAACAAAGTCTTGCTTATTCCTGGTTCACTCTTCGTGTTATACTTTCGCTTCATCCACCAGCAAGCTTTCGGTGTTTTATTGGTATCTCGTAAATTTTTAGAAAGCATTAACAATTAATGTTGAGGTTATAGAGAAAATCATCAACAACTGTAGTTCAAACACGTCTTCAACGTAATAAGCTGCGATAATAAAATCCGAGCACAACACATTTATTACTCACCTAAATAAACTTACGCACCACCGTACTGACTGTCGTAAAGGTCGCGGTGTAAAATTACCCGGCGACCCATTCGAGATGACTAACGACACCCGAACGGCCGCGCACGTCTCACAGAATCATTACACAACAACAACACGTCCAAATGTCTAAATGCTAACCTGCGCCGCGAGTTACGGTCCCCGGTTTATCTCCCGTTTTTGATCCAGAAACGGCTGGATTTTGTTACACGGGCGGACGTGTACGGAAGATAAAAATCGAAATTTGGTACCCCGGAGGTGTATCGCGGAATATAAGAGGCAATCCCGGGCGGTATGAAGATAATACAACTGCTCACGTCACCGTCGCCACAAGTATAACGTGCATTATACACGTGGTGGTTCCAAAGCGTGTAGACAGTCAAGTGGATGTTAACATTTAACAGATAATCAAAGAGTATATATTAAGTTACCGCCGCAGTTGTGAGACATCTAACTTGAGTAACGGGAAAAGGAAAAGATGAGATGATTTATACCTGTACGGTAGAATTTTAACAACCTTCGCGGCACAGTAGCTAAACACATAAATTTTAAGTTTAAAATAGTGTAGTTTTTAGAACTACATTGCGCTAGTAGTCTTGTACAAAAATTACTCGCTGTCAGATACATTTCTTAAATTTTGAAGATGTACTTTCACGCAGATTTACTTTGTTTTAGTAAATATCTAAGTAGTTAACCAACATTTATCTTTTCATATTAGTATCCATATTTCATTAGGTGGGATTAAAGTTCTATGTAATTTTTCTCCACTCCTCTCCACCATCCAATACCTCTTATCTTTCACCACACAATCGATTCACATTTTGGTATACCCTTTTATACCCAATAACGTAACGAAGTAATACATATAATCGCAATTTTCACGAACTTAATAGATCAAAACTCCCCATGTTCACCAAGTGGAAATACCCGAGGTGGAGAAAAGTGTGAACAGCTGACCAAAATTTTGTATTCAAGCCTCGGGCAGCCGCGTCACATCGCCTGGATAACCAGAGGATGCCAAAGAAGAGATTTATTAACTACGCGAGCGCAGAACTGACGCACCTTACAAAATTTCAATGCAGCGTTATGATATTTGAGCGCGGAAAATAAATCAAATGTTTAACAGCATTTCTACTCTTCATTCCCTTCAAAAGTTTCACAGCAACGGATTCTATAGGATGATCCTCCTGTCATATCTTTTGACTTCATAACTACGATAGTTACTTATCTTGCTTGACCTTAGATAGCAATCTGAATTTACTTTGAATAGTGTTCAAATTTCTTTTCATAATTTGGATCAGAGTTAATAAAATTAAAAATTCAACTGTTGAAATAGCAAATTTTGAAGTAACGATAAAATGTGTAGATTTTCTATATAATGTGTTTTTAAAATTATATATGTTTTAATGAAAATAAAAGTGTGTATAACAACTTTTAGACCACATTATAGATACTGCCGCATCTTTTATTCACACTTCTAGTTACTTCACGACACTCGATAAGTTTGCGCCCTCGGGCCCAAGAAAGCCCTTCCTCAAACTTCTTACGATATTATTTGAACAAGGCTCGGGAGCGACTCTTCTAAATCAGCCCAACTATACGCAGCGGGCACGCAAAAGTGGCCCCTCGGGCCCCCGGCCACCTCCGCGACAGATGATGAATTTGTAGACAATTGATAAGGTCGCTTTTTGCGTGCCCATAAAAAACGCCAACTGCGAGGAGAATGGAAATAAAATACTAGGTTAAATTGCCGGTACTTACGTAGTGACTGGCGCGATGTGTGAGACAAATACTGAATATGAAGCCGCCGCTGGAAACTTTGAAATACGCTTCATACGAGATCTTCTTTTAGGAGTCTCATCTTTAAAGCTTGCGTTATAAAGCCTCATTTCGTGCGATGTTCAACATTCTCAGTTTATTGACGTTTCGCGTTTTGTACGTGAATTATTGTGATCCAAGTACGCTCTTGTTTCTTATTCCATTTTGTTCGAGTTTTGGGCGTGAGCGTTTTTCTGCTTAATTTCTTTCGCAAATTTATATCTCTTTTCTGTTGCGTGTCACTCAAATGAATAAGAATTATTCTGGATTTTTTTCAGAACGAATCGGTACTTTTGTGTTATACCGTGTATTTTAAGATTTTTCCATTTCTCGATGTTTCAGAGTTCATTTTTAGATAGTGACTGATTTTTAATGACTATTCTGTTCTTATGCCAAGGAAGTAGTTTTCTGTTTAGTTCTTTAAATATTTATATATTTTTACTATTATAAGCATAGTAAACGCCGGTAAAATGTACTGACCTGATAACAATCATCATCATCACTACACGGCGATGTGAAACAATCAATTGTATATTGCATTATACACGTCATGACCGACTTAACTAATCCACTTGGCCAGACATATCAGCTATGGCATCTACAGCGCCTGTAATTAACAGGGGTAAATAATTAGCCCCCGAGGCTATTCCGCAAGATGGAAACTGCAATGCTATAGCTAATGCATACGTTGGGTTAACGTTGGTTTGACAATTTGACGTGAACGCTCTATCGCAGTGATGAATTAGGTTCCAGAGAACTCGTACATCCTCTTCCTTTTTCCGAAACTCCTTTTCTATCACGGCAGTTCGCTTATGGAACTCATTACCCATCCATATTAGATTGTCCAAAACACAATCTTCATTTAAAAGACAATTAACTGATTACTATCATAATGGCTAAACCCTTTCTTCTGTTATACTGTACTGTTGCTTGTTATATTTATCATCAAAATAGTCCATAATTATTTTTAGTGCACCGCTAATTACCTTTGCTTACTTTTTATTTATATCTTCTTTTCCAGTGGGTTGTCTGGAAGAGATTGCTGCCTGAGCAATAAGACCGCCCATTGTACATTTTCGTTTTGACTTATGTATTTCTTTCTTTTGTTAAATTTGTTACTGGTGTACAATAAAGAATATTTATCTTATCTTATCTTACATCATACAGGATTTTTTTTCAAATCGTGGATTCTCTTCTCTACCTTCTGATGAGTAAGCCAGTGTATTTTGTGATTTCTTTCTTAAACCTTTTCGATGGTCATCTTTAGCGTCTGTTGGTTCCGAGATATCTGTTCGGAATACACGTGTGATAACATGAAGTCTATGTTCTTCTTACATTTTTATTACATAATTAGACAATAAGATTGTTTGGAATCTTTATATGACCGGATTGAGGAATGTGATAAACCTTACTAAATTTTGAGATTATATGTCATAGTTTAGTCGAGAAATCTCATAGCCATTAACCCTCTATTCTTATCAAATTTTTGGACATTTTGTAGATGGCATCGAATGTATTTTGTTGTCCGGTTTTCGTTAATCGAATGCAAGGTCCACTTGGAACCTACAGTACGCGTCAGAGTACTAGATAATTTCGTTTCTTCATTAAACAAACTGAACAAAGTTCATAATGATAGCGAGTGCTCGAAAGTGCTTAAAAGTACCCAACCGGGGGGGGGCCTCCTGAACCCGGGACTGCAAAAGGCGTTGCGCCGAGATTGCGTACTTTGTTCTGCTTTAAAAAAAAAAGTTTTTAATCTACATGCCTTCACAACTTCCCCGCTATTCAGCTCGGGGCCATTTTAATCTGTTTTCCGTTGTATACGGACAAATAAAAAAGCCCAGCTGCCGCTGCAGTTACAAAGTTATTTACTAAAGAATTAACTTTGCTAACGGTGTTTTTAAAAAGTCCACTTAACACTAGCTAATTGCTCGTTATAACACTGCTGATTAAAACTTGCTAGTTATTGCACTAGTTTTATGAGAACTCCTATTTAATACATGTTCTTAGAGCTTGTTTTTATTATATTACATTACCCTTGATAGATACTTTGTTTAATTTATATATGGATAACACGGTGTTAACTTTACTTTGGGAATTCAAAAGCATTGTCCTCGGTGTATTCCACTAGGTGTCTCAGCTGTAGTACTTAGGTACAGATAGGATCATGTTGTCAGTAAAAGCTAGGCCCCGGGCGAACACGTCCCGACATGAACTAGATCCCAAATACGAGCTTGCGGAATTATTCTCATTCAGATAAACGATGCAGTTACGATTGGAACATAATCGAAGCTTTATTTCTCACTACTCCACTACGACTTGAAACTAAATATTTTTGTTTTTCGCAACTCAATTTTAAGTGATTTCCATCCCTCTTCGGAGTGATTTAAATTTTCATTACATATAGCGTTATCCGAGGCATCGAGCGCAATGTTGTGCAGCCTAACTAGCGCCATGTTTATTAAAGCAAAATTGTACGAATTTTGTCACGTAAAAATTTTAATAAATTCGCGAAAATATACACCATTAGCGCCATGAGGACTAGTGGGAGCCGTGATAGTCTGCTGGTTTGAACGCCCGCCTTCCACTCCGGAGGTACCGGGTTCGAATCCGGCTTGCAACAATAAATTTTTCAATTATGTGCAGTTAGTATAACACCAACTAATATCACGTGCTTTGACGGTGAAGGAAAACATCTTGAGGAAACATGCATATTTACGTCGTGACCATCCGTGCTCGCACTAGTATGTGAAATGGAAAAGATAATCGCAAATCACTCCATTATAACTGTCAAATAAGTCGTCGTGTTTCATAACACATGATGACCACGACCAGCCATGAGGTAATACGACTTAGAAGAAGAAGTTGTTAAATATCTAGAATGTTCCAGAATAGTCCGTCAGCTTCGATAGCATTATAGCAGATTGCGGTAATCAATAACAGTGTGGAGCTCGGACGTTCGGGAACAATACAGTTTGGTACCCGGCACCGAATTGTTGCCTCGCCGTACTTTTTCGCGCGGAATTCCTTCTGTCGCTCAATTATTCGACGGCCCATTGTGGCCGCTTGTAAATTTATTAAATCCGCACCAGGAATGCGAAATATCGCTGTTTTTCGCCGCTCATTCACTAAATTGTCTCCGTGTTGTACGAAACAAAACCTTTTTATCTCTGTTCAGGAATGAAATTTGTATGAATTTTTTATATCGAATTTATTTAAACAAATCTAATTATTTATGTAATGAAATAACAAGGTATTTGTTTTTATTCGTTCATTGGTACATAACTGTTTAAATTATAAAACTGGTATACATGAGGAGATTAAAGAAATATGATATTGACCATCTAGCGACGGTAGAAATACACTTATCATCATTTACTGCTGGCAGGTCTTTGTTGCCGAAGACTGTCTAGGTACCAACAGTAGTAAGAAAACATTACTGTGTTCCAGTTTGAAGGGTGTTGCAGCTAGTAAAATTACTGGGATACCCAGACTTAACACGTCTCAAAGCATGTGGTGCAGTGTATATCATCCTAACTTCAGTCTCTTCGTTATATTACTTTAAAACTCTTCCCTGCGTATTATTTAATATCAGTGTAACTTGCTTGATCTTTTTACTTTTTAGTTCAGAATACTGCTGTTATATTTGCTACATACATAATACATAGCCGTACCCGCCTCCATTACCGCAATATTAGTTATAATAGATCGTTAATTTTACCAGAGGCTTTCGCGCAGATCCACGTTATTAAGTATGTCGCGTAACGAAAAGACTCATAATATTTACTCCACTGTCGTCATGACAAAGATTATTCAAACAGACATTACTTTTATTTCGGTAACCGTAATTACAAAATTAAAAAAATTACTTTATCGAGGTGGTCAGATTGACAGACTAGTAGATCCAAATGATAAATTTTTTTTATCATTATTTAACAGTCAACTTTTGGCATAGTCAGACATTGTGGCAGATCATATAAGCGACAAACTTGTAACATGCCTCTTTCTGAATCAAGGTTTAAAAATTATTTTACACTTAATTTTAAATCGAAAGTAGTGCTTTCATAACAGTCTAATCTGATATATACTAGTTTAAATCTCTCTGGTGTAAATAAAGATTTTAAGCTATTAAACTCAGCTCAGTGGTCGTAATCATAATTAGGAGAGATCGCAGGATTTCCATCGGACGCAGACGTAAATATCATGATTTATCAATTCCAAAATAGTGTTAGATATTGAGGATAAATAATTGCGGTTATAAACATTTTGTTGGAATAATAGTAATTGTATTGACTGTTAATGAATCCAAAATGAATTACTGCATATTGTACTATTATATTTCATACTAATATTTATGTAATAATTGTATTTATATTTCTTATAGTGTAATTGAGCTATTGGGAATATTATTAATGCATGACTTTTATAAAATTGATAATAATTAAATAGTTGTATTGATTATTGTAAAGATGGCGCCGCTGTCATTATGGTAAAAATGGCGGACAACTGTGGATCTCGAGTTTATTACTGTTTGGACAGCGTAAGAAATGTGAACACAGTGACTTGTGAATTATATATATAAAAACGTGTTTTTTTTTTTAACTACTATGCGACGAGACGAGCAAGACGTTCACCTGATGGTAAGTGATACGCTTGCCCATGACAACGCGGTGCTAGTTAAGATGGTACACACTACACCACGTCGCGCTCGTCGCCTTGAGACAAGGCGTTAAGTCTCGTTACCCCAGTAATTACACTAGCTACAGCGCCCTTCAAACCGGAACACAGTAATGTTCGCACACTACTATTTGGCGGTTGCAATAGGAGCTGCAGTGGTACCCACCCAGACGGTCTCCGGCAACAGAGACCTACCACCTGTAAATTAGATATGTATGTTGAAAAGAGAAATGTCTATTAATAGTAATCAAATTCGGTATAATTTCAGTTTAGACGTTTGTTTCCAAGACCACGTCTGCATCACCGGTTTATCTATGAGGGAAGTAACAGGGCACTTCTGGTCCCGTCTACGTAAAGTCCCCGCAGCGTGACTTAAGCGCTTGATGCTATATAATACCCGCTGAAAGCGAGCGGCTCTGCCCTCGCAGCTCTTTATTTTACTCGACTGCGAAAATCGTATCTATGGGATTTGTTCTGATTGGTGTTCAGTTTCGCTGTGCTATGTACAAGAGAATTTATTTGCATAGCGTAAACATGATGTACATGAAGATATTATATCTCTTCCAATATCCATATTTCAGCAACGATGTTTAAACAAGAATGTATTTGAAATTTGAATTATTGATACATTGCAAAGGAAGCAGAGAACCGGCACATGGAACTTTAGATTTATCAGTAAAATCAACATCAATGCTTAAATTTACAATAATGGTGTTCATTTTAATTAAATCAGATCGATTTTGCATATTTTAAAAGTTATGCTCAATTTATTAAAATTCTTCATGTGAAATTTTAACATATTCAAAGCGAAAGCAACGAAATGTTTAATAAGATATGGGAGCTTTATTAATGATATCACAATCTCTGTCGAATTCCCCCAACTTAGACAAGGGGGGAGAACTGGGGACGCTTGCAACATTTCATTTCATTTTCGAGATAAAACTTGTTAAATTTATCAAAATGATTAATGTTTCCCTTTAACGCGGACGGTATTTGATCTTGAATAATTATCAATATTTAAATTGGTAATGTTATATACATATTTATAGTAATCCGTATTCACTTAATTAAAAGCTAAACAGTGATGATGATGCTTAAATGTGTTAAACGGTGATGAACAACCCTTTCACGAAACACGGACGCAAATTAATGGGCTATCAATTTTGTGTTTCACGCAAAGGGTTCGGCGACCCAAGAATCCAATCGCCTAATGGTTTCAGATACGGCCTGCGAATATATGATTGCGAGTTTGGTAACTATTTTAACTTTGAAAATCAATTTTTGAACACCTTGATAAGAGCAATGAATATTTCTTAGCTGTCTAATTCAAAGACGATGCATCAACATCATTCCGAAACTAGTTAAATTCTTTATAATAAGCAGGAAAAAAAATGGCGCAGTTATGTACGTGTGTAACTTAAAAATTCTCTATTTTTTTTTTAATATAAACATTAACATGATGCATCCAAGGATTGGTATTTCATGACAATGCGAATTCCCCGCATGCTACTGCACCGGGTTATCTTCGTATAAATGAAAATGTAATGATGAGGCGAAAAACGATTCGTTCGGGAACCCTCTCTCAAAAGGTTTTTTTTTTAATGGTTTCAAATATTAGAGATCCTTATCAGAATCCTGGTTATAAATAAATAATGCTTAAGTTAAACTATCATTACAATTTATTTAATAACTCAGTGTCACAGTTAATCGCAAATTTTGTAATGCGGAGTCATAGCGCTTTCTCTAATCCGAAATCGATTATATAACCTTCAATTCATTTTATATAGTACAGTAGCTGCTAAAATTCTTTTCTATGTTCACTATGTATATACAGTCGAATAACACGTAAGCCGAACCTTAAACTAGGCAGGTGGTTTGAAAGGAATCTGCCGTCAACGGAACCCTAAACGATTGTAGAAAACAAGCGACAAAGGGCGGCGCGGGTGAGGGTGACTTTCATAAACAAAATAGAATGTAATCAAATTAATGTGACAGAGTCGACAGGCGTCGTCTGCTGCGCCATATTTAGACGCCTGATATATCACCGCGAGATGACTGCGACTAAACAGAAATATCAAAATAATAACAGGAATTCTCTTTTGGCAAAGAAATTGATATTGATCGTTACTCACCAGTTTTCAAAGCACTAGATATACATTAATGAAGTGAAATATGAAAAGAAGTAAGAAATAATCAAAAGCCCAGCATTAAAACGCACTTTTAAATACGAGAGGTAAATATCCAAATAATATCCTACTTCTGGAATGACGATGATGTTATGAATTATTTCTACATACAAAAGCGATCTTTCTAGAAGAAGGTGGTCATATGCAACCACTCCGGCAAGTGGAAGGGACACTGATCTAGCACAAATCTGTTGACTACAATTGATTGCTTGTATTCATACAGATTTCATTTATACTCTTTGCGATGGTGTAGTCATTAATTTTACTAGATATAACAAACTTCAGAAGAAGCGCTATAATGGCAACATACCAACAAAGACGGTCTCCGATTACTGCTTCCTTCTCTCTCCTTAAGTAGATATAGAAACACGATTTAAAAAGATAATTGCTTATAAGAGATGGTGATTATATAGTAGTTCCTTATCAACCCTACACGATCGCAACTTATGTTTAAGTTCATCTCTTTCTAATGTATAAAGACACGCGGACAAACAGCCCCGCGGCCACAAATACACAATGACAAACAAATTCCCTTTTTTTAACATCCTACGTCGCTCGTATCTTCAAGGAGGCCGGTAATCATTTGTGGATGACTGGCCGTTTCCGCTGGCTTTGATCCCCCATACCTGTCATACTCGGGCTCATCATCAACGAGACGATAATAAATATGTTTTTTTTTTTGAGCTCCGTTAGTTTATACATTTCGGCGGCTGGACCGTTCGAAGAATGGATTTAATTGACCGTGTGTGGAGTTGGATACTCTTTGTTGTAATTTCTTACTAAGCTGAACGATACGAAGATATTTTTATCGCGATAGATACGTTAAGATAGTACAGTGTCCGATTGTTAATTTTTTAAAATAATTTAGGTTTATTAGTTCAGATTTTAGCACAGATGTTGAAATATTCCGTGGTGATATTCTGTTTAGATATTATATATGAAGTTTGTATGAATATTAAAGAATAACATTCGACAATGCTGACATTGTACTAGACTGGTTAATTTTTGCTTAATACAGACTTAAATATGTGATTATTTAGTGGAAGAAGTTTGTGTTTCCTTTACGCTACTGTTGATCAAAGTTTTCATTTTCCAGGGCGTTATTAAAGTAAATCCCGTCCGTACCCTTCAGTCCGATAACTCCTTTCAGCGCCCCAACATTGTTATCGCTTACTTTGTATCGCTAATAGAAAATACTGTTAAGTAAATTAACCTATTCTGTACGAGTGAGCGTACGGGGGGTTCTTTGCGACATTGTACTTCATCACCACGTGTTAGAAATCAAAATTGCTTACGGAACAGGACAATCGATTTTTACCTGTTTCGCTTCGTGAATTTTTACTCCCTTAACTTCAAGTTTAGTGCTTTATAAACTTTTAAAAGGGATTTTAAGATTATAATTGCGTTATAACTTTTAACATTTCTTGGTTTTTTTCAGATTATTCCGCTTCGGTTAAATTAAACTTCTAATTGATGTGGCTAACCGCTTCTTTAGTGTCGCGGAGATCTTTTTTCCATTCCGGAGTTACATTATCTAGTGATATGTTTATTTTATTACTGATTACAAACTCTTTGAATAATTTAAAAATGTCGCTTTTACTTGTTATTTATTTCACACCACCTCTGCTCCTCACGAAATCTGAAAGTTTTAATAAGAAAGAAATTTTTGATGATATTGAACGTTCCATTTAAACTAAGTTTATAGTATTTTTTTTAAGTACTAAATTATTTTTCATTTCCAATACAGATATGGCATTTAACAATTAGTGGAGTTTGAAACTGTTTTTATTGTTCTCTAGTACATAATAGTAGTTTTAAGATTATCGTCGATTTTCTAAAACCAAAGTGAATTGACAGCGATTTAAAGTTGGATTCGAACTATTTTATTGATGGTCAAACCGCAATGTCTATATTTCAAACTAGTTGGTCACATTCCAACGGGCGAGAGTTTTGATTGTCCTAACCGTTCCTCGACATTGATATAGTTATATTAGGGATATACTTATATACGCTGTGAGCGTTTGTAAGAAAACTCAAAGACTTGAGCCCAGATTCAATATTAGAATTATCGGACACATAGCAATGGCGATCTACAATAGATTCCATATTGATCATAACGTACCAAATGTAACATATCAATCACTATAAAGTTTCTTTATGTATCTTAATAAAACGTTGAGCGCGTTATCACAGATTGAACGTGTCAAGCAAATGTAAGTTTTATTTCAAGTGATTAAAACAGATAATGAATCAAAACTTACCTTATCAGTTCTACGGTCACAATGTCCATTGATTGAAATCGCGTCGTTTCATTTGCTACACTTCTCTATTTCTTATCTTTAATAGTCTTTTTAACACTATTACATTTCATCTTTTTATTCTATCAGTTATACTACATTTAATTATTTTCTAGTGTAGTTCCATCTCATTCTATTCTTTACACTTCTTTTGTTTAGTTTGCAATTATTCTTACTCTTTTGAACGAATCATTAATCTGGCTAGAAATATTCTAACCATAAAACTAGTTATACAACTTGTTTCCAATCTATAGTTTTTGATTATTTTTACTGTTTAATAACATATTTAAATTTTATGACTTAATACGTATTAAAATATATTTACAAAACTGATTTACAAAGTTTTACGAATCAATTAAATTAAAATGTCATCAAAACTTTAAGAACAGCGATATTAAATTATATTTATAGGTTAGGAACATGTTATATTGAAGGTAGACGATAATTTCGATTTCTTCATCGTCGCCTCCGTGGCGCAATCGGCTAGCGCGTTCGGCTGTTAACCGAAAGGTTGGTGGTTCGAGCCCACCCGGGGGCGTTACTTTTTTTTTTCATTTTTATTAAAACATTTTTCTCTTCTTGTTTTATAAAATTTTATATTTTGTTTTACGTTTAACTTTTCATCTTGGTATAAAATGGCGTTAGCCGAGACAAAGTAAAGTGTAAAAAAACAAATTTTTTTTACTAATTTCTTTATTGGGCACGCAACATCCTTGTTAATGTTCCCACTGCAGAAATCCCGGGGTTTCCCCCAAAAGGTTAAGGCCATTTGTCAAATGTGAGCTAGCGGAATATATTCACAAAACACTAATCAACAAAACTTCCTATAATTCTAAACCACTTTCGATGGAGTAAGCGTTAGAAACTTAAAACTCTTTTTGACGGTTAATTAAAAGACATTTTTTTTTTAATTAAAATACACAACACTACTGTATGAACAACCGCAAGTAGGTTGCAGTTAACCTAATTAAAACATTCATGACCCTTCAGCGCGATATTTATAGAAACAACTTTTTTTTATAAACACCATGTTGACGTATTGAGTCCCCACACCCTCACAACTAGCGCACACATTTTACCCCCACTTGTGAGTAAGCTAGGGGTAAGTGGGGGGTAAAAGGACTAGCTCACAAACGATTTGTATAGTTCATTAATACCGACGGAAGTAAGTCTTATGAACCCTTTGCTTATCCATTTACTTTTACTAATAGCAAAAAACCTGTGACATTTTGTAAGTCAATACAAGATATATTTTTTCTATTATTTACTCGTACATATTTAAAAATTCTGCGTTATAATTTAATTATTTACGATTTTAAGTTCAATTTAAAGGAGAGACATGTTTTTTTAATTTATGTGCGGGTATAAAAAGTAACGCGCCGTAGGTACAAAATCATTCGCGCTCCGTCTTCTGGAGTGTACGGACTTCTTAAGAAGTCGTTCCGCGTCGTTTAATGTAAGAATATTCTGCAAAAATTCGTTTTATTAAACAATGGGCAAAAAAGAAGTGTGGATTCATCTCCAATGCGTTTAAAATTCTGAAGGAGGAAACTGGTGTATCCCAAGACCGTGTCAGCTTTCAGCTATGAGATATCTAACCCGCACTTAGGTGGTACTGGATAAAAAGCATGACCTCTCATTCTTTCACCATCCATACTCTTTCCCTCTTTTAAGTTAAATATTTTTACACACAGGTTATAAACGTGGCACTTATTCAATTACTGAAGAATTTTTTAATGTTAAAATTCAAATTCCAACCGATGGTAATCATAGAGAGTTTGAGTGGGAAAATAAATCAAATAATTTTAATTTTCATCTCGCACGCTATAATTTCCGACCCCACAGCCTGTTATAGTTATTATGTTAAAAAAAAATAAAAACGAAAGTTGTACAATGCTTTTAAGTAAAGTCCATTTATCACGGGCATCCGTCATAGGGTTATTCGGGAGAGGTTTTGGGACCAATGTTTTAAATATAATTTATACGCCAGACGGGTTTTAAAAATGATATACGTTTTTAGTCGTTGATGTTGAGTTAAATTTATACGAAAATAAAATTTTTGTCAGTTAAAAAAAAATGTGGGTTTGATTAACATTATATTGAAAAAGGAAATGGTTGATTAATTACATCAAAGACAAGCATTAAATCTAAATCCAAAAAGATTCCCAATTTCACTGCCTGAAAACCGTTAACTGTGTTACAATGCGAAGGTCCATGCTTCGACTCCAGATTCTGTTTATGTGGATTCTTTATACCTGCTTCAGTAACTACTAACCCCATATTGTTAAGCTGTCGTTCAACAGCATTTCGGCTGTCAGCACACATTGAGAGAACCGAAGTATTATGCGCGGGCACGCTTCACTACCTTCAGCGATATTGTCACTTAAGGTTACATTAAATTAAGTTTAAACGTTAGCAAAGTTAGATTTCGTTACCTTGATAGAATCGTACAAATTAATACATACAAAGGTCTCAAAGGGTTACTTCACCACTGAACTTGGATTACCAACTTCGCCAACGTCTCTCTTCTTGAGACAAAACCTCGTCTTCCAAAAATATGAAAATAGAGAGTGCTGGCTGTACTTTTTAAAAACGACAAATAACAATTTGCTTGGAAATTATTTAATTTAAACATAATATGTTAGATGCCATCCGATTCTTGTTTACGACATGTAAACATCTTCTAATTAAAATATTTTGACACGGAATCAAATAAATTTAACCGAATGATTTAATCTGTATGATAAATAAGTCAAAAGGGTATTAGGATCAAAACAAATATGGCGTCCAAAATGGCCATCGAGTAATTAATACACCGCACTGGTGTTGGTCGCTCAAAGGAATGTAAACACAGTGGTCCTTGTCTAGTTGTAGACGAGAGAAAGAGTAGGCGAGATTACTAATTGGACCCCCGTCGGTGCGATCCCTTATTAACAAATTGTAATTTAGTTTGGGGAAGGAATTCTGTTAGTCGACGTTATAGTTATAAAAATTTAAACAAAATGCTCATTCGTCGAGATTAAGTCATCACAATTTGTTGATTGTGTATACTTTATGATTATTATAGTTTATAGAAAACCATCATCAATGTTTAATGAAACTTATAAAAACTGTATTTTGTGTAAGCGCTTTCCCTCGGCTTCGCGTGTTCTACATCTGACTTTATCAACTAATTCCTGTTGTCGATCGAACGAACGAATCATTTATTGATAACATATTATTATTCATTATAGAGATTAGATAGTTAGAAGAGAATAAAAACAACCAATTTAGATTTAATTTTAGCGGGAAAGAATGGACTATATTTCTTGATTTCATCTACCTGAATACTAAAATTCATAATAATCGATTCAGCGGTTTAGCCGTTACAAATTAACGAATTCTCTTTGGAATTTATAATATTAGGATAAACTTCATCAAATACTGTTACTGTTACTGTTTGTGATATTTTGTTTCAGTTTAAATAGTGAAATTACTAGGTTAACTAGTCCTGTCTTGTAGCAAAGTCAAAAGGTGGTGCTGACTTCCAATTAACAGCATTATTCTCAGTCGACGTACATCAACAATGATAAAGGTGAACGTCATGCTTATCACACTTGTTGCACCTGCTATCGCTGTCTCTATCACCAAGACTTTTGTAAGGTGTTATAGAGCTATAATAATATGTGTATAATTAATAACATAATGCGTGTCAACCAAAAACTAGATTCTTGAATAAAAATTAATTTTTTTTAAAGTTGAGATTGAGAAATGTTACAAAGTAAGAATTGAATTTAAATTTATCCATTTCATTTTTGTCGTACTCTATTTTAGTGTAGTGAAAAAAAGATGAATACTAACATTTACTTTACAATTCGAACAACTTATACTTTTTTTATAAGATCCGTACAATGTTAGTAATTTCTTTTCCTTAAATTCTCGCGACGTAGCGATGGTTGAGCATCTCTCGACGGGAAAGTGGGCAATAAATCTTCCCACTGTCGTCGGCAGATGGTGCTCTTGTTCAGGTTTTTCCCTGCCATAACTTGGCAACAAAGAGGTTTTTTTTGCTAGCACCTGCCCCGTCCGATACCTTTAGGTTCCAGCCGATCTGTGTCAAGTGTGAATAAAACGTTTTATTCCATCCAATATTTGTTTACCTTTTCATCTAATGTACTTTAACATGCTTTGATTAATGCACCACAGTTTCTTGTTTTAATGACATCAATTATCTTTATATTAAAAGCATCTTCTTTACTATTTGGATAATCTCTATTCAAATCTATGTTCTGTTACATGTCATTCCATCTATTTTCTCTATATTACTGTTTAAGGTCTCTTGCTCGATAATTCATAAATGATCCTTCTTAAAGCATCGAAAATCATTGCTCCTTATTCATCATGATGCATATAACTTCTCTTCGTTTTCATATTTTCGTATTCCCAAACGAACGGAATCGTCACCTAAAAATTGATTTTAATCAAGAAAGTTTCTTTTACATAGATGAAATAAGTTTTGAATGATGCATACAGAGTATAGAGTATATAAATCATTTGATATATTTATCGGGACGGGTTTTGGATTAAGTATAATCTTAATATTAATTAAGATTTCTCCTTAATCCAATAACCCGTCCATTGCAATTATCTGGACGCGCATGTATAAATCTTAACAGATAAACTACGAGGACGCCGCTGCAGGCCGTCCGGCCAGTCGCTTGCCTTAGATTTATGCCCTCCTTACTCCCTCCCGATGAAATTCTATTACTCCCTCTGTACACACAGACGTGTATTTAGCTAATATATCTTACAATTATATCTGTATTACTTATATAACAATTATAAAAGATTAGGTTATACAAGAACTTTACCCAACAGTAAGAAAGCTGTTCATAAAATATTAGAGAATGATATAGTTTTTGGAAATTGGACGGTTTACTTGAACAGTATTCAAAAAGTACAGTTTGAAAGTTAAGTTAGAAACGATTGTACGATCCTGGATATAATGATGATTGTAATTTTTTTTGGACGTAGCTATGATCAGATGATTTGATATTATGTGATAGTCTTGTGAGAAGAAGTAAAGTTTCACTGATTTTTTACTGGCAACAGCGCCTTTTTAATCAGGACAGTAAAACACACTACTGTTTGGCGGTAGGAATAGCTGTGGTACTGAGACGGTCTCGCAACAGAGACCTATAACTAACCTATAATAGATTTTACTAAATAATATCTAGCTTAGAAACCGGATCCAATAGACACATAGCTTTAAAAATGTCGCATGTTATTAAGTAGAATTAAAAAAGGACGAGTAACAGCATGCGGCTGTCTCTTTTTATGGTTGCGCGTTATTAATGCGCGTTTTTAAAGAATTTATGCCCGACACATGCGCGCTACCTCGCGGCAACGTGGTGGCGCCGCTTTTTTTTTTAATCTTATTATAATTTACCACCACCCGTACATTGAATGGTATTAAATGATGACTAAACTTTTAAATATGTTATGTTTTAATTGTATATCTAAATAGTTTAACGGCGCAGCGGCTAATTCGGGGTCTGTTGTTCGATTCCAGGGTTAGTCGTAGAGTATTGTTTGGTTATAACTTTTTTTAAAACCACCTGGTTAGTTACTACCTTCATATTGTAAATGAGAGATTGAAGTATTGTGAACTGCAAGCTTCACCATCCACTGCCTCAAATGTTACTTTAAGGCATATAAAAAAATGGCAAAGTCATTAGTATTAAACACTTGACAATTATCAAGTATAACTTAATAATGTTAGTCTTAATAGGTCTCTTGTTGTATCTCTCATTACTGTGGAAAACATTTTGGTTTTTGTTAAACTGAATTGAATGCTTATCTGATGTAAAGCGAATCATTGAATTTATTAGTTGGAGTAGATTAATCCGGAACACAGTTACTTCTCTCTAAAGAAGTGAAACACAAATACAATATTAAAAAACTTAATTTTGTAGTTGTGAAAAATCATTCAACATTAGATTTTGTTGGTTTTATAATAAATGTAACACTGCTAACGCCATCTAGTAACGGTATTTCGAACCAACAATTTTAATTATCTGTTATTAAATTTCGAAACGAGAATTTTCTCCAACATAAACTATGTAGTATTGTAATGGCGAGTTGGTACTATTTGTGAAATAGTAACAGCAATTACCTATGAACGTTTACTTGGGCAAGATTCTCAGTAAATCATTAAAAATATTCTAATGTGTATATTTATGGACAATCTGATCATTTTTGACAAAACGATGAGAACACCTGATTTTAATTACAGGCATAAAAATGTGGCGCTGGTTAAGATGATATACACTGCACCATTTTGTGCTCGTCAGAGACTTGATTTTGGGATTCGTTACCATAGTAATTTCACTAGCTTACAGCGCCCTTAGAATCGGAACATTGTTTGACCAGTACTATTTGGCGGCAGAAATAAGCGGTGGTACTTACGTAGACGTTCTCTTATAACAAAAACCTACCATCACACATGAGGGATTAATATTCAATTTACATTTGCTAACGTGCATCGAAGGCCGTATGTAAATCCGACCGCAACGCAAACACGCCGGCCGCAGGTTTAATTTTATACGCGTACAGCTGATTATTTTTAATATTCGTATATTTATTAACTTTACTGCTTGTATTATCAGTTAACTATATCCAGTTGCGATATTAAATTAGTAAAGGTTATTAAAATTATCGCCATTGTTGTTATTATTTTTTAGTGAAAATCGATGTTCAGGATAATTTTATTATGTAGTCGCCGGTAGATGGCGTTATTATAAATAAATTGAAAATGTCATTTTCTTAACAATATTCAGACGTCGGCTGTCCTTATAAAAATATTTATTAAAAGGGATATAACTATTGCACATCATCGGAAAAATAACTAAGACAGAAACAATTAATGTTATTAATTTTTAATGAGATAAATATGTAATAACTTAAATGCTGAAAGCGATTATATCCAAGCAACATTTAGAACGATAGCGATTACATTGAAGCAACAGCTGCGTGGTTTATAAACGCTATCGATTACGTAAATGCAAAAATTAAGTGCTAAGGAATTCAATACATTAGCGACAGTACATTTATAAACATAAGTTGTTCTGATCAATGAAAATGAACTGTGTAACAGAAAAAAAAACCCGAATGGTTTATTCATGAGAAACTCCGCGCGATACGCAATACACTTCCCTCCGCACCTCCGCCCAAGGATGTGTACATTATGGCCTACAAAGGGCTTACCTAAAGCTCGTTTAGTTTTGTTTAAACGTCTGATATAAGGCTTTATGCGCGAAAGTATTTTTTCCGCGTAAATATTGCTTATTTGTAGCGCTATAAGTCCGCGGAGCCGCGGCCGGGGGAAAATTCGTATTTTTTTTACGATCGCGTATCTCAAATATTATACGCGACCTTATAATGCCGAGTCAGCAATACGGTGCAATTATTGTCATGGACGATTTCAATTATGTGTTTAAAAGTACACAGTTTAATATTTTGGAGATATATTTTTCGAAAACTTTATGTATGTTATGTCTTAGTTTACAAACAATAAATTTTTATTTAGTTATAGAATAATGTGTGTGATTTTGAATTTCTAATTACTATACTGTGCCAAATTTATTTCTATTAAAATGATTACAATCAAAATCGAGCAATCCTTCCTTATAAACTTCAGCACAGATAATAAAAAATAGCTTATAATGTAATTTACGTATTAAAAATCTAAGTCAACATCTTCTAGGAACTTCCAATTATTTTTCGCCCAAAGAATGTTGCATGATGATTCTCCAAC